>CM076577.1:1103408043-1103921490 GCA_034641835.2 Pinus albicaulis
TATTTCACTTTCTTATAGATGCCTTGGGCATATTTGGATGCTTTCTCAGATTTTTCGATAATCTCCATGTGGACCGTTACTGGGTTTTATATCAAGTCCCTGTATGTGACATGGGGTATTTTTCTATCATTGTCTGGGGTGGGACTTCCACTTTTCTGGATGGATATTTGGGTTCCAATCTTCAGATGTGAAAATGTAATGACTTCATGGACTGCTTTACTTCATATAATATATTCAAAACAACATTTTTTCTCTTGTGAAAAAAAAAATGATTAATGTTTATCACTCTGCCTTCAAAACTAGCGATGCTGGTCTATGTTGCTGGTTTATTGATATGGTCTGATGGTATTTTTATATTTTAGACATATCACACTCCTCACATGATTAGCGTTTTTCTCTGTTGCAGGATTTTGGGTACTTTAATTTGTATTTGGAACAATGGACGTCGGTACTCTATCTGTTGCTTTACTATTCTACATACTGCTATTTCACTTTCTTATAGATGCCTCTGGCATATTTGGATGCTTTCTCAGATTGTCGATAATCTCCATGTGGACCGTTACTGGGTTTTATATCATGTCCCTGTATGTGACATGGGGTATCTTTCTATCATTGTCTGGGGTGGGACTTCCACTTTTCTGGATGGATATTTGGGTTCAAATCTTCAGATGTGAAAATGTGATGACTTCATGGACTGTTTTACTTCATATAATATATTTAAAACAACGTTTTTCCTCTTTTAAAGTTTCAATTTTATTTTATTTTTAAATTGAACCTGCCGTCGCAATTTCGATGCCTTGTAAGCGTCGAAATTGCGACAGACTAGAAACGTCGGAAGCGCGACAGTACAAACACGTCGGAAGAGCGACGTTCAAAACGTCGGACCACATTTCGTCGTAATTGTGACAATTTACAGACGTCGGAAGAGCGACGTTCAAAACGTCGGACCACATTTCGTCGTAATTGTGACAGTTTAAAGACGTCGGAAGAGCGACGTTCTAAACGTCGAACCACATTTCGTCGGAAGTGCGACAGTTTACAAAGGTCGGAAGTGCGATGGATTGGGAAACGTCGGAAGAGTGACGCTTGTTTGGAAGCGACGGAAAAAGTGTCGATAGTGCGACACTTTTTAATTGCGTCGGAACTGCGACGGTACGGTAAACCACGTTTTTCTCGCCCGCGAACTGTCGCTCTTGCGACGACTATGTGTCGGAATAGCGAAGAATTGGCCGTCGGAATTTCTGCCAAATTTTCCAGTGCATGTAGCTGCATCGGGCCCAAAGTGCTTCCATTACACTTTAACCTGCTTGATTTCTCGGTTCCAGAGCATAAGCATCTTTCTCTGCAAAATGCACTGCAGTTTCGGCTAGAATTCTCCTTCTGGATCCACCTGCAATACATAAAATTTAATCACATGATCAAAATCTTTAACATACTTCTTAAGCAATGACACATGGTAAACATCAAGGACTTTCATTGTCGGAGACAATGTAAGTTGATAGGCTATTGGTCCAATCCTCTCAAGAATATTGAAAGGTCCACAATCCCGAGGTGCAAGCTTGACACATGATCCAACCCTCAAGGATCTCTTCTTGGGTGTGATGTGAAAGTACAATTATTCCCCAACCTGAAACGCCTTAAACATCTTGTTATGATCTGCATAACTTTTATGTTTGTCTTATTCTGCCTTCATATTCTTCTTGATTATCTGCATTTCTTGTTCCATCTCTACCAACATGTCTAGTCCAATCAATACCTTGTTAACTATATCACTCCAACTGATGGGAGTGTTACAACTTCACTGGTAGAGTGCGTCAAATGGACTCATCTTGAGAGACTCTTGATATCCATTGTTGTAAGCAAACGCAACCAACAGAATGTACTCCTCCCATCTCTTTTGTTGATGCATCACATACATTCTCAACATGTCCTCCAATATCTTGTTGACCCTCTCTGTATGTCTATATGTATGCGGAATATAACTTAACATCCTTGTTTGACACAATCTTCTTTGGTACACCATGCAACCTCACCACATCTATGATGACTATTTGTGTCATGTCACTAGTTGAATACGTAGACTTCACTGGAATGAAGTGTGCTACATTTGTCAAGTTGTCCACTACAACCATGATAGAATCATGATGTCTAGATGTATTTTGTAATCCTGTAATGTAATCCATGGAAATGATTTCCCATTTGCACTCTGGAATCAAAATCGGATGTAGTAACCCACCTAGATGCTTACACTCTGCCTTTACCTATTTAAAATCCAAACATCTAGCCACAAACTCTGCCACTTCCCTCTTTAGATTCAGCCAATAATAATATTTCTTCACATCTATCAATGTCTTCTCATATCTCGGGTGACCTGAATACATCTTAGCATGACATTCCTCAAGATAATCTTCTTGAGTTCATTGTCATCTGGCACATATATTTTGTCCCTAAACTTGAGCAAGCTATCTGCTGTGTGATGATAATCCACATCCTAATCACATGTACCTTATTGTAACCTATACATAAGCTCTATATACTTGTCATCCTGGTATCCTACTTGTAAGATCTGATATTGTAAGTTTGTCCCATAATAACTCATAGTTGTTATATGATTCACATGTATCCATCGCTAAGAGCATATGAAACCCTGTTCTCTTTACCTTTGATGCACCTGATCTCAAAATCGAACTCACTAATCATGGCCAACCATATAGCTTGTCTAGCATTCAAATTTGGTTGGTCAAACAAGGATTTCAATCCACTGTGATCACTCTTCAATACAAACCTCCTGCCAAGAAGATAGTGCCTCCCCATCTTCAATGCATGGATGATCACCGCCAACTCAAGATCATGTGTCGGATAATTCTGTTTGTACTCGTTCAAATTCTGTGACTCATAGCATACCACTTGTCCTTCCTGCTTAAGGACTCAACAAAGCCCTATCTTACAAGCATATGTGCATACCACAAACTCTTTGTCTGGATCCGCAATCTTTAGAACTCGAGCATTTGTCAACAACTGCTTCAATCGCTCAAAACTGGCTGCACATTCCTCTGTCCATTTAAATTTCTTACCTCTCCTTTGCAATGACGTAATAAGATAAGAAATATGTGATAAGTTCCTCATGAACCTCCTATAATAACCTGCTAACCCCATAAAGGACCTTACCTCATCCACATTCCTAGGAGCTTCCCACTCCATGATATCCATTATCTTCTTTGGATCCACTGTTATGCCTTCCTCGGAAACCACATGTCACAAGTAATGTACCTCTGTCTGAAAGAAACTACACTTACTGAGCTTAACATACAACTCATGTTCTCTCAGCAATCTCAATACTGTTGCTAAGTGTTCGTCATTCTCTTCTTCATTTTTATAATATGTCAAGGTGTCATCAATGAATACAATAACAAACGTGTCCAAATAAGGACGCAACACACTATTAATCAAGCACATGAAAGTAGTCGGAGCATTAGTCAAACCAAATGGAACCACAACAAACTCATAATTTCCATTCTTGGGCCTCAAAGTCGTCTTGTATATGTCATATTACTTAATGTGTATCTGATGATATCTAGATCTCACATCAATCTTCAAGAACATTGTTGCTCCCTTCAATTGGTCGAACAAGTCATCAATCCTCGATAATGGATACCTATTCTTGAAGGTCACCTTGTTCAACTACCTGTAATCGATCCATAACCTGGGAGTACCATCCTTCTTCTTCACAAACAAAAAATTTATCATGTAATGTTTTCAGACGACTTCTTGGCCATCGAAAATCAAATATCAATGAATGGATGGTGTTGCATGGCATTCTCCATAAATCTGGCTAGGTATCGAGATTGATTATGAATAAGGATAAGCTTTCCCTACTATCGCTCGACCACAAAGGGGAAAGATCACAAGAAATAGCAGTGATATTTGGAGTCCATTACATCCGCTTGGATGGGGGTTTCACATAACTGGGCTTTGCCCTGAAACCGTTGGGATATGGGAACAACAGCTGGTCCTGACTTATTGCCAAGCTAGAAAGGTGTATCTTCTCTTGGTCTCAGAAATGGCTCTCATTGGGTGGAAGACTCATCCTCATACAATCAGTATTGCAGATCACATCGGTTTATTTGATGCACATATATAAAATCCCTTAGGGAGTCATTCACAAGATCAATAGCATTTTATCTCGATTCCTTTGGGATGCATCTCATGGAGTCATAAATAAATTTCACCTTTCTAGGATGGATTTGTTTTCTAGACCGGTTGAGCGTGGTGGTTGGAGCATCCAAAACATGGAATTTTTCAATCTGTCTCTTCTTATAAAAAATCTTGGTAGGGATGTAAATGGTGAAGGACTCTGGGGAAGGATTATCAAATCAAAGTACCTCCATAATAAGGACATGGAAGGATGGATACAAGATGGTGCTCTTGTGCCAACAAAGATCTCACAAACTTGGAGAAGTTTTCTCCTTTCAAAACACTAGTTCCTAGCTAATTTATTTTGGAACATTAGCAACAGAGCTACTGAAAAAATCACTCTTGATATCTTATCTGGTATGGATGGTCCTCACTCTCTTTCTTTTCCTTTGAGTACTTTTCTTCATGGTGTGAATATTTAGGTCCTCAAAGAAATTTCAGTTAATTTGGAATCAGGTTCCTTCACACCTCTTTGGCGAGATGCACACTCATTGAACATCTCGGCTCACCTATCTTCAAAATGGTCATCATTTATTCATAATCTCCAACTTTTAGGGGTCTTGATTTCTCAAGTGGAGGAAAATATTTCTTGGAAGAGAGGATGCCACAATGGGAAAATAAATGTTAAATAATCTTATCAAATGATCTCCCCACAACCATAATCGGCGTTGACCTTTCCTTGGCTCCCCAGATCTTGGCGTTGGCAAGTGCCTCTAAAGCTCATATGTTTCTTATGGTTGATGTCCCACAATCGAATATTGACTCGGGACAACCTTTCCAAAAGGGGGTTCTAGGGATCAAGATGGCTTTCTTTGTAGGGAATATGGAGAGGAGGCCTCACACCTTTTCCTCTTTTTTTCTTTCTCCATAATGGTGTGTCTTGAAGTGTTACACCTCCTATATTTCCCTGATATCCATATCTGGGATAACATCTGAGGTTGCCTCCAATGTTGGTTTGCCTTGCACTCATCCCTCAAGAACCTTCCCTTTTTCCTCCTATGGGGTGTCTGGAGAGCCCGTAATGCTCTAATTTTTTACTCCTCCCAGCTTTCTGTCTTCAAAACCAACTCTTTGATCATGGCCTATTTCAAATAATTTTCGCCTGTGCACCCCCCCTCTCCTCGCCCCTGCTACTCTTCCTTTTATCTTTGTTCTTCCTTTCTCGTTGACTACTTTGATGGAGCTTGTTCCTTTGGTTCTTGTGGTTGTGAAATGATCATTTTTTTGGACCCTGATCAACACTTCAGATTCTCTTGGTTTGAAGGAATGGACTCAAACACTAGGGTTGAGCTACTAGCCTTATGGGGCTCTCTCTATTGTGCTTCTTGGATTGGTTTAACTAAAATTTCCATCTATGGGGACTCTAAATTCATAATCGATTGGGCCAACAATTGTTACAATCTGCAAGGTCTGAATCTTCTCTCATGGCAGTGGCAGATCCATATTTTATCTCTATTTTTCCTTCAGATCTCCTTCTCGCACATTTATCGTGAACACAACAAGGAGACTGATATTTTGTAAAAAATCAATGTTTCTGCCTCTCCTGGCTCGATCCACTTTCAGGAACTCTCCTTAGGCACTCTTATTAGATCGATCTAGATCACTTTCTAGCTCCTTTCTTATTGGGCTTGTTTGTATGATGGTTTCTAATCTTAGAACTTGACAGTCTCTTTCCTTATTGTTTTCGACCTTTGGTAGTGGTGTTGCTTTTTGATAATTTCATGCTTTGGATTCCCTCTTGCCTCTGTGGGCATTTTTCTAATAATGTCTAATGTTTCTTGATGTATTTTGGACGGATTTTGTCTCTAGATCCATCGTCCTACTATCTCTACATTGAGGTTTCTAAAACCATTTTCTATAACCATCCTCTATTTTAATCATTAATATATGATAATATATTTTTTCTTCTTGGAAAACAAAAAATTCTATTAAGAGTATATATTTAAGGGATTACTATGGTTAAGTACAAGCTTGCAACCTAAGTTTAGAATTTATTTATTTTAATTAAATGAATTTATAATTAGTTAGAATAATCTAGGTTAGATCGAGAATCAATATAAATATAGATAAAAAAGCAAACTTTAAAGATGAAGATAATTTTGAGAGATTCTATCACGTGGCATACTTCAACTTAGACATGTCCTATTCTGTGTATAATCTTATTTTTGTTCTTGGTAAAACTTTCTCATTTTTTTATTACACAGAATGGTCATATATGGATTCACGTGAATATATTCATTGAATAATTTTATTGGTCTAGCTAACTTGGAGAATTGTAATATAGGGGAACACCTTTCTCTATGTGTATTTTATTTAGAGTTTGGCCATGTCGTTCCAATTTTTCCCTATGAGGATACTAGATTGAATCGATTCGGAGTATGCTTGATAAGGCAGGGATTGAATCTTTACTTTGTAAAAATTTTGTAATCCCATGGCTAAGTAATCTTGATTGGATTTTCTCGCTCACAGGATCCTAAGTTTTTGTTTCACTCAAATCAGAATCAGTGGTGCAAAGCCAACATCTATGCCCATTTCCAAATGGGTGCCCCTAAATCCCAACTTAAAATGAGGTGAGATAAATAAAAGATAACTCTATGGTTTAATCTGTGCAATAAACGAGGGTCAATACGGAAGGCAGCATCCATTCCCAAGAACCTGTCTATACCCAGCATAATCTTCTGACTGTTCCCAAAGTGTCGTACCAGCCTCTTTCCTAGAGAAAGCATAACTTTTGGGAAACTACGCCACATCTGAGAAGCTTTTTTTGATGTCTAGGAGCAGCCCCGATACAGTGCAAGGATTGGATCACCAACAATATATTTGTAATAAATGATTTGCGACCAAACCTCATTTCCCTTCAATGCCTGCTACAATGACTTTAAGAGAGCACATTTGTAAACACCCGCAGATTTAATAGGCCCTAGCCCCCATATTTCTTCGGAATTGAGATATGTTCCAATTTATACGGGTGTATTTTTTTGCAATATGGAGCTCCTGCCCATATAAAATGAGATATAATGGCATTGATTTTATCAACTGTAAAAGCTGGGAGATAATACAAATGAGTCCAGTAAACAACAAATTGGGATAACGCTGCTTGGACCATAATGTATTTGCCTCCAAGTGTAAGCCACTTGTTTGTCCACTTCATGATCTTGTTTTTGAATTTTTCTATCAACCAAGTCTAGTCCTTGTTCTTATATGCACATGGTTTTAGTCTAAAACCAAGATAGGTGAACCCCATCATAATATGATTCTTTTGGACACCCAAGAAATCGGCAATGAAATTAATTTCGTCAGAAGGATTTTTCTCTATTAATGCACAGTGGAGTAGCAACTCCAAATCGGATGAGCATAAAGTGTAGATAAAATCCTTGATTTCTAATTAGTTTTCCAAATACCAACAAATCATTCATAAACAGAGAGTGAGTAATGCATACCGTAAGGGAAAATGATAGGCCTTCAAAATATCCAGCGTTTTTTGCCATCCTCATTAAATCACTGAACCCATCCATTATAAGAATGAAAATGAGCAGAGACAGTGCACATCCTTGCCTAAGGCCCCTCTCAACCATGAAGAAGTCCAATGGCAGACCATTTATGAAGACAACATATCTTACTCTCAATCACATACTGTACTCTACTGTTAGCTCTACAGGGAGTTCCCTTGGAATCTCCACTTCATAGAGGAGCTCCAACACCTCCTTCGTGCAAAACTCGTTGCCATAATACACCTTAGAAGACATGATTTCTACAATAACGATAAGCAACATGGGGTCGTTCAGTGACAGAATCAACCACCATGTCATGTAATTCGATGAACAACCAACTAATTTCAAGCCGAACTACAACTAGTTAATTGACATATGGTTCACAATAGGAATAAAGGCGAACCCACAATTAATGGATGAATCAATGTATTTATTAATACTTAGGAGAGACAATAGAATTCAATTCATCCAGATTGATCCATTATGTATGATATGAATTGATCAGCCAACTACATAGAGTACAACTCTACACAACGATCAAAATAAAATAACTCAATTTTTTTAAAAGTTAAATTTGTATAATGTGCATTGTTGTTAAAGTAATTGATAATTTGAAATAATAACCATAAATTTATTTATAATTATATATATATAAATTAAATATATTTTAATATAATTTTAAATTAATATAATATTAAAAATTAATATAATAAGAATTTCAACATATTATTTTTTTTTTTTTGTGAAATTAGAATTTTACATATATCAAATTTTATTTTAAATTTAAGTTTATACATATTAAATTTTATTTTAAATTCTCAAAAAATAATTGTTTATATAATAAATTAGTCATTAACATAGGGTTATAGGTTGTATATCTATGTAGTTAAGAATTTAATGAATATAAAAATGCAATGCAATGCAATAAAATAAAATATTTATAAAATATTTTGATTTGGAAATGAGTTACAGTTTTTGGGCAAGTGGTATTGAAAAGACATGGTACTCTCTCACGATATTGTAACAAAGTAAATTTAAAAGTTAATAATATCCATGGTAAAATGGGGGTAAATATCCATGGTTAAGAATCTTGTAAATATTAAGTTTCAATTTTAAAAACATTATAAAATAAAATAAAAATAAAATATTTATAAAATATTTCGATTTTGAAATGAGTTATGGTATTTGGGAATGTGGTATTGACCAACATAAATTCATCTAAAGCACAGATCTAACATGAGTCGAGAGTGATCAAATTTCTTTTGGTATAAACTTATTTTACAGTGCAAAAATAAAAAATAATGTGTAATTTTTTAGTGTTTAAATTACATTTTTGAATGTTATAGAGATTACATTACATGTGTATTAGGCCATTTTATATTAATACATATTAAAAAAAATATCCATAACTCTCCATTGGATATTTTATTCTATATGACATTAAAATATTTTCTTTTAACATTTTTTTCTATGTATACATATATAAAATTGATATCATGTATTAAAATATTTTTGAAAAGCACAAGGTTTTAAACATCTTACTCACATATTTAGTTTACTTTTAATTACTTTACATCATATTAGGCCATATGAAAAACTAATTAAAAATGCATTATATATATCCCACATTGCTTTTCTATTTAGAGAATATTTTATTTTTATTTTAAAAGGGGCAGTCATACTTACACATAGCCTTCACAATAGGTTATAAACCCAATATGGACACATTTTAACCACGGTATCCTATTTATTACTTGACTAGTGAACATGAAATATCAACATCTAAGTTAATTGTTTTGTTAATAGTTTTTTAATTGTTTTTTTTATATGGTTATTTATTTTTTGTTTTTAATTTGGCCCACATGAACGAAATTTTTTTTTTTTTTTTTTTTGAGAATGTGACATACTTACACATTTCCATCATACTGGATTGTAGAATGAGCCTCTCGGCTCATTGTAACAAAGCCTAAATTATTATGACACTTGGAGAATATAATTTTTTTTAGAATTTTTATTTTCTAATATAATTTTTATATCTAACAATTCAATTCAAAACCACACAAAAATAGTCATCAACCAATTAGAAAAAAGTGATTTACATTATTAAAATTTATTTTTTAATATTCAAAATATTCAATTTAATATTTATTTTTTTTAAATTTTAATAAATGGTCGATGGATTTTGGATCTTGATGAGGTGGTCTCAGGAAAATTTCCAAGGGTCGAAGGTGGACATGGGCTTTTTCCTGGAACTCTTAACGAATGGGTGGAAACAGGAAAATTCCTCTGGTTATGGAGAAGAAATTCAAAGACATCCAATCTTGTTTTGGTTATAGTGACTTATGGACCAATTGAGGCCAATTCACTATGGTTGAGTGTAGAGGTGGTTTAGCCTTTTTTTTTTTAAGCCCATGTGGTCTCACATTCATGCTTGGAATATGGCGCGGGGGTGATTGATGAAAGAAATATTTGGTTCATCCCAATCTATGGTCGGGTAGTACGTGGAAGTCCCTAACTTACTTGGCATTTTCATACGTTATTATGTATTATTTATTGGTTATTGTGTTTATTTTATGATTGGTTTTTCATGGATCCATTCTAGTTAAATGCTAGTGATAAGCATGGTTTATTCTTGTTGTATATTGTGCACTTATTATGGATCTTGTTCATGGCTTGATAAGTTACTGAATGGTTGTATGAATGCATGAGCTAACTAATGTTTGATGCAGCTAGCTTGAGAGGGTATTGAACCTTCTAAATGATTCTTCAATAAACTTAATTAGTTGTTATACATATATGCATTCATGACCTACTGGTACTATACTTACAAAGTGTTTGTTCAAATGTTTCTCATAAGTTTGGGCATGTTAGACCCCATTTTCATAACTACATCTTGGAAGTTGGGGGTCATGCAGAGTAATTCTCAGCTCATATTTACCCTAGTAAGTATGTTAAAATGGATAAATGTGGGGTGGGGTGTTATAGTATGTAGCAGTAGGCCACCATCAAGTGTGTCTTTGAGGATATGTGTCAACAAGTTGCCATCAAAGGAATCAAGCTATTGTCATCGAGGAGATTGACTTTTTATTCAATATGGCCTCTCTCTGATTATGGAAGACACCAGAACAATCAAACCTTAAAACAAATCCATTAATTTTGACTTTAAATTTTCCTTTCAGGTTTGAATTTGTATGGGTTAGAATATGATTAGATTTGAATTTAAGGTTCGATGAACCTCAACAAATTTGAAAATTTTTTTGAGGTTCTCCAAATTTAAAACCTCAAAGATAAAATTCAGTGAACCATGTGACATAGTACAAAAGAAAACAAGTTGACGTCCTAAGACCCAGAGGCATCTAGTAGAAGCGAAAGTCTGACCCCTCACGGACAAACAACTGGTAATTCTAGGTGGCATGGTTTTCCTTGAATAATGACGATGAGGTAACCTACATTCATCGATAGGACAGTGATAATTTTCCTCACTATTGGTTTGACAACTAAGTTATGATAGGATCCTTAGTCGTCCCTCAATGCTAGATAGCTTAGTCGCTGACTCGGCACACACCACTCTAAGCTCCTCAATTTTATTTCTCTGTTGTAAGATGGTGCCTTGTACTGTCTAGATATTTTTCTTCAGTGATACTGTCTGGATATTTTGCTTCAATGACATAAGATTGATCCTGAAATGCATGATCTTATCCTGGCAACTACTTTCTGAAATTAGTATGGATCTGAACTTATGCAAGTACGCAATATAATACATATATAAAATTAAACACATAAGTGTAGCAAAAATAAAACTTCATTTCATTAATATCAAGAAACTGAAATATGAATACGTACAGAATGGAAATAAACTAGCTCAGGTGATGGTAGCTTATCTCTGAGAAGATATGTGGCAGATACATGACTCTGAACTGTGTTACAATGAGGCTCAAGGGCCTTTTTATTATTGAACAACAAGGGAAAACCCTAAACAACAAAAACCCTAACCCCGGGAGATGGAACGCCAAGAGTTTGTGGGCCTTGTTGCGGTTAGTTTGGAAGCATAATTCGAGGGGTCATAACTTGGTCATATTATCTTTGTTTGGCGCATACGATACCTTGTCGGAAATATCTATTTGAGTACTAAAGGATTTTCCACTACAAACCTACTATGGACCTCAAAATAAAGTTGTTTAGAGGGTAAAAACTTCTTTGGAATTTCACGACCCGAAAAATTGCTAAAAATAGTAAATGTTGCTATAAACAAGGAAACTGATGAAATCGACAAGGGGTATAGGTGGAATAGGTAGGTGGACACCAATATCCACCTGGATCAGTCCTCCCCCCTTAGGAATAAATTTTCCCCATTGCGTGCAAATCCTCCATAAGGTGAGGAAATTTATGTTGAAATTGGTCCCTAGTGAACCACTTCCCATAGTCAAGGTGTTGACCTGCTTTAAAAACTCGATATAGTTGGATCCTCTATTGGCGGGTATTATTGATTTGTGTGTCCATGATCCGATCAGTTGTGGCTTGTTCCATGCAATCCGGGTTTAAATCTGTGGGTGTGAGTTGTTTTGAAATGTCGGATGTGTCCAGTAATGGTGGAAAGTATGGTCAGAAGCGGTCCACATTGAACACTGGGTGCAGCCCAAGGAATGGTGGAATGTTGAGCTCGAAGCCATTGTCTCCTATAGACTTGGTGATGGTGTGTGGCCCATATCGAAGCGGGTGAAGCTTGTGGTGGGGTCCAACAAGGCGATCCTTATGCAAATGTAGCCAAATTTTATCGCCCACTTGGAACTTGTGTGGCACTCGATGTTGATCATGTTGTTGCTTGTAATTAGCATTGGCTATGTACAATATTTCATGGACCTATTGGAAAACGTGCTGAAGGCGCTCAATGAAGTTTTTTTTCCCTATTAGCTTCGGATTGGGCATGAACTGAATCTGCCTGAGTAGCTGCAAATGGTATGGCCACATGAATGGGGCATAGTGGTTGGAATCCCAATCCCACCTAAAATGGGTTATGGCCAGTTGAGCTATGGAGAGCTCGGTTGTAGTTGTGTTGGACATAAGGAATGCTTTCATCCCATGTGCGAGGATGCTTTGAGTTGTACATGCGCAAAATGTGCACGATCATCTTGTTGACGACCTCTGTTTGGCAATCAGTTTGGGGGTTGAAATTCGTGGATTTAATGATCTTGGTATCCAACATTGACCAGAGACTTGACCAAAATGTACTTAGGAACCTGTTGTCCCGATCTAAGATAATGGACTGTGGGATCTAAAAGTGCACCCACACTCGTTCAAAGAAGAGTTTAGTATTGGCTTCTAACGTGATACTCTTCTTGAAGGCCACCAGAATGGCCATCTTAGAGAATCTCTCGAAGATCATGAAAACACATTCATTGTCATGCTTAGCAGAATGAAGGCCCGACATGTAATCCATGGATATGGAATCCCTAGGTTGACTAGGAGTAGGCAGAGGAGTATATAGGCCTTGCTTCTTGATGGTCGATTTGGCAATGGCGCAAGCACTATAGGATCTAATGTACTTCCCAACATATTTTTGAAGGTTCGGCCAATAGAAATAATTCTGTAGTATCGCCACTATTTTCTATACCCTGAAATGTCCAACGACCCGATTGTAGTGCGCTTCCCAAATCATCTTGGCACGCTCGCTTGAATGAACACAGAGGTGTCTCAGGTGGCATATCAGTGCATCCTGTTGGTGATAATTTGGAACTTGCTTACCTTCCAAGAGTGTCTGGTATGTGTTGCCAAATTCTAGATCATGCTTGTAAAGAATCAGCCACCACGAAGTCTCGTTCCCCCAAGAGTCAAGCACAGTGGTCAGCACCATGACCGACGGTCAGCGTTCGACTGATGCAGTCTGCAACATTATTGGTGATGCCCTTCTTGTACTTAATGTTCATATGGAACTGTTGCAGGTATGTGGAACATTTCTAATGGTGATCGTTCTGCAACTTCCCTTGTGCCTGTATGAAATGCAGTGGTCGGTGGTATGTATGGATGATTGTGTTTCCTTCCCCGAAATTTAATGCTTCCATTGTTGGCAAGCCTGCACAATGGAATACATCTCTTTATCATAAGTGGGATAATTTCACACTATGTCTGAAAGTGTATCATTATGATATGCCACTGGATGCCCCTTTTGAGTAAGAACTGCACCAATAGCATAGTCAGACGCATCTGTCTCGATCTCAAATGGTTTTTGCAGGTTTGGTAATGTGAGCACTGGTGCAAAGCAGAGTCAATGCTTCAACTCAGTGAAAACCTTATGTTGGGATTCATACCAAAAGAACTTTGCTTTCACCCCTCCCTTGGTGACTTGACTCAAAGGCCAATTGATATGAGAGAAGCCTAACACGAACCTGCGGTAGAAGTTGGAAAGACCCATAAAGTTGTGGATCTTTGTTAGAGTGGTTGGGGCTGGTCAATCCCGAATGAATTGTATCTTAGCTAGGTCCACATGCACACCCCACTCATCGATGATGTACCCCAGATATTGAACTTGGGTCATGCCAAAAATTCATTTCTCCAAATTGGCACACATCTTATGTTTCCATAGTGTTTAGAGGACCTATCGAATGTGGTGGAGGTGCTCTTCCCAACTCTGGATGAAGATCAGGATTTCATCCAAAAACGCCTCCACAAATGCGTTTGTGAAATGTCACAAAATGTCATCCATCAGCCTCATGAAGGTTGTGGGGGAATTAGTCAACCCTAAAGGCATGACCAACCATTCAAAAAGGCCCTCCTTGGATTTGAAGGCATTCATCCACACATCAGAGGGTTCGATTGGTACTTGTTGATAACCGGACTTCAAGTCAATCTTGCTAAAATATTTGGCCCCCTTGTGTTGGTCCAACAGGTAATCAATATGTGGAATCGGATACCTATTACGGACAATGATCTTGTTTAGTGCCCGATAGTCAATACAAAGTCTCCATGTCCCGTCCTTCTTCTGTACCAACACAATCTGGCTCCCATGGGGCTATGAACTTGACCTAATGTGACCTTCCTGAAGCAGCTCATGAATTTTCCTCTTGATTTCATCATTCTCCAAAACAAAACCTCGATAGATCGGTCCATTGGGTAGCGACGCGCCTGGGGTAATATCGATGGAGTACTTGACCTGATAGTGTAGAGGTACCCCTATGAGAGAGGTGAAGATGTACATGTACTCCTCCATGACCTTGTGCATCTATTGTTGTCATACGAAGGAGCCCTGTCTTGAGGTTGTGGCCACAATATTATTTTGCCCCTGAGGATGAATCATAAGGAAAACAAATTTCCCGGTCTGGGATATTATCTTACTGCGTTTCTTCATAGTGATCAGAGAGATGGCAGTAGGCGGTGCTACCTCCGGTATATTGTACAACTTATTTCCCAAAGTAGTAATAACGATGACGGGCCTAGATTCATACACAACATGTCGCTTCCACAAGTATGGTTTCCCTAATAATACATCACAAAATTCGAGAGGAGCAACATGACACAATACCTCATTCATTAAGGTCTTGATGTTGTAGGTGAGGCAACACTATTGGTTGACGAGGACATCTCGTCCTTGGTGAAGCCACCCGATGGTGTATGGTTGCAGGTGTGTTGTGGTCGGTAAGCCTATTCGCTTCACAACCTCTACTAAAATGAGGTTCTTTTGTCTCCCGTTGTTGACAATGAACTGCAACGGAGAACCCTTCACCCATTTTTGTGAGTAGAAAATGCACTCCCCCTCCTCTAGATCTTCGGGCTCATCCTCCTGGATCTTCGTGGTGGCAACGGTGGCACTAGGCTCCACATCAATAATTTGCTTCCCTTTGACATTCCCCTTATCGGGTTATGACTCAGATTCAGAGCATGCATCTGATTCAAAAGCCTTCAGCTCAACCACCACTGACTTCTTGGCTCAGAACTCACTCGTGTTGTGAGTGGAGCTCTTATGGAACTCACATAACTTTCCTGTGTCCTTCTTTGTTTTTTTGGTCTTGTTCTTTGCTTGCAGCTTCGATGGGTTGTCTTGGGTCATCGCACCTTGGATTTTTCCTTTGTTATTCATTTTGGGGGCGCCTTTTCCTTGCTTCGGATTCAAAAATCCAAAGTCTCTCTTCTTTTGTTTAAACGTTTGCTCGATTTTGACAACATATCGATAAGCGACACTGACTGAGGATATGTCCAAGAACTCCATTTCGTCTTGGATGTACTTATGAAAATAGTCGTGGTACTTGACTACCAAATGCTTCTCATAATCCTTAATGCCCAACTTCGTGCGAAGAGCATGAAAATCATTTGTGAACTCTATCACATCTTGGTCCCTTCCCTTCCCCAAAATGATCCACTTTATGTATTTATCTTCATAGCTACCAACAGGGTAATATTGTTCCTTGATGATGTCTTGAAAATAATTCCAAGTGGGTGCAGCTAAGAACATTGAGGGATCCCCCTTTTCCTTTTTCTCACAGTAGGTTTCCCAACAGTCCTTGACATGAGGGGTGACTTTCAAGAATGAAAAAATAATATTTTCCCGGTTGGAAAAGTCATGAGCTGAAAAATATCATTTTAGCAGATTTAACCATTTATCTACGACATCCACATCTATTCGGCCTTAGAATATGGAAATTTCAAAGTTAAATTGTACCTTAAAAGGCGTGCCGCCTCCAGAGTGGCTATCGGATGAAGATGCGTCGCCTGTGGGTAGTCGTCGAAGGATCTGGACAAAGTTATCCATCATCATGTTCCCTTATTTCTCGAGGGCCTCCTAGAGAAATATTTTTAAAGGATCTCATGCTCCTTCATATTTATTTTCTTCCGCCATGGGAGGTCATTGGGGTTTGCGAGGCCAATCTTGCAAAGTTTCAACCATATCGAGCCCCAACTCCTTATACCCTGAACTCATTGGGGACATGCAAAGAAAAACAGAGAAAGAGTAGACCGCTCTAATACCACTGGTCTGAACTTATGTAGGAATGAAATAGAATACATATATATAAATAAACATAAAAGTGAAGCAAAAATAAAACTCCCTTTCATTAACATCAAAGAACTAAAATATGCTTACATATAGAATGGAAATAAAATAGCTTGGGCGATGGTAGCTTATCTTTGAGAAGAGAGTGGCGGCTACATGCCTCTGAATTGTGTTATAATGAGGCTTAGATACCTTTTTATTATTCAAAAACAAGGGAAAACCATAAACAAAAAAAAACCTAACCCTATGAGATTTAACACCAAGAGTTTGTGGGCCCTATTGGGGTTAGTTTGGCAACCAATTTCCTGGGGTCGTAACTTGATCATATTATCTTCGTTTGGTGTGTACGATACCTTGTTGGAAAGATATCTCTGAGTACAAAAATATTTTCCACAAGCGCATGCCTATGGCCACGAGCCTGTTACAGACCTCAAAAAAATGTCGGTTAAGGGGTTAAAACAACTCCGGATGCTTAGGACCCGAAAAACTGCTAAAAATAGTAAATGTTGTTATAAAAAAGGAAACTGGTGAAACCGATTGGGGGTCTAGGTGGAATAGGTGTGTGGCCACCAATATCCACCTCAATCAACTATAAATTTTTTGGTTTCCTCTGCATATTTTTACACCTCATCAATGGGTGGACCCAAATATGGATGCTCAACCACCTCCACCACGTCTCTAACTTGAGCATTCAATTGGATTTCTAAGGAAAACTCATCATGCATATTGTGCATATCATCGTTCTCATCTGACTCATGCTCCTCTATGTGCTCTTCATGTTGGATTGCAAGTAGCTCATCTCCCTGAATATATTCTCCTTTACATTTCCCATACATGGGAACGTTCTGTTACTCACCATATTCATCCTCTAAAATGGATGCATAGTTGGATTGCTGTCAACGTCTCCCCATGATTTCTCATTCTCTAAGCTCATTTCACCCTCATCAGAATGATCAAAAGGAACCTCATATTGCTCTACCTTTTTCATATCCTCCATGTCACTCAAGCACGAGTGGTTAGGACCCCAAGGTCATTTGTAGATAAATCAAATACGTTTCCTCCTTAGCTCATTCTTACTGTCAGTTTGAATCTTCTCATTCTTGTCTTCACTGCAAACTCACATCCTCCTCAATTCCTCCTTGGTCATCTATCTTATGAATAGTTTCATGTTATGCTTAACCAACCTTTCGGCGAGTTCATAGGAAACAAGTGAGACAACCTATTCCTTCCTCCAAATGGCCAGTAACTTGGATTGTAGCTTCTTGCAAATGGTATCACGGTCTCTCATAACTGAAGATAAAATAAACTACATGTTTTTTTTAATTGTGTCAGAATAATGTTCCTTAATGTCGAAGAAACATTGGAACATTTGAAGAATAAAATCATTACATTCTAGATCAAGCATGAATTCATATGATCTAACTCCAACAATTAATTGTGAAATTTTGAGCTTCTTTCCCAAGGTAGGACTCAAGGTGTTATCCAATTCTTGGAAGCTTCCCACTATTAGTTGGAAAACTTTACTCATAATATCATCATTTGAGGGAGGTATAGGTGAAATTATCTTTGTGACCTTGTTGAGACAAGAGGCGACTATCAGTCTAACCCCCTCACAAGGGTGATCCAAAATTATCAAGGCAAGAATTGTTGGCTTTAGAGTCTAATTTAGAATCCTCAATTCTAATTGACTCACTTTAGAAATTTGTGAGTCTAATTTCTCCATATTAAGGAGGGATTTCTCAGTCACCTTTATATTCTTCAAGTCTGATATAGGTGCATAAAGCCATATTCCTACCTCCATTTCTTTATGCAGATCCCTTATTTTTTCCATCTCTAGAATAACATCGACTCCTCTTGAAAGGGATCTATTGTTCTACATTTTTCTCTTGTCCATATTGTATTCCTCTTATGTATTATTGTGTTAAATCATGATGCATTTTAAAAACTCCATTATAAATCGTCTCTACTCAATCTTATTAGGCATCAATATGCATAAAAAAACATGCAAGACTAATAAACTTGTTTTCTTTGTAGATAAAAATGTTATGGAGGTAATATTTCAGCAAACAATACTCATGGCCTGATCACCAGACAATATAATCCTTATATGGTCAATACAATATCCATTCATGAACGTGGTATTGATGTTCTCTCTGCAACACAACCCATATATGAGCACTGCAGTATCTACTCACTCTAAATTAACCATACAAAATATCACCACAATATATATGACATAATACATCTATGAGATATCCTCATAGTCACTTAAATGACACTGCCCAACAACATACACTTTGAATGGCATATGCCTAGTGACAGAGACATATACAATGTTCATGAAAATGGACCAACAACCAAACATTCAACCCTACCAGTAGAAATATAACAATAAACTAACAATGGCTTCAAATTATTATCCCCCGCACATGATTACAAGTTGGGTCCTAGAGTATTTTTCATGCATTCCAAACACATTTTAATTCATACGAGCTAATCATCACACAAAAAACCATGAGCCATATGTAGAACACTCCACACAACGTACTTCCCTGGCACAAGTCTAATTGTACTGCCAATCAAACCTAGATCCCAACACTTCAATCGGCCCTTACGCTCAACCTATACACTAGTGGAGGTATGTACTACATTGTCCTTACATACTCAACATCACATTGCATCACTAATAATATCATCCCATGCACACAAATTACTTGTCCAATTTGAGGTCAATTCATCCTATAGCAGGGACAACACAAGATTCTGGCATATTGATCTGTTAATTGCAAAGGTCTCCTTCGCACTGCATACGTACCAAATTGTGCTTTACAAGTACAATAAACTCGTTCAAAATTGTATCAGACTCAGTGAGAGGATCAGGCCCTCTCAGCATGTGGCTATAGATGTGACACCCCAGTCTGATTGTGCATTGTGCATGTAATTTTCCCTTGACACCCAACATTTCTTGACTTAGCCTTTCCTCAAATTTGGCCCCAATAAAGTAGTATACTCGACCCATTCTTCACAATTTTTCCTAATTCAACACCAAAACACAATCTGCCAATATAAGTCTCGATCTCGACCTCAACAATGATTACCCTAATTGCAATCACGTGTGATGGATAGTTCCTCCCAACAACAATGATTTGATCACTCGTGCGGTGGATTAATTGCATACATCAATAACAACACACGATTGTATTACTGTGCAACATCCACAAATTTGGACTTCAAATTGCATTAGTGCACTTTCAGGTTCATTTCGAACCCTTGTGATTTCACAATCAGCATGCTCTTGATTCCAATACGTACAGCCCAATTTTCCTCAAGGATAGAAAATATCAACTCTGGCATACACGAACTCGACCTTTGATTTATCAATGAAATCAACCATAAAAAATTAAAATTAAAATAAAATAAAATTTAAAAATTAAAAATTAAAAAATTTTGAATGGGATTTAGGACCCGGTCTTTTGGGTCAATTCCCTTCGAAGTTAACCTACAACAAAAACCCTCATACTAGCACGAAAACCAGCTTTAATACGACTGTAATATCTCACTTTAATATTTCATTAAATATATGGACTTTTTCTTTAGGAAATTATGCCGTATAATTTATTAACCAAATTGCATAAATGATAATATGAAATCCACGACAACATAAGAAACATAAAATGCAATTCAGAATGGCTAAGAGAAACATGCAGTAATTCTCAGCTTTGTTTTATTATTATGGGATCAAATATTATATGCAGATACAACACTGGAAATGTTGAGATGATAACCTCGAGAAGATCTGCTACAACATTGAATTAGGCCTCTAAAATAGAAACTGGAAATCAATAAGTGCTTTTGTGAATTCTAGATGAATTCACCAAGGGATGAGGTGGATTTTCGTTCACTCTCACTCAACCACCCAATGGTTTTCATTATTGAGATTCACGATTGTCGTTATATCAAAATCCATAGGTGTTAGTCAACGATCACATCGTCAGAGATAAGGATCCACGAGAGGCGGTTAGTCCATGTCATGAAACACACGAGGAGAGTTGGTTTATCTAATGTCCAACAATATCCCCCCGCCAAAAAAAAAAAGTGATTTGGGTGTGTATTGAACTCGTGACCTATGCTCTGATACCACTTTTTGGAATCACGATTTCCATTACACCAAAACCTGCAGGTGTTGGTAAAATGACGCATCGTTAGAGTTAACATATCCACGAGAAGCAGCTAAGCACATGTCATGAAACACATGGGGAGCGTTGGTTTATCTGGTGTGTGTGCTATATTCTTTCCATGACTAGCCCTGCACTACCTATGGTTTTGTGCATGGGTTTAGCACATGGTTATGGGCATGATGGTTTTCTATCCATGGTATTTTGTAGATCCAGTCAAGGGAACAATGGTTATGTTCTAATCCAGGGTTAATGGATTGGGTTTTATGAATGCTTCATAATGTATCTATATGTAGTGTAACATTAAAAGGAACATAATGAAAAATCAAGCTGGTAGTCCTAGTTTTGGGATCCAGAGGAAAATATTTGTGTATATATGTTTTATGTTTTATGCTCTCGCTATTGTTTGTTTTTTGTTTGAAGAGTTTTTTTGTTTGCAGATAATTTTTGTACAGGGTTAAAACCTACATTTGGTATCAGATTAGTTTCGACTTCAAGGGGACGCCTTTGCTGCTGAGGATTTTTTTGCTTGGGCCTATGGTAGACCCTGTTCAGTGGGAGATCTGCGGGATCAATTCTTGCGGTGAAAGAAGATGGTGAGCAGTGGAAAGATAAAGATTGAGAAATTTAATGGTCAGAGTTTTGAGTTATGAAAGCTCAAGATGGAGGATCTATTAATGGATAAATATCAGTGGATCGTGGTAGATCCGATTACTAAACCAACGACAATGTCAGATGAAGATTGGGAGAAGTTCTATCGGAAGGCAAAGAGCACAATACGGTTGTGTATCTCAAATTTGGTATTGTTGAATGTATTTTGGGAAGCTACGATGAAGGATTTGTGGGACAAATTAGGGACTTTGTACCAATCTAAGTCTCTGGTGAGTAAATTTTTCCTACGAAAAAAGCTCTATAACCTGAGGATGAAGGATGGAGACTTGGCGACAGAGCATCTAAACGCCTTCAATACTATGGTAAGTCAGTTGTTATATGTTGATATTAAAATCTCAGATGAAGATAAGTGCATCAATTTTTTGTGTTCTCTACCAGATTCGTGGGATAGTCTGGTTGTTACAATACATAGCAATGCAACTACCTCGAAGTTTGATGAAATTGTCTTAGCCTTGTTGTCGAAGGAAATGAGACGAAAAAATATGGAGGGCTAGAATGAATATGTCTTGTCTATACGAGGGCGGTCCCAGAACATAAACAAAAATAAGTTCTCGAGTGAGAGATCTAAATCTCCAGGAAAGCCTGTAAAGGTGTGCTAGAAATGCGAAAAGGAAGGGCACTTAAAAAAGGACTGTAGATCTAAATCTCTTGTGAAAGGAAATGGATTTGATGATGCTCCTTTTGTAGAGGCTAAAACAACCTCAGATGAAGGTGGGGATGTGTACTTTGCTTATTCTTCAAATACACATGTAGATCATGAGTCATGGTTGATTGACTTAGGTGCATCCTTTCACTTCACTCCCCATAGGGACTGGTTTTGTGAGTATGATAAGTATGATGGTGGTGATGTCTTATTAGGGGATGATAGGAACGATAGAATCGTCGGATGTGGAAAATTAAAGCTGAAGTTGCAAGGTGGAAGGATTATAACTCTTCCTGGTGTTCTTCATCTTCCTGCATTGGCCAAAAATTTGATTTTTGTAAGCAATATGGATGACGTAGGTTTAAAAGCAGTGTTCAAAAAAGATACCTAAAAGATGGTTCGAGGAGCACTGGTATTGATGTGGGCAGTTCAAATTGGAACTTTGTACAAGATTTTGGGTAGCACTGTTATATATGAGTGCAACAGTTATGTGGTTCCTGAAAGTGGAGCAGAAAGCCTAGTGCTCTCTAGAGAAAATACCATGCTATGGAATCAAGGGCTTGGACATATTGGAGAGAAGGACCTTCGAATACTGCATGGTAATGGTATGGTAGAAGGCATGTCTAATTTTTCTCTGAATTGTCATTTATATGAACAATGTGTATATCAGAATCATAATCGGGTGAGGTTCCCTTCTGGTGCTAAGATGGCGAACAAGATAATAGAACTTGTGCATAGTGATGTGTTTGGACCTCTGTCGGTTCCATCACTGGGTAATTCTGTGTACTATGTGTCATTTATAGATGAATTCTCAAGGAACACATGGATATATTTCCTGAGAAAGAAATATGGATTCTTTGATAGATTTAAGGAATTTAAGGCTATAGTAGAAAACCAAACAGAGAAGAAGATAAAGGTGTTGAGGACAGATGATGGTGAAGAGTTCTGCTAGAAGGAATTTGAAGAATTCTGTAAGAAGTGTGGTATAGCATGACAAAAGACTACCTCATACGCACCTCAGCAAAACAGAGTTGCAGAAAGATTGAACAAGACGTTGATGGAAAAGGAAAGAAGCATGCTCAGTGGTGCCAAGTTAGGACAAGAATTATGAGCAGAGGCAGTGGAGACTACATGTTACCTGGTTAAGATATCACCTTCATAACTATTGGAATATAAGACTCCACATGAGGTATGGACTGGGAAGAAACCCTCTCTCTCACATCTGAGGGTATTTGGTTGTGATGCATATGCACATGCTCCAAAGGAAAAAAGAACAAAGTTCGACAGTAAATCTGAAAGGTGCATCTTTATTGGGTGTAAGGATGGTTTAAAAGGTTATAAGTTTTGGAACTCAGAAACAAGGAGGGTTGTGTAAAACCGAGATGTGGTGTTTAGAGAGGTCAAATAAGTTGTTAAACATGAAGTCCTACCAAAGGAACTTGAGAAGATAGAGTTTGACTTAAAGGAGGAAGAATTAGACTTTAGAACAGAACAAGATTCAGAAGAGGAAGAGCCACAAAATCTAGCTGTGAGAAGATCAGTTTGAGAAATAAGGAAAGCAGAAGGGTATAGTTCGTATGCTTTTTATTCAAATTTTTATTTATCTATCATTGATGATGATCCCGGAACTGTCAAGGAGGCAGTGGGTTTAGAGGATGGAAAAGTCTATAAGGAGACCATGGTTAATTAAATGGCATCCTTGCACAAAAATATGGCATGAGTTCTGGTGGAGTTGTTGGCTAGAAGGAAACACATTGGAAGAAAATGGGTGTTTAAGAAGAAGATGAATGTAGAAGGCAAGGTGGAGAAATACAAAGCTCGATTGGTAGTAAAAGGTTATTCCCAGGTTCCAGGAATTGATTTTGGTGATATTTTTTCTCATGTCGGCAAGGTAACTTATATTAGATTACTTTTATCTGTTGTTGTTGCATTTGATTTTGAGGTAGAACAGATGGATGTGAAGACAAAATTTCTTCACGGGGATCTGAAAGAGGATATCTACATGAACCAACCTGAAGGCTTTGCTGTGAAGGGTAAGAAAGAACTGGTATGGATGTTAAAAAATTCTTTGTATGGGTTAAGACAGTCACCAAGGATGTGGTATCATAAATTTGATACATATATCGTGGTCTTGGATTCACCAGAAGAAAAGAGGATCATTGTGTATATTTTAAATTAATTGGTGACCATTTTATTTATTTGGTTTTGTATGTGGAATATGTTGTTGGTTGGAAATGACAGAAATTATCAAGGATTTGAAGACCCAATTGTTCTCCAAATTTGACATGAAGGATCTTGGTGCTGCAAACTATATTTTGGGCATGGAAATTAAATGAGATTGTGAAAATAGGAAGCTTTGATTAAACTAGAGGAAGTATGTCGAGACAATATTACAGAGGTTCAATATGTAGGATAGTAAACCGGTGAAGGTTCCTATTCCTGTAGGTGTAAAGTTATATGTTGAATAGTGTCCCAAGGCACAAGAAGAAGAAGAGGGCATGCCCCGTGTTCCATATGAAAGTGAAGTGGGTAACCTGATGCATGAAATGGTATGTACTAGACCATACATTGAACATGTAGTGGGATTATTGAGCAGTTTTATGTCAAAACTAGGGAATGAGAATTGGACAACAGTGAAGCGGGTTTTCGGATATTTGTGTGGCACTAGTGATTATGGTTTGTGCTACCAAGGAAGACCAGGATTGGACAAAATTTTGGACATTCGTGGCTTTGTTGGTGCAAACTGGGCTGGAGATATGCATCAAAGAAGATCTACAAGTGGATATGTGTTTAGCCTATTTGGAGGTGCAGTCAGTTGGATGAGTAAAATAAATTCTGTAATGGATCTTTCAACTGCAGAGGTTGAATACATGGCAACCACACATGCCAGTAAGGAAGCAATTGATTGCAGAGATTGTGTTCAAGTATGGGGTTGGTGCAGCGAGCTATAAGGATAGACTGTGATAGCCAAAGTGCAATTTTATTGGCTAAGAACCTTTCTTATCATTCAAAGGAAATGCACATTGATGTTCACTAACACTTTGTGAGAGATATGGTTGAGGATAAAAAGGTTTTGCTGGTAAAGGTGGACACTTCGAAGAATGTTGCAGATGCATTGATGGATTTTGTGAGAACTGAAAAGTTCTCTTGGTGTAGAGAAACAATGGGCATTGGAGGGTTGGGCCAATGAATAAGCTCTCATGTGGCCGTCTATGAAAAGAAAACAATAAGTGGGAGAACATTGGGAGTGTGTTATATTCTTTCCACGACTAGTCGTACTTTAGAAGTGGAGGGTATGAGGGGGGGTGGTAGGCTCCCCTTCACTTACGTCAGGCGTAGCCCCTCCTATCGAGGGGGGATGCAGGGGGGCGGTTTCCCCCCTGCACGAGGTCAGGGGCAGAGCCCCAGGAAAAATATTTTGGACCCTATATTAGGTGGGTGGACCTACCTCTAGTTTTTTGCATGGGTTTAGCACATAGTTTTGGGCATGATAGTTTTCTATCCAAGGTATTTTGTAGATTCGGTCAAGGGAACTACGGCTATGTTCAAGTCCAGGGTTAATGGAATAGGGTTTGTGAATGCGTCAACATGTATATATGTGTATTGTAATATTGAAAGGAACATAATGAAAAATCAAGTTGGTAGTCCCAGTTTTGGGATCCAGGGGAAAATTTCTGTGTATATTTGTTTTATGTTTTATGCTCTCGCTATTGTGTATTTTTTGTTTTAATAGTTTTTTTGCAGACAATTTATGTACAAGGTTAAAACATACATTCGTCATGGGGTTACTGATGTTGAGAACCTGGTTTTCTAAACCTCAAAAATCATAAAATACAACAAATCCAAGATGTTACAAATGATTCACTTCTCCTCCTTTTATAGATTTGATGGATACCTCTCCAACCTTAGAGTAGAAGCCTTTGTTTTATCATTTTAGTTTCCTGCTATAGAAGTTTCTCTCTTATCCTTATCTTAAGTGACTTTTTATTTTATTTTACTAACTTGGAATTTTTCCTCAATTAAGCATTTTCCCCTTTTTATTTAATTAATTGACTAATTAAATTCACTTTTAATCTAGGAAAATAGTAAATCTGTCTCTACGATCTCTAAAGCCACTGAAAGCCACTTTTCACCATCCCATCTTGTATATGTATTCGTTCCAGTTCCAACGAGCTATTACATTAAGGTGTTTCATCAAATATTCTTCCAAAAATGACACCATAAGCATATTTGATTAAGTTAAGCTCAATAATAACCTCGTTTTACAGGAATTTCCAGATTGTAGCGGAACCAAGAATAAGTTCTGCGAAACTAACCCTGATGGTGAAATATAATGAGAAATCCCTATTTGGCCCAATATAACTCCTCAAAAACCCTACAAGGGCTATGTTGATGTAATTTGGCTCATGTAAACTAGTTTCCACCAACCCTGGATGTCCATCTTGAATCCATCATAATGGGAACTCGAAATGGGAACATTACAAAAACACGTCATTATAAACAATGATAAGCTCAAGATGGGTTAGAAGGATGGAAAAAATCAATAAAAGGATAAGAGAAATGTAGAAATTATACCAATGGATTCAATATGATCATGTAATGTAATAAAACAAGATACAGAATCCTTCTACTATGTTTGTGGAATATAAAATACAATCGCTCAATCACATGAAAGTAAGAGAAAGAAGTATATCAATCACACAACACAAGATATTCCTGGGGAAAGAAACCACTCAAAACCCGTCTATCTCTATTATATAATAAGTTAATGAATCATGAAACAATACAATGCATTCTTGCTCACAAGAATCTGTTGCACTCTACCAATCATCTCACATTGATCTAAGCAAAATTCGACAAACACTTAACCAATTCCTTTCCTTCCTCCAGCCTGCCTTGCTCACGCAATTCCTAAAGAAATAATTCCCCATTAAATAAGAATTTGAACCTTCCTTAATTGCGCAATCCATCATGGCCTTCCTTTGACTTTATAAATGCACCTGGGCAATTTTCTAATAATATAACTGATAGTTATCTTCCCTTTAACCTCTGTCTAAATTGGGTTTTCATCAGAACTGACATGCATGTAGCTAATAATAGTGAATCATCAGTTATTATGATTGATCACTACTTGTCAATAAATCTAATGTAATTCACTAGACCTCTCACTAACTCATCACTCAGTTAGAACTAGTTAAATTGATTTTAACTCAATTAATTTGAGTTAACTGATTACACTCACACCACACTAGTGCATTAACTACAAATGGACTCAAAAAATAATAGAATCACTCTACATGCCTCACCTTTGACTCTCAACTCGAAATTATTGAGCTAACTCAGTATTTCTGACATAGTTAACTGATACAAGTTGTTATGATATGAAATTAAAATTTATTGTCCAATTTATTTAAGGGAAAGATAAATTAGACACATTTTCTTGTTGAATTTCAACACTCTCTCTCAAAAAGAAAGAGATTATCAACTACCCCAATCATGCCTCAGTGGTATTCGAATTTTTTCTTTGCTAGCACCTTTGTCAAGATGTCTGCATCCTGATATTCCGCGGGAATGTACTGCAACAACATAATTTTTCTCTGAACACAATCTCTAAGATGGTGGTATCGAATATCAATATTCTTAGACCTGCCATGGAATACCGAATTAACCGAGAGTTTTATGAAACTTTGGTTATCACAATGTATGACCGTGTTGTGATAAAACAAAACCCCCCCATTTTTGACTTATATACTTCAAATAATGGGGACCCTTTCTACAAATTTTTTGGCTAAACACCTTTTAGGATTTTCATTAAGTTAATTATCCTGCAATTTTTGTCATTTTTTCATCTTCATCGAATTTCTATTTTGGTTGTTTCATTGAATTTGTTTTTCATAAGCTTTCCAATGATACTTGTTTAACTTCATTTGGCCAAACGGTTTGTAAATGGCACTCCTTTGAAGTTTTGATTATTTTCTCACTTGGGTTTAAAAACATGTATAAAGTGTACCAATATTTTAATTCTTGTAGTTAAAATAGTTATTTATTATAAATATTGACCTTACTTCATTTTTCTTATTTTTCACCTTTTTCCCAATATCCAAACACTTCATAAGTTAAACGATATTTAAAACCCATAGTTTAATGCTTTAAATCTCATTTAATCCCTAAAACCCACTTATTTTAACTTCCAAAATTTCAATGTTATAGCTCCGCAACAAATCAAATTGCTCCTTAAAACCTTTGGTAGGACCCCTTACCTTTTCGTATATCAGCCATCACAAAAAAAATCGTCAACACATTCATGTGCTATCCTTCCGAAATGTCGATGCGATATCATGTGGGAGCCTTACCTACCTACCACCACATCACTCCCATCGCACATCGCATATCTTATGGTTTTGTTGTGAAACATTTATCGCTAACCGTCTCCAAGTGCGATTTGCGATAAGCCTTTAAAATATGATTTGCGGTTGACCCTTGCTTGCCGCATCGCTTACTTTTACTGTCGTCCCTCCGCTATCTTCAGTCTTATCCCTCCTCTCCTCCTCTCTCTCTCACGTGGTGTGCATTTTTTATTTTTATTTTTTGAATTATTAATTAAAATAAATTATATTATATAATATTATAATTAATATTATATTTTTATTATAATTTTGATATAATTTAAATTATAATATTAATATAATATTTTTATATTTTAATTAATCAATAAATCATTTTTTAATTTGTTTAATTGTATTTTTCAATTAGTTTTTACTAAAATTAATAATGTAATTATAAATTAATTAATAGATAATTATAACTTAATTTAGAATTAGATTATAACTAAGTTAGATTAATAATATAATTGCGATTAATTATAATTAATTAATTAAATATCATAATCTAATTTAGGATTAGAATTTAAATTAAAATTTTGATTTTTTTAGCGAAAGCAACAAAAATTTCAGATTTTTGGCAATTTTAATATACCAACTTTAGAGGCTCATAAATGGAGTTTTACTTGGCCAAATGAGGCCCAGGACAGCTCATTGGAAAAATAAAATGATGGATATTATTCCTGAAGAGGTTTCATTTCCAGATTTGATCATTTATTGGGTCTAAAATTCAGCAAAAGTTCAAATTTTGAATTAAAAAATAATAATAATAATAATAATAATAAATTAAAAATTAAAATAAATAAATAAATTCTGAATTTTATCTTTTGTATTTTAAATTGGTTCAACTTCTTCTAAATGTATATTCATTCATGAATATCAGCACAGAAATCAAAATAATATCCTTGGCCAATTATATCAGCACAGAAATCAAAATAAAGCTTATATTTCATTTTTCAATTATTTATTTAATTAAGTTTTGATTGGATATATTTTAATTTCTTTTTGTATTTTGATTTTATTTTTACATTTTAATTTGTTTTGATTTGTTTTTGCAGGAAAACAGTTGAAGAGATGAGAAGAATAAACTCTCAATCAATAAGAAGGCTCCAACAATTGAAGAATATGATTTTAAACTAATAAAAATTGATGGAGCAAAACCACTCTTCAACAAAATTTCCTATGAACAATTCTTTTGTAAATATTAGAAATAGCAGATTGCAAAATTTAATACGGGCTTCTCTCCTCTGCAATTCTGGAATTCTTGATGGCACTATTATTTAGATAATTTAGAGGTGTAGGGTGAGAGGAGAGGAATCTTAGATCTGGAGATTATTGAGATTTTTCTTTTACATTTTGAGCTATGTATAATGAACAGAGTCTTGCACTACTGTAGCTCTTATTTTGAAAGTAGAATTTCAGGCATTGTAAAAGACTGTTAAAGACCAGAGCTGGATAAATGGACTTAATAAATTAATATTCATAATACTATTATTTTAAATGTTGGTTTCATTTTTTTGATAACATAAATGTGTCAATTTACTCGTATACTTGTGCACTTCTATTGGTATGAGTAATTTTCTTCAATTTATGTTATTATGTCTCTACTCTTATGGGTTGAATTCTGATTTCTGAGTAACTATTTACTCAAAAATTTGTCTTATAAAACTGATTTATTGAATAGTAATATGTTGTGAACTATTTCCGCATTTTATTGTTGAATTATTCAAGTTATTGATTAAATGATCAACATTATTTTGAGAACTACTTCCTGAGTATTGTTGATTGATTATTTCAGTTAAGAGGTCTCTAGATAGAATGTGTTTGGTATTCACAATGTCAGTTAATTGAACTATTTCGTTAACTTGATATTCATTTAAAACAAACATATTTAAATCTCAAATATTTAGAACATCTTGTTCTCTGTTGGGATATATCTATATCTTCCTAATTGAAATAGGATTAAAATAGTTTCTTTTGCTTGCATTTTATAAAAAAAAATTATTTAGATTAAATTCTACATCTTTAAAAAGTCCTCTTCCCGAAGAGGCAAAACTTTAATTGTGGCTTGGCTAAACCCAAATTAGCTTAAGGATCACTTTTATTGCCTGATCGGCAATTGAAATGATCTGATGTCTCTTTCCCATTGATAGATAAAATTCATATTTTAAGTCAATGAAGATTGATAGAAGGTAATGGACCTAGTTAAACCAGTTGGAGCCACTATTCCAAACGGAAAAGGAACTGCTTTAAGGTCCGGACCGGGTGGTTATCCCCCATGTTGTTGCAGCGAATTTCGAGGCCTCAACATTTTGGCGCTAGAAGGAGGGCCTGAGACTTGTTTTCCTTTGGAGTCTTTGTATTCTAATATTTTATTTTTATTATAATGGCTCATTTAAAACTTCCAATTTGGAGTTGTATTTTTGGATGAGCATCTTCCAATACTCCACCAGAAATAGTAAGACACTTGTCTCAGGTAAATTTTAATGGTAAAAGGAACACTTCTTCATTTAATCATGCTTTATAATTCATTCAAAAATTTTCAAATTCTGTTTTTTATGAAATCGATGAAGATATTTTATGCAGGATTTTTACTCTTACATTCTTGGCAAAAGCCACAAGCTGGTGTCAATCACTTCCAGTTGCTTCAATCCACACTTGGGAACAATTTATTACAATCTTCCTTTGTAAATTTGATGGATATATCTACGAACATGTATATGACAAGTTTAAAGATCCACGAAGGTTCAAAGGTGAGTCATTAATTGTTTTTACCTTCAGGTTTCGTTTAAATTGTTTAAAATTTAAAACTGAAGATAAACCTTCGAAAAATGAATTATTAGATTGGTTTGAACAAATTTTCTCTCTTCCTTCCATTCATAATCCATGTGAAATTATTTCAAGCTTTGATCAATCTCTTTCTAAATTCATTGACATAAGTAAAAATTCCAAAATGGAGGTACAAACAAATGATGATGAAGAGGCCTCTATTGTGTATAATCAATTTATTCAATTACTGTACATTTCTTACAGTGTTGGAAAAGATCAAGGTGCACCTTCACATGTCCATGAATCTCAATCACGAAGTTTGGAAAATTTCACTGATCAATTGCAAAAAAATATTAGCAGCAGTATTGAAGAAGATACCACTTTGAAATCTGAAAATAAGTATGAGTTAGAATCAAAAAATCAAATCATAATTCATCAAGTACCAGCAGCGATTAAAATTTCCAATAATATGCAATCTGCTATACAAATTTCTGAATTCTTTCATGACAAGAAAATTTCAAATTTATATCAACAAAGCAACATTCTTCATGAAAGCATACGTAGCCAAGAAAATGATCTTAAATTTGAAAATTGCAATGAATACAATACACCAGAGTGTTCAAATAGAAACATTTTCAAATACATTATTTCAGATTCATATTTTTCTCTTTATCCTGTTAATTTTTCTAATAGCAATTTAACCTCTCTTCACATTAAAGGTATTTCAGAAAAAAAAAAAAAGAGATTATGATCTAAATGAATATCCGATTAGTTTTTATTAGGATATATTATTAATTAAGGATCATTCTTCTGACATTAATGAATATGAGCTTAACATTCCTTCTTGTTTTGACACATTGAATAAGATCAAAGGGAATTCTAATGAATGTCTTGAGGTCATTTATGATAACTGCTTTGACATTAAGGATATTGAATTGTCTTCTTTACAATTGAATCCTCGTGATCAAAGTCTAATCACATGTGAAATTGAAGAACAATCTAATTTAAAAATTGTTCCAAATAGTTCTCATTTTCAAACTTATGATTTCAGCATTCAAGAAACCATTCCAATCTATGATTTATATGAAGATCAAGCTCACATTCCTATTCAGAGTCATATCTTTCTCTCTAATTCACAAGTGGGTATCAACAATCATTCTAATTTCATTATTCTGCCCAATTCTTGTGAAGAGGAAATTACTTTAAGTCACTCACAATTCTGTTGTAACAATAATTGTAACACTAGTGTAAACTATGATTCAATTTAGTTTTTTTTTTCAACAATTAATTTTAACTTCAGATTTATTTTCTGTTTTTAATCTTAGATTTTTAGATACTTTATGCTGGCATATTGAGCAGCTCAATATTGAACACTCAATTGATGCATTACCTCAAGGGAAAAATGAAGATTTAAATTATAATTGTGAACATCAAAAGTTATTAAACTTTCAATTTCAATTGATGTTCATTCATTATCAATTACTTCTTACTTCTCAAGAGCAGTGCCAAAAAGAGAGTGTATTTTCAATTTATGACCAGCAATCTAATTCAATTAATAGCCTTCTATTAGATTTATCAGACTTCCATCCATTTTTCATTGATCAATTTGAAAGACATTTGAAAAGTTCCTCTTCACGGAAAATTGTTAATAATTTAACACTTAGACATAACACTAACAAAATTACACAAGCCATTGTTTCTGAAAGACCATTTCTACAACCTAGCTTGTCATCTTCTCTTTTAAACCTCCCCCACTCAATAATGGAAATTCATCCAGATTTTTATGATCCAATTGAAATTCAGTTAGAAAGGACATTTCAAGAGAAGGTAACGGTGAATAATCTACTAACAACAAAAATACATTCTGCTTTCAGATTTAGTTTTTGTAGTTTAATTATATTTGCAGTTTTACTAATGTTCGACATGTACATACATGCAGGAATTAAAATTTTTACATGGTTACATTGAAAGTATGACTATATCTAGTCATGTTTCCTTCATTAAGTTAGAAATAGGAATAAATTAATTTTATTTTCTATTCGCATTTATTTCATTATTTTAGATTTTCAATAAAACAAGTAATGAATCCAATTTCTTTTTAGCATCCCATTTCAGAAAAGAAGTCTAGAGAATTTTAGAAAGCTCTTGAATTATCTAATCATACTTATTTGTTAAGCCTTCAATTTTCTTTTTTTTCACAATTCATATCATTGATCATACATGAAGAAATTCCAAGAATTTTCTACCACTTGACAATTTTTTATTCACAAGTAATTATAAGAACTCATTTTTACCACTCTTGTCTTCTGATGTAATTTTGGAAAGGATGCAATTTCAGAAAATTCACTACTTAGCATTTTAGATTAAAATAAGAAGGTGATATTGAACTTATGCAAATTTTGAGAAAATTTGGGAGAACTTGAAGCTTCAAAGAGGTAAAACTTACAATCAAAATTCTTCCAGGTATGTGTCTGCAGGTTCATCATCATCTATTGTTATTTTAATTTCAAAGGTTGTTTTTTATTTCTATTTTGTTTCATTTGCAGATCTTCATTGACTTGATTATGAAAACTCAAGATAAGCAACCAACCAACTTTTCTTAAATATGTAACATATTTAGAGAAGTATTTCTGATTTCATTTGAAATTTGAAGGATATCTAAATTTTACTTATATTTATTGAAATCCTGATAAGACTTAATGAATTGTCGTAATAATCATATTATTTCATTTTATTTCACAACTCTCTTTATAAGAAAGTTCTGATAAAGTTGATTTCCAATAAAAAATTTCAACATTTAATTAAATTATTAAAGGGTTATTTATTATAAAGCAAAGTTAAATCACTCAGTTTATTTTTGAATTGAATGCTTTAAATAAATCATCGACCCCACATATGGCTCATTATATATCTCAAATCGCATATCAAAGGCTCTGAAATGAGCATACACTAAATATATCCGACCTCCTTATATTCTCATTTCTTCCAATGTCCGATGATCTCTTCATCTGATATCGTATTATATGTAACCCAACATTTAATCAGAGTCAGCTCTTAACAATTCCCGATAAGAAACATTCTATGCATATCTTTTGAATTAATTTCAATACTCTCGCTCATTTTCCATTAAAATTACTTTGCTAAAATTGTGATTTTCATATAACCCGAACTCGATATGACATTTAAATCCTCTTTATATACAAATATCGCGTCTGTTTATAAATCTCAAATTTGGTAGGAGCATATATTTAAAATTTCCGATGTCCCGGATCCAATATGAAATTAAAATTCATATAATAAAAAAATCGGATCCGTTCTTCATTGCACATCGACACATCAACGAAATTACATTTCGCATATCGAAAATTTTAGTGGTCATTGTTAAGACCTCGCTTGGAAAATTATATTAGTTGTGATGCGATAAAAGACAAGGTAAAGATATTTCGATGCGATGCTACACATATCGCATATTGCACGAGATAAGTAATCTGTTAAACGATAAAAGTTACAACGAAAGATATGGAGTTCACTGCAAATTGCGAAAATCGCAAAATCGCAAAATTGCGAAAGTGTTAAGTTATGAAATTTGCAGGAAGGTAAGTTATAAAAGATGTGAAGTGCAACCGTGCGTAATTGATCATTGTTTGTATGGGTTGCAAAACCAATGTTCAACGCATATATTTTGATATTTGTAGTCACGTTGCATTAGTCATTTACCACATTTTCATTATCGCAAGAATAATATCGGTGTTTCATCTCATTCACAAGCATTAATCTTCCGATATGACTATTCTTCGATATCACATTCATCTCTTTGCAATTTCCCATCGTACATACTCATATCGTAACTTTGCAATTGCAAAATTTATATTGCATCACTAAACTTAAATGAAGTTTTGTCTTTAAGATCTTTTGCTGCGATATACTTCGATATTTGGCTTTCAACCATTATCTTTTATTTTTTATGGAAAGATCTCAATCGCATATCGACAAAAGTGGAAGTCGCAGATTTTAAGTTATGCATGGCAAAGAATCTCGCGATACGAAAAAAATAAACATGGTAATGTGCCGATGATCAATTCATATTTTTAATTTTCTTTTATTCTGAATTTCTCTCCATACTTATCATATAGTGATTCAAATCCCCTTTATATAATTGTTACATTATACGGGATTTTAAATCAATTTCAATACTTTGGGGCTTATATAAATTTAGAATGGAGGAAACAAAAGAACATTTATCGTTTCAATTCATAACGAAACATATCTTCATCTTCATTTCTGATGGATTCAATTTATTTCTTATTCATTGAACATGAAACATTGATTTCCTTTAGTTTACTACTTGTATTACTTTAGATGTAATAAAATAATGATTTTGGGTCAATAAAACTTCTTCATGCTTTTAATTCTAATTAAAGAAATAAGTTAACTTGCATTAGAGAAAATCATCTTTCTTAGTTAAAGTTTAAATGTAGTTCTTCAATGGTAAGTTTCATGTGCCCACTTTCATTTATTTCTATTTCTTCATATATTTTTTTTTGTTTTAGTTTTTGGTGATCTTGAACTCTATTTTTCAGGTCTTCATAAACCTTTCACACCTCTACCAAATCAGTTTTCAAAATTTCTTTTTACTCTTTGAGATTCTTGGGAGAAGCAGTGATGATCCTCATCGAATCAGCCAGACTGGGGAGTTTCTGAACCTTTAGTCTGTTTATTTAAAACATTAATTTTATTAGAAAATAGTTAAGATTCTTTTATACAGGTTTTGTCTTGAAGAAGAAACTTTGCAACAGACAGAAACTTCTCATTCAACATATTATCTATCATAAGTGCTATTCACCTTCGACATTTTGAGACCCTCATTTTTATATAACTCTGTAAGATTAAAAAATTTAATCTCAACATAGAAATGAACGTACACATACTTATTTTATTTTACAATCCTTTGTTGAGAAATTCATATAAGCGGTCTTGTTAGAGTTTAGCTTTTAAATTTTGTTTTTCTTTCTTCATTTTTTATTTGTTGATTTATTTTCTTACTTTAGTTTAGGAATTATTTTTCTTTATTTTTTCAGTGTTGATTTGATTTTGGTGACTTTGTCATGATTTATGTGAAAGGTATTTTTCTTACCTTACAGTTGTTGACATACATGGGAAATATTTTACTCTATCCATTAAGTAAATTTCAATTATCATTAAAGACATATCTTTATGGAACCATAAAGCATCTTGCTTTAAATATTTTTCATGGAGGAACACACATCATTTCTAAGTGATTGAGTTTAATTTTTCAAGGAAAGAATTGATTTGAGTTTAATTCAATGAATCCCTCCCACCCCTCCACATAAAATTCTTATGGTTGATAGTTGCAGGGAAAGAATTTGGAGAAAACATTATGAAAGTACTATGTCTATTAAACATAGAATCTCTATTTCCATCTCACCTCTTTCACTCAAATACATCATGAACTAAAAGCTTGCAAATGTGCTTATCAAAATAGTGAAAAAAAAGGAAGCATGGGAAATACAAGTGAACCCTTCAGGGCTATGGACACTCGCTGGTAGCATAAAAGACAACTTCGCCGGGGTATTGTTCGGGCTCGCTGGCAGTGAAGCAATGTCATAGAAAATCTTAAAATGGATATATGCTCTATCAAAAACTCCTATCTCTACCTTATTATATTTTTCGCATGAGGAAAATTAAAAAAAAAAAACAAATTTCCCCAAATTTGGATTCATCACTTTTACTCGAGTTTGTTTTAAGTACTTATCTTTACAAACTCACATTTCTTAATATATTTATGTGGGACTTATGGAAATGTTTTACTGTTAAACGATTTCGTGATTTCCATTATTTTCAATCTTTGGGTAAATTTAAGTTCATTATCTTTAATCAGAGATAACTAGTTCTTCTCCCGCATGTCGCCATTGTTGTGGTAAAACACAACCCCCCCATTTTTGGCTTATGTACTTCAAATAATGAGGACATTTTCTACAAAATTTTTGGCTAAAAACTTTTTAGGATTTTCATTAAGTTAATTATCCTGCAATTTTTGTCGTTTTTCATCTTCATCGGATTTCGATTTTGATTGTTTCATTGAATCTGGGTTTTCATAAGCTTTCCAACAATACTTGTTTCACTTCATTTGGCCAAACGGTTTTTAAATGACACTCCTTTGAAGTTTTGATTATTTTCTCATTTTGTTTTAAAAATATATATAAAGTGTACAAATATTTTAATTCTTGTAGTTAAATAGTCATTTATTGTAAATATTGACCTCACTTCATTTTTATTATTTTTCACTTTTTTCCCAATATCCAAACACTTCATAAGTTAAACTATATTTAAAACTCATAGTTTAATGCTTTAAATCCCATTTAATCCCCAAAACCCACTTATTTTAAATTCTGAAATTTCAATGTTATAGCTCCGCCACAAATCAAACCGCTCCTTAAAACCTTTGGTAGGACCCCTTACCTTTTCGCATATCGGTCATCGCAAAAAAAAAATCGTCAACACATTCAGGTGCTATCCTTCCGAAATGACGCTGCGGTATCATGTGGGACCCTTACCTGCCTACCGCCACATCACTCCCATCGCCCATCGCATATCTTATGGTTTTGTTGCGAAACATTTGTCGCTAACCGTCTCCAAGTGCGATTTGCGATAAGCCTTTAAAATATGATTTGCGATTGACCCTTGTTTTCCGTGTCGCTTACTTTTACCGTCGTCCATCTGCCATTTTCAATATTATCCCTCCTATCCTCCTCTCTCTCTCTCTCTCTCTCTCTCTCTCTCTCTTTCACGTGGTGTGCATTTTTTATTTTTATTTTTTGAATTATTAATTAAAATAAATTATATTATATAATATTATAATTAATATTATATTTTTATTATAATTTTAATATAATTTAAATTATAATATTAATATTATATTTTAATATTTTAATTAATCAATAAATCATTTTTTAATTTGTTTAATTGTATTTTTCAATTATTTTTTATTAAAATTAATAATGTAATTATAAATTAATTAATAGATAATTATAACTTAATTTAGAATTAGATTATAACTAAGTTAGATGAATAATATAATTGAAATTAATTAAAATTAATTAATTAAATATCATAATCTAATTTAGGATTAGAATTTAATTTAAAATTTTGATTTTTTTAGCCCAAGCAACAAAAATTTCAGATTTTTGGCAATTTTAATATACCAACTTTAGAGGTTCATAAATAGCGTTTTACTTGGCCAAATGAGGCCCAGGATAGCTCATTGGAAAGATAAAATGATGGAGATTATTCCTGAAGAGGTTTCATTTCCACATTTGATCATTTAGTGGGTCTAAAATTCAGCAAAAGATCAAGTTCCGAATTTTTAAAACAAAACTAATTTTCTGAATTTTATCTTTTGCATTTTAAATTGCTACAACTTCTTCTAAATGCATATTCATTCGTCAATGATATCCTTGGCCAATTATATCAGCACAGAAATCAAAATAAAGCTTATATTTCATTTTTCAATTATTTATTTAATTAAGTTTTGATTGGATTTATTTTAATTTCTTTTTGTATTTTGATTTTATTTTTGGTTTGATTTGTTTTTGCAAGAAAACAGTTGAAGAGATGAGAAGAAGAAGCTCTCAATCACTGAGAGGGCTCCAACAATTGAATAATATGATTTTAAACCAATGAAAATTGATGGAGCAAAACCACTCTTCAACAAACTTTCCTATGAATAATTCTTTTGTAAATATTAGAAATAGCATATTGCAAAATGTAATACGAGCTTCTCTCCTCTGCAATTTTGGAATTCTTGATGGCATTATTGTCTAGAGAATTTAGAGGTGTAGGGTGAGAGGAGAGAAATCTCAGATCTTGAGATTATTGAGGTTTTTCTTTTACATTCTGAGTTATGTTAATGAACAAATTCTTGCACTACTGTAGCTTTAATTTTGAGCGCAGAATTTTAGGGATTGTAAAAGATTGTTAGAGACCGGAGCTGGAGAAATGGACTTAATAAATTTGTATTTATAATACTATTATTTTAAATGTCGATTTCATCTTTTTGATAACATAAATGTATCAATTTACTCGCATACTTGTGCATTTCTGTTGGAATGAATAATTTTCCTCAATTTATGTTATTATTTGTCTCTAATCTTATGGGTTGAATTCTGATTGCTGAGTAACTCTTTACTCAGAAATCTATCTTATAAAACTTATTTATTGAATAGTAATATGTTGTGAACTATTTCCGCATTTTATTGTTTAATTATTCAAGTTACTGATTAAATGATCATCATTTTGAGAACTACTTCCTGAGTATTGTTGATTGATTAGTTCAGTTAAGAGGTCTCTAGATAGAATGTGTTTAGTATTCACAATGTCAGTTAATTGAACTATTTCGTTAGCTTGATATTCATTTAAAACAAACATATTTAAATCTCAAATATTTAAAACATCTTGCTCTCTGTTGGGATAGATCTATATTTTCCTAATTTAGATAGGATTGAAATAGTTTCTTTTGCTTGCATTTTATAATAATATTGCATTTAGATTAAATTCTACATCCTTAAAAAGTCATTTTTCCCGAAGAAGCAAAACTTTAATTGTGGCTTGGCTAAACCCAAATTAGCTTAAGGATCACTTTTCTTTTCTGATCGGCAAGAGAAATGAATTGATGTATCTTTCCCATTGATAGATAAAAATTCATATTTTAAGTCAATGGAGATTGAGAGAAGGTAACTGGACTTAGTTAAACCATTCAAAGCCACTATTCCAAACGGAAAAGGAACTACTTTAAGGTTCGAACCGGGTGGTTATCCCCCATGTTGTTGCAGCGAATTTCGAGGCCTCAACAGACCGTTAGATCCATATAATGACCAAACAAATGAACAAGTATCTTCCTCATCTAGATGGCCTCGCATGCAGCCTCACTCATTTCCATGTACTATGTCTCTGCTAAACTAAGTACAACTAATATTTGTTTCTTGTTGTACCAAGAAACTATTGATGATCCTATGCTGAAGACGCCCCTTGATGTGCTCTTCCTATCTGATGGACTTCCTGCCCAATCTGCATCAATGAAAACTTGAAGCTTCACTCCCTCTATCTGTATATATCATAATCCATGCTTTGTAGTGCCCCTGAGATATCTCAAAACATGTTTCCTCGCCTTCAAAAAGAGCTTGGTAGGCTTAACCATAACTTGACTAAGTTGGTTAACTGCGTAGCATATGGCTGGTCGTGTGTTCACCAAATACACATGTGAACACACAAGCTGCTTGTAAACAATAACACCCACTACCTCACCTGAAGTAGCATCCTTCTTCCTCCAGTTTCCTGCAAGAGGAGTCTCCATGGGTTTGTTTCTCTCCATGTGGAACTTCCTCAGAATCTCCTTGGCAAACTTGTCCTGAGATACATATAGCTCCCCATCTTTTTTCCATATTTCCAAGCAAATAAATAGTGAAAGAGCCCCATGTCCTATATCTCAAACTCTCTTGAAAGATCCTCCTTGCAAGAAGTTGTGAGGTGCTCATCACCTGTCAGTATAAGATCATCAACATAAGGTAAAATAATCAAAATCTTATGATCAACCAAAATATGATATATGTTTGCATCCTCTTCACTCTTTGTGAAGCTTGACCCAGTGAAATAGTTGTCGATCATGGTGTACCAAGCATGAGGTGCTTACTTCATCCCATACAGTGCTCTCTTGAGTCTACACACATGTGACTCCATGCCAAAAGTCTCAAAACCTTCTGGCTACTTAATGTGCACTTCTTCCTCAATAAATCCATTAAGAAAGATTGTCTTTACATCCTTCTGATGTATCGGCCATCCCATCTGTGCTGAGAGTGCAAGGATGTATCTAATCGATGAGTACCTTGCAACTGGTGCAAAATTCTCCTCATATTCAATCCCCTTCACCTGTGAGAATCCTTTGGCCACAATCTAGCCTTGTATTTCTCTACACTCCCATCTGATTCTTTCTTCACCTTATAGATCCACCTGGATCCAACCACTGACTTCCCCGTTGATCTTGGGACCACTTCCCATGCACTGTTTCTAATAATGGAGTCATACTCCTCAACCATGGCATCAACCCATACCGACTGCTACATTGCTTTCTCAAAAGTGGTCAGTTTTGTCACAAAAAACTCACTCATAAGAGCCATGTATCCAATATACCTTTCTAGGGACCTTCTATGCATGCTTTGCGATGCAGGTGCACCTACATTCTCTTCCACGTCTAACATCAATTTGTCAGCCTCTCTAGTGTGCTTCCTACCATTCTGGTGGATGCCTCTGCATGAGTGGTTTCTACCACTCTCTGTTCCTCTGCATGTGGTTGCTCCACATCTTTAGGTTCATCCTTTGGAACTAAGATTTCCTCTTCTGCATGCAAGTTGAGCTCCCTCTCAAGGGACAATTGCATGGTTTTGTCCTCATCAAATTTCACATCTCTCTTGATAATTGTCATCCTGTGTGTCAGAAAATACACCAGATAGTTTTGGGGAGTATCTATGTACCTATTGTACGGTACAACAACCCTCCCCATTTAAAAATTTTAGAATGAATTCCATTTAGAAATAGGTCCCCTTTTTCTTTTTAGGAATAAAATACTTAGAGGAAATCCGATCATTTTGAATAAAACGAATAAAGAGTTCATTGTTTTATAAATCATAAGTGCTTATAAACAAATGTAATATTGAAACTTTCCGATCCAATGAGATATAAAAAAACTTTTATCACATCAACATAATACATAAAGTATTCATATTAAACAAAGTTTGATGTGATACAGTAATCACAATCGCAAATCGGAGATATCTTAAAGTTTGACATTTGTTTTGAAAAAACTCCGATGCGATAGAACAAATCACAATCGCAAATCGCAAAGGTTTTAAGTTGTCACATTTGTTTTGAAAAACTCCAATGCGATGTGATTCATCGCAATCGCATTTCAGAAGAGTAATGCTACATGGACTTGTTTTATAAACTCCGATGCGATGGAGCCCACCATCATCGCAAACACAAAATCAGCGAATATCATTTACAACATACCCCCCTTTAAAGATATCTGATGCGATATACCACCATCGCAATCGGAAATCGGCGGAGATCATGATATGTTATTTGTTATCCATGTTGAAAATTTTCGATGCGATCAATATTTAGTCTTTATTTTTATTTTTACTGAGCATATGAATTATTCATCGCAATCGCAAAATTCAAAATGGAAGCTTTATATTCTCATTTCAAAATCATCGTTCGCCGATTGTAAGTCATTATTAAATAAAAAAAATCAAACGAATGATTGTGATTGAGTCTATTTTGAATGTGTGAGTGTGACTCTTATATAGGGCATTTAAGTTTAAAACGGAGTTAATAAATGGAAATCAACGAATAGATATTTTCATATAGTTGTTCCCATTACTTCATTTTTACCGCGTCTAAGAGCTTTTCTCATTTGCAGAACAAGAAAATTCCAAATCCTCTCATTCGTCGAGTAAGTGAAACATCACCAGAAGACAAAATGTCTAAGAGATCTAAAAAATTAAAGGTCGTTGCCGTTGCAAATTTCGCTGCTATTCCTATAGTACCAAAAGAAAAACCAGCGAAAATTAAGCTAGTTACAGACACATCATGTCAAGGTCTTGGCAAAATGACTTGGGAAGATGTGTATAACCTGATTTAAAGAGAAAACCCTAAGGTTACTGAGGTGAAAGCAACAGTTCCTGATGAAAATGACTCAGATTCTGATTTTGAGACTTCTCTTAAAGTGCTCGTGAATTCATTCCTTCACTAAATTGCAGCTCGGGCAAACATTTTCCCTTACTATGATGTAATTCGGTGGGTGATAGACAATGTCACCATCCAAAACAAGACATTTGTTTCAACTGCTGGAACAATATTTGGATCTTTCAGAGCAGAGGATATTAAGGCAATGTACAACCTTCTAGACCCACAGAAACTCTACAACAAAGCCTTCATTAAGGATTTTTCTGCAAGTAATGAGACTCATTATGAAGAAATATTTCAGTAATAATCACATTATCATAAACAAAGTCGACGCGTTTTGAACCAACCAGTGTGGTTCATCACCTAGTCCTAATGATGAACCACACTGGTTGGTTCGAAACGCGTCGACTTTGTTCATGATAATGTGATTATTACCGAAATATTTCTTCATAATTTATTGATGGATCATAGAAGCCAAAAATCTACTAATAATGAGACTCAGTCGGAAACAATCAGAGAATGGAGAAAAGTTCCAAAGAAGCATAAAACTGAATCATCAAGTATGTAATCTGTGGAGTCCCTTTCGCCTCCATATTGTTATGCCACCGCAATGATGTGCAGGCTTTTTGGAAATGATAATTCAGCTAGATTTTCAATACAAATGGTACCCCTAATCCATTCTGTTGTGAATTCTGAAATCATGGACTGGGCAGTTATCCTTTCAAATAAGATAACCAATAGAATCCTAGAGTATAGAAAGGATAAAGACACAGGAAACACAACCTCGTTTTACTTTTGTGCCTACATTTTAGATGCCTTATGTTTTAACTCTGAATTTCCCATTCTTGGTTGGAAATGGACCCCCAAAGATCTCATTCCTATTCATATCTACCACAAGCTCTTATGGAAGGTGCATTTTAAAAACCATGTTTATAGAATTTGTCACGGTTTCCTCATCCCTGTCTATCAAACCATTTTTGACCGATTTCCTCACAGGCTTTCTGAAAAAGCTAAGACTAATATATCCCAGATTGGTGACTGATTCGGAGAAGAAAAATTTACTTATATCAGAATATTTGGGAGTATAGTGGAGCCCCATATTTTACCTCTATATGTCCCAGACAAACTGTTAGCACAAGAAATCTCCTACCAGTTAACAGTAGAAGGCATGTCAAGGTCTCTCAAGAATAACAAGAAACTAATGTGGCCTACTTTTCCATTTCACTGTGGGCATTATACACTTAATAACTTCATACATGCTGAGAAGGAAGTCATCAAAATAAGGGATCTCAAGCTCTCAATAGTCCCAGGCAGGCAGTACGACTCGAGAAAAGTAGCATTTGATTTCACTACTTCTGTTTCAATTGCTCGGTTTGAGCATGAGCCCGATCAGTTCGACGATTTATTTGTTTCTGTTGATAAATTTTCCCAATTCTATAACTTGTCTAAATCCAAGTTTCAGACTGAAGATGTGAATAAATTCATGATGTTTCGAAGTCAGAGACTACTAAAAGCTCCTCTTGACCAATTAAGAATCCATTCACAAGGAGCTAAAAATATAGAAACCAAATAGAAGGAAAAAGAAGATACAACAAACAAAGCAGGAAAAGAAGCATCTACCAGTAAGGGAAATGTACAGACTGAAAATGTAAGCACAAGTAGCAAGCTTGATGTGCAAAAGGAGAATACTGGTAGCAAAACAAATGTGCATATTGAGAAATAAAATACAAGCAGCGAGGCTAATGTACAGACAGAAAAGGAAGATATTGGTAATAAGCTAAATAATCAACTTGAAAAAGAAAAGACCACTGAGAATGTGGTGAATTCTGCTGAAGTTATTGTTACCTCCCATTTTTGAAGTCAATATGAACAATTTTCTCAGCAAATAGGATTACAAAATAATCCTCAAGTTGACATTTTGGAAAATAAAGATATGGAGATTATTCTTGAGCATCCTACAGAAGAAATTATGTTGAAAGTAGAAGAGATTCCTCCTCTAGATATCTTTTATATTCCTATGCATAGGGTTTTTGTCAGGAAGCAGAGAAAGAGAAGAAGAACAGATCAATAATCTCTTTCAACATCACAAGTTGAACTGATGAACATTGTCTAGAAAAATACTGAGGTGAATCCTTTGGAGGATCTCACCAAATTGTCACAATAAGCAGACGCCTATAGTGCAGCCACTATAGACAAAGATTTTGAAGTCACCTGAATGATGAAACAAAAAGACTTACAGATAGCTATACTGGAGGAATAAGCAACAGGAAATCAACAAAATATTATGCAGTTGGAATAGCAGTTGCATGAAGAAGAGCTCAAATCTAAACAGTTGGAAGAGCAACTTGGCATTGAAAAGAAAAAGATTGAACAACAAGCTTTGAATAAGCTTCAACAGTTAAATCAAGAAGTGGCAAAGTTACAAACCTTACTGAAAAATGAGAAAACTGCTAAGGTTGAACAAGAGAAAATATTCCAAGCAAGATTAGACAAATTTAGGGATTATCCTAAATTAGATCAATTTAAAACTGAAGCTCTTGAAACGGACAAACTACTGTCTCAGCAGTTGAATGAACTATGTCAAAAGATGGCACAAACTGAGCCCTTATGTGAAATAACATCATCTCTTATAGATGAAGGAGTCAGCCTCAGGCTCAAATTTGATGATGCAGATGATAAAATTTCTGAATTTCTTTCATGGCAAGACTCAGAGCAGGGAAAGAATGCAACCCTTACTAGGATTGAAGAAAGACACAAAGAAATTATGTTTACTGAATGGGAAAATCAATAAATAAAAGGAGAAAGAGCCACATCAAGAGCCAAAACTATGATGAATAGTATAACACAGTTGGTTAATGATAGCTTATATGCCACCAATTTAATTTCAGATTGTATCCCAGGTAAATTACCAAAGATAAAAGAGACTGATTCTAAGTGGAAACAAGAATTAATCAACAAGAATCAGCAAATCAGCAAACTTCAAGGAATTTCATGGGATATCATGTGGACATATCTAATCAAGCCACACAGTCAGAAAATGGCAATTAAATGTCTTTCCAATGCCATTAGTTGCATCATTCTAGATTTTTCTGATGCCACGTATATTGGTCAGTTACATTCGAGGCTAAGTAATCCAGCAGAGGTCAAAGATATGCTCAAAATTTTCCACCTTGGCACATTGAATGCAGGGTAAAATCAATGAATTTGTTTCATTTTAATATCGCAAGTCTATTTCTAGATTTCCGATGATAGATTGTAGCAATAGTTTTAGTTATTTTGTTTTATTAAGTTCCTATTTAAACCCCTTTCATGAATTTAGAAAGGGGTCTTGAATTTGTAATATTTTTGGACTTGGATGTTACATTTTTGTACTCCATTAACTATTATATTTTTATAAAGGAACACATCTGGTGGTTTATGGAAAATTACCTCTTAGAATTGCATTTCTGTACCTTGGAGTTGTTTTACATTGAAGCACTGGATCTGAATATTGAATTGCATTAGGAAAAGTATCGAGATGAATTTGGTATTTCTATCGATTTACTATTATTTTTCTTATGTTATGAGATATTCTCTTTAAATTTGTTATCATTTCTATGTACTTGTTTTACAAATATTTCTTTATACATATCATTTCTGAGTGTATAGAAATATTTCATCTTTCACAGTGTATACAAATGATATATAAAATGATGAATGCAATGTGTTATTATAACTCTGTTTAATTTCTTAAACAGAGTTATTATTATTTGATACTGCATATTTAAGTTAAATTATGATACATTTTCATGGTTATTGATTTGATTGAAACAATCCTTAAGTTGTATTCATATTTGACACCCAGGTTAGTTAGTTTTAGAATTATTTATAAGTTATAAATTAAATTAAATAGATTATTTCAGTCATTTAGTTTCATTATCCACTCATACAATCATTCCATCACCAACCGATTTAGTTATTAGGAAACTGGTCCTATAAATCCAGTCGGAGCCACCACACCAAATGGAGAAGGAGTTGTCCTAAGGTCCCGACCGAGCGGTTTTCCCCCAATGTCTAAAGCAACGATTTTCGAGGCTTCAACATTTTTGGCGCTAGAAGGAGACATAAACTATGAATGGTAGATAAATCCAAATCTACAGGTCATTCTAAGATAAATTCACCGTCATCACCTTCTTCATTTTCTTCTACATCTCAAATCACCAGGGAAGAAATTGATAGAGATATTCAAACATCCACTACTAAAGTTTCAAATCAATTAGATAATCAACCTCCTGAGTCCCCTGAAATACAAGCTTTAGTTCATAAACTCCAAGGGTTCTCATTGTCATTAGAAGAGTCTGAAATATCTGAAGGTAGTGTTACTTCACAAATTGTTTCTTCCAGACCCCTCACTAGGTCACAGAGTGAAAAACTTGGTATTCCTCCAAAGGAATTTTCTTTACCTAGTAGAGTTAAAACGAGAAAAACCCCATCGGAATCAGAGAGTGATATTAGTTCTTCATCGTAACTTCAATCATTTGTTTCCCAAACCCCAACTCAAAAAAGTATAGTTGTCACAACATCGGCTATTCAAACATCCGCTGCCCAAACATCATCTGTTCCAAAATCATCTGCTCAAACAATATCCGTCCAAATACCAACTATCTCTTCTATTCCTTCAACATTTATCACAACAATGGCACAAAGACCATGGACTAGACCAAGAGCTGTTGATATGCCTGCACCTTTACCTGATTTACCAGATCATCCTGAAAAATGGCTGCCAAAATTTAGTCCTGACCTTGGTATACAAGCAGAAGAGCATATCAATAACTTTATGCTTGCTGTAAATTTAAATGCAGTAGAACATGAAGATGTTTTGGTCAGATTATTCCCCTATACTTTGCAAGGGGCAGTGGGATCCTGGTATTTTTCATTACCTTCAGGATCTATTACAAGTTGGGATATTTTTTCAGATCATTTCTTGACCAAGTTTGGAGATGACAGATCAATAACTACCCTAATCAAAAATCTCTCCAATCTGAGGACAAAACCCCATGGAACCCATTAAAGATTTTAACTCTCAATTCAACAAACTTTTGAATAAAATCCCTACATATTCAAAGCCTAGTGAGCAGGTTATAAGTGAATGGTATATAAATGTTTTGCCCTCAAACATAGCAATTTTTTTAGATAGAGCTACGAAACCTAATTTAGCTGAGAATATGAAAGAAGTTATTTCAGTTGAAAAACGAATTATTTCTCTAGATAAGAAAAATGCTATTGAGCAAAGAAAACCCAATAAAGTCAGCTTTAAGGATGATTCAAAGAAGAAGACACCAAGAGATCCATATGACATGGAAGGCTTACAGAAAGTTCTCAAAACCATGTCTAATGAGATGGTTGAGATTAAAAAGCAAGTGGCAGAGACTTCTACCAAAAAACCATTCAGAAATTTCAAGAGAAATCAAGTCGAATCTAAACCTCCCAATTCAATCTCCAATGCAGAATTGGAAGAAGAAGAAGAAGATACTCCTCCAGTATCAGATGAAGAGGAAGAAAGAGAGGAAATAGTTTAATTACATGGAATGTGGGATTTCATTCTCCCTAAATCTAACAGTGAACAAGAAGCTATGCCTGTAAGTACGAGTAAATCTACAGCAACCTGTAAGTATATGGTGATTCTGAAATTGGCATAAGACAAGTAAGAAATACCATCCATTGTCTTTCAGGTCATCTCAAACATTATCAAACCCTTGTGCAAGACCTTACCACTCAATTTTTAGCATTTAATATCTCTTCTATTCCTAGAATTCAAAATACATCAGCTGATTTGTTAGCTAATGTTGCATCTAAACTCCTCCCTGCTGAATATTACAGTCCTGATAGATTTTCAGTCGAATTAATCTTTCGACCATCTGTTCCTGATAATATCACAAACTGGAGAGTATTCTATCATGATGAAGATATATTGAATTTCTTGACTTCAGAGAAATCCTATGATGAACAAATTATCGATGAAAATGATCATGATCTTCAAAATACCTCAAAAAGTAATGAAAATCCTATTCCTAAATCTGTAGTTATACTTGAGGACCTATATGATATAAAAGACAGATTCAAGAAAGTTACTAATGCTAAACTTCAAAGTTCTACTTTGAAGTTTGAATTAGTAAATCTTGGGTCAGAGTATAAACCTCAAAATGTTAATCTAGGACTCGAGTTAACTCCAGAGGAAAGAACTGCTTTCATCAAACTTCTGAGTAGGTATAAAGATATTTTTTCTTGGAATTATGAAGACTTGAAAACTTATGATACTTCTGTTATTCAACATACAATTCCAATGCTTTCTGATGTCAAACCTGTTCAACAGAAGTTAAGAAAAATTCATCCAAATCTTGAAAGTCAAATCAAGGCAGAACTCAATAAAATTTTAAAGGCCAAAATTATTTTTCCTGTAAGGCATTCTAATTGGGTTTCCAGCATGGTACCTGTCAGGAAGAAAAATGGAGATATTAGAATTTGCATTGATTTTAGAAATTTAAACAAGCCATGTCAAAAGGACAATTTCCCATTGCCAACAATGGAACAAATACTTCAAAAGGTAGCTGGTTCTGAGCTCATGTCTTTTCTTGATGGTTTTTCCGGCTATAACCAAATATTGGTACATCCAGATGATAGGCTGAAAACCACTTTCATAACCAAATGGGGAACCTATGCTTATCAGAAAATGCCTTTTGGTTTAATAAATGCAGGAGCTACTTTCCAGAGAGCCATGGATATAGCATTTAAGGTTCTGATTAATAGATCAGTTATTATTTATCTTGATGACATAACAGTATTTTCAAAGAAAACAACCAATCATCTGCATGATCTGAAACAGATATTTGAAAGATGTAGAAGATTTGGTATTTCTTTAAATCCAAAGAAATCCTTCTTTGCTCTCAATGAAGGAAAACTATTAGGGTTTGTTGTGTCAAAAGATAGTATATATATTGACCCTGACAGAGTGAAAGAAATTTCTGATATTTCTTTACCTCATAACAAAAAATCCATGCAATCATTTCTAGGGCAAATCAATTTTGTAAAAAGATTCATTCCTGATTTTTCTCAAATTGTTTTACCTATGCAGAATATCATTAAGAAAAATTCAGTATTCAAATGGGGGTATAAAGATAAGGAAGCCTTTGATACAATCAAACAGAAAATCATTAATGCACCTGCATTGAATACTCCTGATTTTTCTAAAGATTTTATTATGTATACCTTAGCTACTGAAACATCGTATGATGTTGTTTTAACACAACTCAATGATCAACAAATAGAAGCACCAATTTCTTTCTTTAGTTCAAATCTGCAAGGAGCTGAGCTTAATTATTCCGATGTAGAAAAACAAGCATTCGCTGTGTTTAAATCAATTAAACATTTTATACCTTTTCTCCTAAAGACACACACAAAAATTATTGTCCCATTCTCTGCAGTGAGACAATTGTTAATTCAAAAATAAGTAGGAGAAAAAAGAGCTAATTGGGTAACAACTTTACAAGAGTATGATATTGATATCAAACCAGCCAAGATTGTTAGAGGACAGGGTTGTTGCAGATTGTTAGCAGGAGCTCACAACATACCAGAACATCAAGATCAAGCTAATGTTGTTCAAGCAAATCAGATAAGTGTTATAGATTATGAATCTCAATATGTTGATCTGATCTTTTACTTGAAGAATGGGTATGCTCCTTCTAATCTCAACTATAAGAACAAAAGTGCTCTAAGATTAAAAGAAAAAAATTATGAAATCATTGATGATGTGTTATTCAGAAAGAATTATGATTCAATTCTATTAAAATGTCTTGAAAAGACTGAAGCAAAAAAGGTATTGCAGGAATTACATGATGGACCAGCAGGTGGACATTTTGGAGGTGATACCACAGCTCACAAAATCATCCATGCTAGATATTATTGGCCTACCCTTTTCAAAGATACACATGATTATGTGAGAAAGTGCAAAAATTTTCAAACTACTAGTGGAATACAAAGGAAGCATGCTTTTCCTTTGCAACCAGTAAACATTGAGCAACCACTTGAGAAATGGGGGCTTGATATTATTGGTGAAATAGTACCTCATTCTTCCAAACAACACAGATACATCCTTACAACAACAGATTACTTCACAAAGTGGGTAGAAGCAATTCCTTTAAAGGTAGCCAATTCTGATGCAATTATTGATTTCATCGATCAATTCATCATTACCAAGTTTGGTGTACCTAACGCTCTTGTCTTTGACAATTCATCTTACTTTTCTGGAAATAGTATAATGGAATTTTCAATCAAAAGAGGTTTTAAATTGAAATATTCAGCAAATTATTACCCACAAGGTAACGGTTTAGCTGAATCTACTAATAAAAATCTCATCAAAATCATTAAAAAGACCATTGATCAGAATCAAAAGAATTGGCACAAGTCTTTAATTTTTGCACTATGGGCTAATCGTATTACTCATAAAGCTTTGATAGGAACTGCACCTTTCAATCTAATTTATGGAAAAGAAGCTGTGATACCATCAAATCTAGTTCTTCCATCATTAGCCCTAGTTCAATTTAATGAAGAGAATCCTTCAACATCTATTTAATTGAGATTTGATCAAATTCTTAAATTAAAAGAAGATAGAGAGAAAGCAAAAACTATTCATGAAAAACATCAACAACTTGTAAATTCTTCTTTTGATTCAAGTTCCACCGGATCCAAAACTTTGCAAATTGGTGATCTTGTTCTGAAATGGGATAAAGCACATGAAGATAAAGGTAAGCATACCAAATTTCAAAAAATGTGGCTTGGACCATTTCAGATTGCTGAAAATATAGGCTCATATACGTTCATTCTGCAAGATTTAACAGGAAAGAGAGAGTCTCTTCCTATCAATGGGCTTATTTTAAAGAAATTATTTTCTTAAGGAGGTAACCCCTTCTTACTTGTACATATTCCTTTCTGCAATTTTTGTTTGTTTTGTAAATAAGGTTGTTAATAAGTCCTTAATTGAATTTTTACTATTTGAAAATATTTTTGGAAAATACTATAAATACCTATTTTATGTAAATAAGAATTTTTATAGAAATGATTACAGTTTTGGATAATTCAAAATAAAATGTTAAACTTTGAAAATTTGTTCAAAACATTTGCATGATCTTTTGAAACCTTGAGAAAAATGTAAATCATTATAAGTTTATTAAGAAGGGAAAGGTTATCTATAAAAAGTAAAGACTTTTCCAAGCTTTGGCATTCAAAAAACTCTGAAAATTGTCATCCATTGATTCTTAAGGATAAAATCATTTCACCCCATCCATTAAGGTTGTGATTTTTTAGAATTTAATTCTAAGAAATTATATGTCCAAATTAAAAGATAAGAGGTCTCATCACGAGCCTGCTTACCATGATCATAAGAAGTAATAAAAATGACATTACCAACACTGCATACCAAAACAGGGTAATGGCTTATAATTATAAGACAAGGGGTCTTATCACGAGCCAGATTGTTCAGTTTAATTACAACTAGTGAATGGCATTGTTATCAACTAGCTACCAAACCAGAACAATGTCTTTTAATTTAAATATATATATATATATATATATATATATATATATATATATATATAGAAGAAAAATATAAGATACAATGTCTTATGAATTTATTTTTAAAGAATTATGATCTTAGTTGGATGGGACAATGAATGGTTAATGGTTAAAAGGTAACCCTGTCGAGACTATGAACATTTGCAGGCAGCAGAGGAAATGCTTATGACAATAGAGTAAAACACAAAAGCTAAAATTGGAGAAGTCCCCTACTTTATTATTATCAACCAATCAAGGCTTGAGAAAAACCAAAAATGTTTTTATTTTTAAGGAATTAGAAAGAAATTGTAAGTGATTTTTATTCTTTTTCAGAGTTAGATTTTATTTAAAATTTCTCTAAGATAATTTTCATTATCTTTAAAAAAATTTACTTACTAGAAATATAGTATTCATTTTATTTTTCAAAGATAACTGTTTCTTCCAGTGAATCGCCAATTGTTGTATGGTACAACAACCCTCCCCATTTCAAAATTTTAGAATGAATTCCATTTAGAAATAGGTCCCCTTTTTATTTTTAGGAATAAAAGACTTAGATGAAATCCGATCATTTTGAATAAAATTAATAAAGAGTTCATTGTTTTATAAATCACAAGTGCTTATAAACAAATGTAATATTGAAACTTTCCGATCCAATGAGACATAAAAAACTTTTATCACATCAACATAATACATAAAGTGTTCATATTAAACAAAGTTTGATGTGATACAGTAATCGCAAATATCGCAAATCGGAGATATCTTAAAGTTTTACATTTTTTTTGAAAAAACACCGATGTGATAGAACAAATCGCAATCGCAAATCACAAAGGTTTTAAGTTGTCACGTTTGTTTTGAAAAACTACGATGCGATGCGATTCATTGCAATCGCATTTCGGAAGAGTAATGCTACATGGACTTGTTTTATAAACTCCGATGCAATGGACCCCACCATCATCGCAATCGCAAAATCGGCGAATATCATTTACAACTTACCCCCTTTAAAAATATCCGATGCGATATACCATCATCACAATCGGAAATCGGTGGAGATCATGATATGTTATTTATTATCCCTGTTGAAAATTCCTGATGCGATCAATATTTAGTCTTTATTTTTATTTTTACCAAGCATATGAATTATTCATCGCAATCGCAAAATTCAAAAGGGAAGCTTTATATTCTCATTTCAAAATTGTCGATCGCCGATTGTATGTCATTATTAAATAAAAAAATCAAATGAATGATTGTGATTGATTTTATTTTGAATACGTGAGTGTGACTCTTATAGAGGGAATTTAAGTTTAAAACAGAGTTAATAAATGGAAATCAACGAATAGATCTTTTCATACAGTTGTTCCCATTACTTCATTTTTACCGCATCTAAAAGCTTTTCTCATTTGCAGAACAAGAAAATTCCTAATCCTCTCATTCACCGAGCAAGTGAAACATCACCAGACGACAAAAGGTCTAAGATATCTAAGAAAGAAAAGGTCGCTGCCACTGCAAATTTCGCTACTATTCCCATAGTACCAAAAGAAAAAGTAACGAAAATTAAGCTGGTTACAGACACATCATGTCAAGGTCTTGGAAAAATGACTTGGGAAGATGTATATAACCTGATTTAAAGAGAAAACCCTAAGGTTACTAAGGTGAAAGCAATAGTTCCTAACGAAAATGACTCAGATTTTGATTTTGAGATTGCTCTTAAAGTGCTCGCGAATTCATTCCTTCAACGAATTGCAGCTCGGGAAAACATTTTCCCCTACTATGATGTAATTCGGTGGGTGATAGACAATGTCACCATCCAAAACAAGACATTTGTTTCAGCTACTGGAACAATATTTGGATCTTTCAGAGCAGAGGATATTAAGGCAATGTACCACCTTCCAGACCCGCAGAAACTCTACAACAAAGCCTTCATTAAGGATTTTGCTGCAAGTAATGAGACTCATTAGGAACCAATCAAAGAATGGAGAAAAGTTCCAGAGAAGCATAAAACTGAATCATCAGGTATGTACTCCGTGGAGTCCCTTTTGCCTCCATATTTTTATGCCACCATAATGATTTTCAAGCTATTTGGAAATGATAATTCAGCTATATTTTCAATACAAATGGTACCCCTAATCCATTCTGCTGTGAATTCTGAAATCATGGACTGGGCAGTTATCCTTTCAGATAAGATAGCCAATAGAATCCTAGAGTATACAAAGGATAAAGACACATGAAACACAACCCCGTTTTACTTTTGTGCCTACATTTTAGATGCCTTATGTTTTAACTCTGAATTTCCCATTGTTGGTTGGAAATGGACCCCCAAACATCCCGTTCCTATTCATATCTACCATAAGCTCTTATGGAAGGTGCATTTTAAAAACCATGTTTATAGAATTTTTCACGGTTTCCTCATCTCTGTCTATCAAACGATTTTTGACCGATTTCCTCCTAGGCTTTCTGAAAAAGATAAGACTGATATATCCCAGATTGGTGACTGGTTCGGAGAAGAAAAATTTACTTATGTCAGAATATTTGGGAGTATAGTGGAGCCCCAAATTATACCTCTGTATGTCCCAGACAAACTGTTAGCACAAGAAGTCTCCTACCAGTTAACAGTAGAAGGCATGTCAAGGTCTCTCAATAATAACAAGAAACTAATGTGGCTTACTTTTCCATTTCACTATGGGAATTATACACTTAATAACTTCATACATGCTGAGAAGGAAGTCATCAAAATAAGGGATCTCAAGCTCTCAACAGTGCCAGGCAAGCAGTAAGACCTAAGAAAAGTAGCATTTGATTTCACTACTTCTGTTTCAATTGCTCGGTTTGAGCATGAGCCGATCAATTCGACGATTTATTTGTTTCTGTTGATAAATTTTCCCAATTCTATAACTTGGCTAAATCCAAGTTTCAAATTGAAGATATGAATAAATTCATGTTGTTTCAAATTCAGAGACTACTAAAAGCTCCTCTTGACCAATTAAGAATCCATTCACAAAGAGCTGAAAATATAGAAACAGAACAGAAGGAAAAATAAGATACAACAAACAAAGCAGGAAAAGAAGCATCTACCAGCAAGGGAAATGTACAGACTGAAAATGTAGGCATAAGTAGCAAGCATGATGTGCAAAAGGAGAATACCGACAACAAAACAAATGTGCATATTGAGAAAGAAAATACAAGCAGCAAGGCTAATGTACAGACAAGAAAAGGAAGATAGTGGTAATAAGCTAAATAATCAGCTTGAAAAAGAAAAGACAACTGAGAATGTGGTGAATTCTACTGAAGTTATTGTTACCTCCCATTTGCTAAGTCAATATGAAAAAATTTCTCAGCAAATAGGATTACAAAATAATCCTCAAGTTGACATTTTGGAAGATCAAGATATGGAGATTATTCCTGAGCATCCTACAGAAGAAATTGTGTTGAAAGTAGAAGATATTCCTCCTCTAGATATCTTTTATATTCCTAAGCATAGGGTTTTTTTCAGGAAGCAGAGGAAGAGAATAAGAACAGATCAAGAATCTCTTTCAACATCACAAGTTGAACTGATGAACATTGTCTGGAAAAATACTGAGGTGAATCCTTCAGAGGATCTCACCAAATTGTCACAATATGTAGGCGCCTATAGTGCAGCCACTATAGACAAAGCTTCTGAAGTCACCCAAATGATGAACCAAAAAGACTTACATATAGCTATACTGGAGGAACAAGCAATAGGAAATCAACAAAAGATTATGCAGTTGGAACAACAGTTGAATGAAGAAGAGCTCAAATCTAAACAGTTGGAAGAGCAACTTGGCATTGAAAAGAAAAAGATTGATCAACAAGCTTTGAATAAGCTTCAACAGTTAAATCAAGAAGTGGCAAAGTTATAAACCTTACTGAAAAATGAGAAAACTGCTAAGGTTGAACAAGAGAAAATATTCCAAGCAAGATTGGACAAATTTAGGAATTATCCTAAATTAGATCAATTTAAAACTAAAGTTCTTGAAACGAACAAACTATTGTCTCAGCAATTGAATGAACTATGTCAAAAGATGGCACAAACTGAGCCCTTATGTAAAATAACATCATCTCTTATAGATGAAGGAGTCAGCCTCAGGCTCGAATTTGATGATGCAGATGATAAAATTTCTGAATTTATTTCATGGCAAGACTCAGAGCAGGGAAAGAATGCAGACCTTCCTAGGATTGAAGAAAGACACAAAGAAATTATGTTTACTGACTGGGAAAATCAGTTAATAAAAGGAGAAAGAGCCACATCAAGAGCCAAAACTATGATGAATAGTATAACACAGTTGGTTAATGATAGCTTATATGCAACCAATTTAATTTCATATTGTATCCCAGGTAAATTACCAAAGGTAAAAGAGACTGATTCTAAATGGAAACAAGAATTAATCAATACGAATCAGAAAATCAGCAAACTTCAATGAATTTCATGGGATATCATGTGGACATATCTAATCAAGCCACACAGTCAGCAAATGGCAATTAAATTCCTTTCCAATGCCATTAGTTGCATCATTCCAGAGTTTTATGATGCCACGTATACTGGTCAGTTACATTCGAGGCTAAGTCATCTAGCGGAGGTCAAAGATATGCTGAAAATTTGCCACCTTGGCACATTGAATGCAGGGGAAAATCAATGAATTTGTTTCATTTTAATATCGCATGTCTATTTCTAGATTTCCGATGATAGATTGTAGCAATAGTTTTAGTTATTTTGTTTTATTAAGTGCTTATTTAAACCCCTTTCATGCATTTAGAAAGGGGTCCTGAATTTGTAATATTTTTGGACTTGGATGTTACATTTTTGTACTCCATTAACTATTATATTTTTATAAAGGAACACATCTGGTGGTTTATGGAAAATTACCTCTTAGAATTGCATTTCTGTACCTTGGAGTTGTTTTACATTGAAGCACTGGATCCGAATAGTGAATTGCATCAGGAAAAGTATCGAGATGAATCTGGTATTTCTATCGATTTACTGTTATTTTTCTTATGTTATGAGATATTCTCTTTAAATTTGTTATCATTTATATGTACTTGTTTTACAAATATTTATTTATACATATCATTTTTGAGTGTATAGAAATATTTCATCTTTCACAGTGTATACAAATGATATATAAAATGATGAATGCAATGTGTTATTATAACTCTGTTTAATTTCTTAAACAGAGTTATTATTATTTGATACCGCATATTTCAATTAAATTATAATGCATTTTCATGGTTATTGATTTGATTGAAACAATCCTTAAGTTGTATTCATATTTGACACCTGGGTTAGTTAGTTTTAGAATTATTTATAAGTTATAAATTAAATTAAATATATTATTTCAGTCATTTATTTTCATTATCCACTCATACAATCATTCCATCACCAACCCATTTAGTTATTAGGAAACTGGTCCTATAAATCCAGTCGGAGCCACCACACCAAACAGAAAAGGAGTTGTCCTAAGGTCCTGACCGGGTGGTTTTCCCCCAATGTCTGAAGCAGCGATTTTCGAGGCTTCAACATTTTTGGCGCTAGAAGGAGGGAATAAGCTATGAATGATAGATAAATCCAAATCTATAGGCCATTCTAAGAGCAATTCACCCTCATCACCTTCTTCAATTTCTTCTACATCTCAAATCACCAGGGAATAAATTGATAGAGATATTCAAACAGCCACTACTAAAGTTTCAAATCAATTAGATAATCAACCTCCTAAGTCCCCTGAAATACAAGCTTTAGTTCATAAACTCCAAGGCTTCTCATTTTCATTAGAAGAGTCTAAAATATCTGAAGGTAGTGTTACTTCACAAATTGTTTCTTCTAGACCCCTCACTAGGTCACAGAGTGAAAAACTTGGTATTCCTCCAAAGGAATTTTCTTTACCTAGTAGAGTTAAAACGAGAAAAACCCCATCAGAATCAAAGAGTGATATTAGTTCTTCATCTCAAATTCAATCATTTGTTTCCCAAACCCCAACTCAGAAAAGTATAGTTGTCACAACATCGGCTATTCAAACATCCGATGCCCAAACATCATCTGTTCCAAAATCATCTGCTCAAACAACATCCGTCCAAACACCAACTATTTCTTCTAGTCCTTCAACAGTTATCACAACAATGGCACAGAGACCATGGACTAGACCTAGAGCTGTTAATATGCCTGCACCTTTACATGATTTACCAAATCATCCTGAAAAATGGCTGCCAAAATTTAGTCCTGACCTTGGTATACAAGCAGAAGAGCATATCAATAAATTTATGCTTGCTGTAAATTTAAATGCAGTAGAACATGAAGATGTTGTGGTCAGATTATTCCCCTATACTTTGTAAGGGGCAGCGGGATCCTGGTATTTTTCATTACCTTCAGGATCTATTACCAGTTGGGATATTTTTTCAAATCATTTCTTGACCAAGTTTGGAGATGACAGATCAATAGCTACCCTAATCAACGATCTCTCCAATCTATGGACAGAACCCCAAGGAACCCATTAAAGATTTTAACTCTCGATTCAACAAACTTTTGAATAAAATCCCTACAGATTCAAAGCCTAGTGAATAGGTTAGAAGTGAATGGTATATAAATGCTTTGCCCTCAAACATAGCAATTTTTGTAGATAGAGCTGCGAAACCTACTTTAGCTGAGAATATGAAAGAAGCTATTTCAGTTGAAAAATGGATTATTGCTCTAGATAATAAAAATTCTATTGAGGAAAGAAAATCCAAGAAAGTCAGCTTTAAGGATGATTCAAAGAAGAAGACACCAAGAGATCCATATGACATGGAAGGCTTACAGAAAGTTCTCAAAACCATGTCTAATGAGATGGTTGAGATTAAAAAGAAAGTGGCAAAGACTTCTACCAAAAAACCATTCAAAAATTTCAAGAGAAATTAAGTCAAATATAAACCTCCCAATTCAATCTCCAATGCAGAATCGGAAGAAGAAGAAGAAGAAGATACTCCTCCAGTATCAGATGAAGAGGAAGAAAGAGAGGAAATAGATGAATTACATGGAATGTGGGATTTAATTCTCCCTAAATCCAACAGTGAACAAGAAGCTATGCCTGTAAGTACAAGGAGTAAATCTGCAGCAGCTTGTAAGTATATGGTGATTCTGAAATTGTCATAAGACAAGTAAGAAATACCATCCATTGTCTTTCAGGTCATCTCAAACATTATCAAACCCTTGTGCAAGACCTTACCACTCAATTTTTAGCATTTAATATCTCTTCTATTCCTAGAATTCAAAATACATCAGCTGATTTGTTAGCTATTGTTGCATCTAAACTCCTCCCTACTGAAGATTATAGTCGTGATAGATTTTCAGTCGAATTAATCTTTCGACCATCTGCTCCCGATAATATCAAAAACTGGAGAGTATTCTATCATGATGAAGATATATTGAATTTCTTGACTTCAGAGAAATCCTATGATGAACAAATTATCGATGAAAATGATCATGATCTTCAAAATACCTCAAAAAGTAATGAAAATCCTATTCCTAAATTTGTAGTTAAACTTGAGGACCTATATGATATAAAAGATAGATTCAAGAAAGTTACTAATGCTAAACTTCAAATTTCTACTTTGAAGTTTGAATTAGTAAATCTTGGGTCTGATTCTAAACCTCAAAATGTTAATCTAGGACTCGAGTTAACTCCAGAGGAAAGAACTGCTTTCATCAAACTTCTGAGTAGGTATAAAGATATCTTTGCTTGGAATTATGAAGACTTGAAAACTTATGATACTTCTCTTATTCAACATACAATTCCAATGCTTTTTGATGTCAAACCTGTTCAACAGAAGTTAAGAAAAATTCATCCAAATCTTGAAAGTCAAATCAAGGCAGAACTTTCCGGATGCGGATGCTATGGAGGCCTGACGGGACATCTATCCCCGGCCACATCCCGAGGAGGCTCACATGGGGTGGCCATATGGCCCCCTGCAGCTCCATTAAACACTCCATTACTCTACCAGTCCCTCATGCATTTACTCACTCACGCCGTCGATTACTAATTCATCTCCTGCTCTGCTGGTTCACTATGGATTTCGCTTGGGAAGACTCGAATTGTTCCTGCGTTGATTGCATCCACCGTTTGCATCCTTTGAGGAGCGCATTCCTTGTAGCCTATGCTGAGCCAAGTGCTCGCACACAAACAGGGCATCGCTGCTCTCTTTACAGCTGCTTGGAGACCTCTCTTGGTTCGCATTTCACCCAAAGTTTTTACTGCTGCTCCAATTCCCGTTTGTTTTTTTCTTGTGACGATCCTTGCAGGCTCCCTCCGACCTCTCTCAGCTCCTTGTGTCACAAGCAATCTCATAGCTTTGCTTTCACCATGCCCAGGCTGCGACACCGGATGCGCTTTTGCCGGGGGGCAATTCGTGGTCGCCCTGCTCGCTCTTGTCCCTCCACGAGCTCTGATGCTGAAACCTCTACTGAGAATGCTGAATGGAGGCACTCTCCTGTCACCCGTGGCAACAGAGGACGTGGCAGACATCCTTATTTTTCCCCTACTGCTCAATCCTTTCTGCATCCTTCAGATGATCCAACCATTTCACTTTCCCCTTCCCTGATTGCTTCAGATAATCCCTCCCTTCACCAATCCTCGCAGAGGGCTGAGCTCCGCTTTAATTCTTCCTTCAACCAGCCTTCTGTCACTGTCTTTGTGATAGTCACTCTGAGAGAAGAAGTGTCCCACGGCCCTACTTCCATGTCTGGTCCTAACCCCCCTCCCCTGAGTCTTAGCCATGTGCTAGCTACAAATGCTCCAGAGATACCGGTCTTGACCCCTGGCTCAGCACCTCCAGATTTGGGTATACAACCAATGCAGGTGGGAATGGATATCAAGCGCAAGGATGGAGATCAGAAAGGTGACATTGAAAAACCGGACTCCATGTGCAAGGATGGCGAATAGGGAGGTGACGTTGAAGAATAGGAAAGCGAGTATGGATGTCGTGTAGTGGAGGAGCCGCCTTCTCCAACTCCCGAGCAGTAATCCCCTTCTATCCTGGTTCAATATGATACACTTGTTTTACTGTTTTGCAAGTTTTTATGTTTGTTACTGGCTTTCCATAGCAGTAGCAGCTGCCAGTTACTCTTGTCCTTTTTGTTTTCTTATAATGTATGGAATGAACAATGCACCGGTTTCCCTCTCAAGGGCGGTGAATATACTCGTAAAAGAACTGGTTTCCCACACTAGGCAATTCGATATTGTGTTAAAGCGTGGACATCAAGCCCAGTCTTCAGGCTTCCATAGCTGAACTGAGCCAGTTTTGTAACACTATGTTTTCATAATAGAATTAGCTTAACTTATAAAAAAAAAAAAAAAAAATCAAGGCAGAACTCAATAAAATTTTAAAGGCCAAAATTATTTTTCCTGTAAGGCATTCTAATTGGGTTTCCAACATGGTACCTGTTAGGAAGAAAAATGGAGATATTAGAATCTGCATTGATTTTAGAAATTTAAACAAAGCATGTCAAAAGGACAATTTCCCATTGCCAACAATGGAACAAATACTTCAAAAGGTAGCTGGTTCTGAGCTCATGTCTTTTCTTGATGGTTTTTCCGGCTATAACCAAATATTGGTACATCCAGATGATAGGCTGAAAACCACTTTCATAACCAAATGGGGAACCTATGCTTATCAGAAAATGCCTTTTGGTTTAATAAATGCAGGAGCTACTTTCCAGAGAGCCATGGATATAGCATTTAAGGGTTTGATTAATAGATCAGTTGTTATTTATCTTGATGACATAACAGTATTTTCAAAGAAAAGAGCCAATCATTTGCATGATCTGAAACAGATATTTGAAAGATGTAGAAGATTTGGTATTTCTTTAAATCCAAAGAAATCCTTCTTTACTCTCAATGAAGGAAAACTATCACAGTTTTTTGTGTCAAAAGATAGTATATATATTGACCCTGACAGAGTGAAAGAAATTTCTGATATTTCTTTACCTTATAACAAAAATCCATGCAATCATTTCTAGGGCAAATCAATTTTGTAAAAAGACTCATTCCTGATTTTTCTCAAATTGTTTTACCTATGCAGAATATCATTAAGAAAAAATCAGTATTCAAATGGGGGTATAAAGAGAAGGAAGTCTTTGATACAATCAAATAAGCAATCAATAATGCACCTGCATTGAATACTCCTAATTTTTCTAAAGATTTTATTTTGTATACCTTAGCTACTGAAACATCATATGTTGTTGTTTTAACACAACTCAATGATCAACAAATAGAAGCACCAATTTCTTTCTCTAGTTCAAATCTGCAAGGAGTTGAGCTTAATTATTCCGACGTAGAAAAACAAGCCTTCACTATGTTTAAATCAATTAAACATTTTAGACCTTTTCTCCTAAAGACATACACAAAAATTATTGTCTCATTCTCTGCAGTGAGACAATTGTTAATTCAAAAATAAGTAGGAGAAAAAGGAGCTAATTGGGTAACAACTTTACAAGAGTATGTTATTGATATCAAACCAGCCAAGATTATTAGAGGACAGGGTTGTTGCAGATTGTTAGCAGGAGCTCACAACATACCATAACATCAAGATCAAGCTAATGTTGTTCAAGAAAATCAGATAAGTGTTATAGATTATGAATCTCAATATGCTGATCTAATATTTTACTTGAAGAATGGGTATGCTCATTCTCATCTCAGCTATAAGAAAAAATGTGCTCTAAGATTAAAAGCAAAAAATTATGAAATCATTGATGATGTGTTATTCAGAAAGAATTATGATTCAATTCTATTAAGATGTCTTGAAAAGACTGAAGCAAAAAAGGTATTGCAGGAATTACATGATGGACCGGCAGGTGGACATTTTGGAGGTGATACCACAGCTCACAAAATCATCCATGCTAGATATTATTGGCCTACCCTTTTCAAAGATACACATGATTACGTGAGGAAGTGAAAAATTTGTCAAACTACTAGTGGAATACAAAGGAAGCCAGCTTTTCCTTTGCAACCAGTAAACATTGAGCAACCACTTAAGCAATGGGGGCTTGATATTATTGGTGAAATAGTACCTCATTCTTTCAAACAACACAGATACATCCTTACAGCAATAGATTACTTCAAAAAGTGGGTAGAAGCAATTCCTTTAAAGGTAGCCAATTCTGATGCAATTATTGATTTCATCGATCAATTCATCATTACCAGGTTTGGTGTACCTAACGCTCTTGTCTTTGACAATGCATCTTACTTTTCTGGAAATATTATAATGGAATTTGCAATCAAAAGAGGTTTTAAATTGAAATATTCAGCAAATTATTACCCACAAGGTAACGGTTTAGCTGAATCTACTAATAAAAATCTCATCAAAATCATTAAAAATACCATTGATCAGAATCAAAAGAATTGGCACAAGTCTTTAATTTTTTCACTATGGGCTGATTGTATTACTCATAAAGCTTCGATAGAAACTTCACCTTTCAATCTAGTTTATGGAAAAGAAGTTGTGATACCATCAAATCTAGTTCTTCCATCATTAGCCCTAGTTCAATTTATTGAAGAGAATCCTTCAGCATCTATTCAGTTGATATTTGATCAAATTCTTAAATTAGAAGAAGATAGAGAGAAAGCAAAAACTATTCATGAAAAACATCAACAGCTTGTAAAATCTTCTTTTGATTCAAGTTCCACCGGATCCAAAACTTTTCAAATTGGTGATCTTGTTCTGAAATGGGATAAAGCACATGAATATAAAGGTAAGCATACCGAATTTCAAAAAATGTGGCTTGGACCATTTTAGATTGTTGAAAATATAGGCTCATATACGTTCATTCTGCAATATTTAATAGGAAAGAGAGAGTCTCTTCCTGTCAATGGGCTTATTTTAAAGAAATTATTTTCTTAAGGAGGTAACCCCTTCTTACTTGTACATATTTCTTTCTGCAATTTTTGTTTTTTTTGTAAATAAGGTTGTTAATAAGTCCTTAATTGAATTTTTACTATTTGAAAATATTTTTGGAAAATACTATAAATACTTATTTTATGTAAATAAGAATTTTTATAGAAATGATTACAGTTTTGGATAATTCAAAATAAAATGTTAAACTTTGAAAATTTGTTCAAAACATTTGCATGATCTTTTGAAACCTTGAGAAAAATGTAAATCATTATAAGTTTATTAAGCAGGGAAAGGTTATCTATAAAAAGTAAAGACTTTTCCAAGCTTTGGCATTCAAAAAACTCTGAAAATTGTCATGCATTGATTCTTAAGGATAAAATCATTTCAGCCCATCCATTAAGGTTGTGATTTTTTAGAATGTAATTCTAAGAAATTATATGTCCAAATTAAAAGATAAGAGGTCTCATCACGAGCCTGCTTACCATGATCATAAGAAGTAATAAAACTGACATTACCAACACTGCATACCAAAACAAGGTAATGGCTTATAATTATAAGACAAGGGGTCTCATCATGAGCCAGCTTGTTCAGTTTAATTACAACTAGTGAATGTCATTGTTATCAATTGGCTACCAAACCAGAACAATGGATTTTAATTTAAAAAAATATATGTATAAATAAAAAGAAGAAAAACATAAGATATAATGTCTTATGAATTTATTTTTTAAAGAATTATGAACTTAGTTGGATGGGACAATGAATGATTAATGGTTAAAAGGTAACCCTGTCGAGACTATGAACGTTTGCAGGCAGCAGAGGCAATGCCTATGACAATAGAGTAAAACAAAAAAGCTAAAATTGGAGAAGCCCCCTACATTATTATTATCAACCAATCAAGGCTTGAGAAAAACCAAAAATGTTTTTATTTTTAAGGAATTAGAAAGAAATTGTAAGTGATTTTTATTCTTTTTCAGAGTTAGGTTTTATTTAAAATTTCTCTAAGATAATTTTCATTATCTTTAAAAAATTTTACTTACTAAAAATATAGTATTCATTTTATTTTTCAGAGATGACTGTTTCTTCCAGTGAATCGCCAATTGTTGTATGGTACAACAAACCTCCCCATTTCAAAATTTTAGAACGAATTCCATTTAGAAATAGGTCCTCTTTTTATTTTTAGGAATAAAAGACTTAGATGATATCCGATCATTTTGAATAAAATAATAAAGAGTTCATTGTTTTATAAATCACAAGTGCTTATAAACAAATGTAATATTGAAACTTTCCGATCCAATGAGATATAAAAAAAACTTTTATCACATCAACATAATACATAAAGTGTTCATATTAAACAAAGTTTGATGTGATATAGTAATCGCAATCACAAATCGGAGATATCTTAAAGTTTGACATTTGTTTTGAAAAAGCTCTGATGCGATAGAACAAATCGCAATCGTAAATTGCAAAGGTTTTAAGTTGTCACATTTGTTTTGAAAAACTTCGATGCGATGTGATTCATCGCAATCGCATTTCGGAAGAGTAATGCTACATGGACTTGTTTTATAAACTCCAATGCGATGGACCCCACCATCATCGCAATCGCAAAATCGGCGAATATCATTTACAACTTACCCCCTTTAAAAATATCCGATGCGATATACCATCATCGCAATCGGAAATCGGCGGAGATCATGATATGTTATTTGTTATCCCTGTTGAAAATTCCCGATGCGATCAATATTTAGTCTTTATTTTTATTTTTACTGAGCATATGAATTATTCATCGCAATCGCAAAATTCAAAAGGGAAGCTTTATATTCTCATTTCAAAATCATCGATCGCCAATTGTACGTCATTATTAAATAAAAAAATCAAACGAATGATTGTGATTGATTCTATTTTGAATGCGTGAGTGTGACTCTTATAGAGAGCATTTAAGTTTAAAATGGAGTTAATAAATGGAAATCAACAAATATATATTTTCATATAGTTGTTCCCACTACTTCATTTTTACCGCATCTAAAAGCTTTTCTCATTTGCAGAACAAGAAAATTCCTAATCCTCTCATTCGCCAAGCAAGTGAAACATCACTAGATGACAAAATGTCTAAGAGATCTAAGAAAGCAAAGGCCACTGCTGCTACAAATTTCATTGCTATTCCCATAGTACCAAAAGAAAAAGCAGCGAAAATTAAGCTGGTTACAAACACATCATGTCAAGGTCTTGGCAAAATGACTTGGGAAGATGTATATAACCTGATTTAAAGAGAAAACCCTAAGGTTACTAAGGTGAAAGCAATACTTCCTGATGAAAATTACTCAGATTTTGATTCTGAGACTGCTCTTAAAGTGCTCGCGAATTCATTCCTTCACCGAATTGCAGCTTGGGCAAACATTTTCCCTTACTATGATGTAATTCGGTGGGTGATAGACAATGTCACCATCCAAAACAGGACATTTGTTTCAGCTGCTGGAACAATATTTGGATCTTTCAGAGCAGAGGGTATTAAGGCAATGTACCACCTTCCAGACCCGCAGAAACTCTACAACAAAGCCTTCACTAAGGATTTTGCTGCAAGTAATGAGACTCAGTCGGAACCAATCAGAGAATGGAGAAAAGTTCCAGAGAAGCATAAAACTGAATCATCAGGTATGTACTCCGTGGAGTCCCTTTCGCCTCCATATTGTTATGCCACCGCAATGATTTGCAGGCTATTTGGAAATGATAATTCAGCTAGATTTTCAATACAAATGGTACCCCTAATCCATTCTGCTGTGAATTCTGAAATCATGGACTGGGAAGTTATCCTTTTAAAATGGGGCTATTATAAATAGAATCTAGGAGTATAGAAAGGATAAATACACAGGAAACACAACCTCGTTTTACTTTTGTGCCTACATTTTAGATGCCTTATGTTTTAACTCTGAATTTCCCATTCTTGGTTGGAAATGGACCCCCAAAGATCTCATTCCTATTCATATCTACCATAAGCTCTTATGGAAGGTGCATTTTAAAAACCATGTTTATATAATTTTTCACGGTTTCCTCATCCCTGTCTATCAAACCATTTTTGACCGATTTCCTCCCAGGCTTTCTGAAAAAGATAAGACTGATATATCCCAGATTGGTGACTGGTTCGGAGAAGAAACATTTACTTATATCAGAATATTTAGGAGTATAGTGGAGCCCCATATTTTACCTCTGTATGTCCCAAACAAACTGTTAGCACAAGAAATCTCCTACCAGTTAACAGTAGAAGGCATGTCAAGGTCTCTCAAGAATAACAAGAAACTAATGTGGCCTACTTTTCCATTTCACTGTGGGCATTATACACTTAATAACTTCATACATGTTGAGAAGGAAGTCATCAAAATAAGAGATCTCAAGCTCTCAACAATCCCAGGCAGGCAGTACGACCCGAGAAAAGTAGCATTTGATTTCACTACTTCAGTTTCAATTGCTCGGTTTGAGCATGAGCCCGATCAGTTCGACGATTTATTTGTTTTTGTTGATAAATTTTCCCAAGTCTATAACTTGGCTAAATCCAAGTTTCAGACTGAAGATATGAATAAATTCATGTTGTTTCAAATTCAGAGACTACTAAAAGCTCCTCTTGACCAATTAAGAATCCATTCACAAGGAGTTGAAAATATAGAAACAGAATAGAAGGAAAAATAAGATACATCAAACAAAGCAGGAAAAGAAGCATCTACCAGCAAGGGAAATGTACAGACTGAAAATGTAGGCACAAGTAGCAAGCCTGATGTGAAAAAGGAGAATACTGGCAACAAAACAAATGTGCATATTGAGAAAGAAAATACAAGCAGCGAGGCTAATGTACAGACAGAAAAGGAAGATAGTGGTAATAAGCTAAATAATCAACTTGAAAAAGAAAAGACCACTGAGACTGTGGTGAATTCTACTGAAGTTATTGTTACCTCCCATTTGCTAAGTCAATATGAAAAATTTTCTCAGCAAATAGGATTACAAAATAATCCTCAAGTTGACATTTTGGAAGATCAAGATATGGAGATTATTCCTGAGCATCCTACAGAAGAAATTGTGTTGAAAGTAGAAGAGATTCCTCCTCTAGATATCTTTTATAGTCCTAAGCATAGGCCTGTTTTCAGGAAGCAGAGGAAGAGAATAAGAACAGATCAAGAATCTCTTTCAACATCACAAGTTGAACTGATGAACATTGTCTGGAAAAATATTGAGGTGAATCCTTCAGAGGATCTCACCAAATTGTCACAATATGCAGGCGCCTATAGTGCAGCCACTATAGACAAAGCTTCTTAAGTCGCCCAAATGATGAAACAAAAAGACTTACATATAGCTATACTAGAGGAACAAGCAACAGTAAATCAACAAAAGATTATGTAGTTGGAACAGTAGTTGCATGAAGAAGAGCTCAAATCTAAACAGTTGGAAGAGCAACTTGGCATTGAAAAGAAAAAGATTGATCAGCAAGCTTTGAATAAGCTTCAGCAGTTAAATCAAGAAGTGGCAAAGTTACAAACCTTACTGAAAAATTAGAAAACTGCTAAGGTTGAACAAGGGAAAATATTCCAAGCAAGATTGGACAAATTTAGGGATTATCCTAAATTAGATCAATTTAAAACTAAAGCTCTTGAAACGAACAAACTACTGTCTTAGCAGTTGAATAAACTATGTCAAAATATGGCACAAACTGAGCCCTTATGTGAAATAACATCATCTCTTATAGATGAAGGAGTCAGCCTCATGCTCGAATTTGATGATGCAGATGAGAAAATTTCTGAATTTCTTTCATGGCAAGACTCAAAGCAGGGAAAGAATGCAAACCTTCCTAGGATTGAAGAAAGACACAAAGAAATTATGTTTAATGAATGGGAAAAGCAGTTAATAAAAGGAGAAAGAGCCACATCAAGTGCCAAAAATATGATGAATAGTATAACACAATTGGTTAATGATAGCTTATATGCCACCAATTTAATTTCAGATTGTATCCCGGGTAAATTACCAAAGGTAAAAGAGACTGATTCTAAGTGGAAACAAGAATTAATCAATAAGAATCAGCAAATCAACAAACTTCAAGGAATTTCATGGGATATCATGTGGACATATCTAATCAAGCCACACAATCAGAAAATGGCAATTAAATGCCTTTCCAATGCCATTAGTTGCATCATTCCAGAGTTTTCTGATGCCACGTATATTGGTCAGTTACATTCGAGGCTAAGTCATCTAGAGGAGGTCAAAGATATGATCAAAAGTTTCCACCTTGGCACATTGAATGCAGGGGAAAATCAATGAATTTGTTTCATTTTAATATCGCAAGTCTATTTCTAGATTTCCGATGATAGATTGTAGCAACAGTTTTAGTTATTTTGTTTTATTAAGTTCTTATTTAAACCCCTTTCATGCATTTAGAAAGGGGTCCTAAATTTGTAATATTTTTGGACTTGGATGTTACATTTTTGTACTCCATTGACTATTATATTTTTATAAAGGATCACATTTGGTGGTTTATGGAAAATTACCTCTGAGAATTTCATTTCTATACCTTGGAGTTGTTTTACATTGAAGCACTGGATCCGAATATTGAATTGCATCAGGAAAAGTATCGAGATGAATCTGGTATTTCTATCGATTTACTGTTATTTTTCTTATGTTATGAGATATCTTTTAAATTTTTTTATCATTTATATGTACTTGTTTTATGTATATTTCTTTTATATATCATTTCTCTGAGTGTATAGAAATATTTCATCTTTTCATGTGCTGTATATACAAATGATATATAAAATGATGAATGCAATGTGTTGATGTCACTCTCGTTTAATTTCTTAAACAAGAGTTATTATTATTCTCGATACTTACATTTCAGTTAAATTATAATACATTTTCATGGTTATTGATTTGATTGAAACAATCCTTAAGTTGTATTCATATTTGACACCCGAGTTAGTTAGTTTTAGAATTATTTATAAGTTATAAATTAAATTAAATATATTATTTCAGTCATTTAGTTTCATTATCCACTCATACAATCATTCCATCACCAACCCATTTAGTTATTAGGAAACTGGTCCTATAAATCCAGTCGGAGCCACCACACCAAATGGAGAAGGACTTGTCCTAAGGTCCCGACCGGGTGGTTTTCCCCCAATGTATGAAGCAACGATTTTTGAGGCTTCAACAGTACCCCACAAATATCCCAACCTTTGTTGTTGGTTCTAGATTCTTCATGGCATCTTGGGTCACATGGCGATAAACAGATGAGCCAAAAAATTTAAAATATGAAACATCTGGTTTCTTACCTAAAAAATACTCCTCTGGTGTACTCATACCTAGTATCCGATGGGGACTACGGTTCTGCACAAATATCGTTGTGTTGCATGCCTCTACCCAAAAATGCAACGGTAGGCCTTGATCATGTAGCATAGCTCGTGTTGCTCCCACAATTTTTTTTTATTTCTTTTTGCAACCCCATTCTATTGTGGGTTATGAGGTGCAATCAATTCTCTCTGAAATCCTTCTTTGGCACAAAAGTTCTTGAATTCATTAGAGATATACTCACCACCATTATCACTCCTTAGAGGCTTTACCTTCTTCCCTGTATCTTTCTCTACCAATGCTTTGAACTCACAAAACTTGGATAATTTGTGATCTTTCTTTTGCATGAAGAAAATCCAACACCTTCTAGAAAAATCATCAACAAAAATCACATAATACATGTGTTTTATTGTGGAAGCTGTTGAAAATGGTCCACACACCTCTGAGTGGACTCTCTCAAGGATTGTTGATGATTGGTTCTCCTTCTCATGAAAGGTGGCCTTTGTATACTTCCCCACAGTACATCCCTTGAATGTATCTCTCTGTGCAAGTGTACTCTTTGGAAGACATGTAGATATATGTTGAATGATTCTCAAAGCACTGTGGTGTAGATGACCCAACCTCCTGTGCCATAACTCACCAATATCCTGGCTCACCACCTCATCTTCTTTACTGCTCAATGTTGTGCATCCATCTACATCAATTTTGTAGAGGTTATTCACATGATCCCCAATCTTCTTTACCTGTCATCTGCCTTTGTGACGATGGAACGCATTTCCTTCACTGAAAACCACATCATATCCAAGATCCTCCAACATAGAAACTGAAACTAAACTCTTTTTCAAACCTGGTACATGCATGAAATATTTTAATAAGAAAGGTTTACCTGACTCTCTCTGGAAAGTAACTATACCAATCCTCGTAGCGCTATACCTCCCGTCATCACCCATCTATATGTGCATCTAAAGATCCTTCTCTTGCAAGCTACTAAATATTTCTTTGTTTCCAGTCATGTGGAAAGATGCTCCACTATCCAAGTACCACATATATCCCATCACATTTGACACCATGCATGCAATGAGAGAGAAGTCCAACTCAAACTATGAGGCCAAATCTTCACCCACTGCAACTTCCAGAGCCTTCTTCTTGTTTTTCTTCTTTTGTGGAGAATTTGTGGCATAATGCCCATGATCATGACAGTTGAAATATTTCACCTTTGACATGTCTTGTTTCTTTCCTTCTTTGCCGGTGTCAAATTTGGAATGGAACTTCTTTCCTTTCCCCTTCTTTGCCTTGCTAGCTAAGGCACAATTTTCATCATCATTAGTCTTGTATGAGGATCCATCCCTACTATTCTACCGAAACTCTTATTATACCAACTCTGACCATAGTCGCTCCCACTTTGGTAACTTTTCCCTCCCATTCACAGATTCCAGGTAACTACGCCAGCTCTTTGGAAGGCCTAGAAGTGCTAGGCTCACCAAGTCATCATCAACCATATTAATCCCAACACTTCCAAGCTCATATCAACATTTAGTGAACTTGGTCAAGTATTTCTGTATTGTGTCACCTCCATTTTTATTTTCCTGAGCTTGTCCTTCAATGCCTATTTATTGTGGTAATTTTTTCTTTGAAATATATATGTCAAGGCCTTGCACATTGCATATTGATTTTCCTTGAAATGGATAATCGAGACAATATGATCTCGAATTCCTTCTAATAAGATCCTCCTCGACTTTGCAACATTCTTCCTCCATGCTTCATGTTGTGCAGCATCTGCCTGATTGGGTTCAGGAATATCACTGTCAATAAACTCCTTCAGCCTATTATCCTCCAATATTGCTTCCATCTTGTCCTTCCATTCAATATAGTTTGAATTTCCCTCAAGTGCATATTTGAGTGTCAATCCAATGAAATACATCCTGGTCAGCTGCTAGCTCCAAAGAATGAATCTTCAAATTTGAATATTGTTCAACACAAACTCAATTTATTCTCTTCTATTGTGATTCCTAGCGCTCTAATACCATGTAGAAAATATACCAATGGATTCAATCCGATCATGTAATTTACTTAAAAAAGATACTGAATCCTTCTACTATATTTGCGGAATATAAGACATGATCGCTCAATCACATGCAAGTAAGAGAAAGAATTAAATCAATCGCACAACACAAGATATTCCTGGGGAAAGCAACTGCTCAAAACCCCTCTATCTATATTGTATAATAAGTCAAGGAATCATGAAACAATACAATGCATTCTTGCTCACAAGAATCTATTGCACTCTACCAATAATCTCACACTGATCTAGGAAAAATTGGACAAACACTTAGCCAATTCCTTGCCTTCCTCCAGCCTCCCTTGCTCACACAATTCCTAGAGAAATAAATCCCTATTAAATAGGAATTCCAATATTCTTTGATTGTGAAATCCATCATTTCCTTCCTCTAACTTTATAACTGCACCCGGACAATCTGCTAATAATACAACTAATAGTTATCTTCCCTTTAACCTCTGTTTCAACTGGGTCTTCATCAGAACTAACATGCATGCAACTAATAATAGTGAATCGTCAGTTATCTGATTGATCAATACTTATGAATCAATATAATTTAATTCACTAGATCTCTCACTAGCTCATCACTCAATTAGAACTAGTTAAAATTATTTTAACTCAATTAATTTGAGTTAATTGATTACACTCACACCACACTAGTGCATTAACTGCAACTAGACCCTCAAAATAATAGAATCACTCTGCATGCCTCACCTTTGAACCTCAACTCAAAATTATTGAGCTAATTCCATCTTTATGACTTAGTTAACTGATACAAGTTGTTATGAGATGAAACTACAATTTATTTCCCAATTTATTTAAGGAAAAATAAATTAGACCCACATTTTCTTGTTGAATTTCAACAAGAAAGGTGCATAAAGAGGTGGAATTTATAGATCCTGAAAATAAGTTTAAAGATGCTTGTTTTTAACTATTATAAGTGCTCTAGTAATGGTTTCCCCCTCAAAACCATCCAATTTTCCCTTAGATTTCAATATCAAGATTCCCTAAAATTTATGGGCTCTTACTAATATGCAGTACCCTCGAATCTCTTTCCATTTGTAGCCATAACACTTGTAGGAAAACATACCCATGACATGGGGGAGGAACATTAACTAGGGACTATGCCTCTCCCCTTACATCCCTCTTCCCCAACATGGTTGAATAAGAATCATGATTGAAAACAAAAAATAATTAGAAACCTTTTGCTTCCATGAGACCTTCATCCTTCATAGGGATATGACAAATTGTAGTTAGTACACACAAATAAAAAGTTGATGTGAAGACTTATAAGGAAGAATTGACAAGAAAACATCGCACTTTTGAAAGGACAATGTTAAGGGAAAATCACCCAACAACCCTTTTTCCTATTCCCCTTGTGTCACATCACATGTGATTTTCTAAGGGAATTGCATTGTCTCCTCGTGGAATGACCGAGTGGCAGTGGGATGTTATCCCCTCCACCCAGTTTCAAATCCCACATGGAGACATCTTTGGCACGTTGTGATAATTCTCAATGAGCTTCCCCACTCTCTCATAAGTCATAAATTATTGGTATATTTGGCTTACAAGCTTGAAAAAACCCCTTCCTGCAAAATAGTACATAAGAAGGTTGTTCAAAGTTATACAAAAAGGTTGTTCAAAGTTAAATGGGAGTAGGCTCAATAGTAAATGAGAAGGTTGTTCAAAGTTAAATGGGAGTAGTCTCACCCACCCTCGTGATACTTAGTGTAGCAACCCACAATTTAAATATAAAACTAATTAGATCAATTATGTGATTTATAATTTACACACAACTATTCAACTAATTAGCATAGAATTTCAAAAAATATGAACAGAGACAACTTACCTGTAGTGGTGATATTTCTTACTTGTGATTTTGGATTTGAACGGTATTTGAATCTTGCTAACTGCCACAAATTTTTGGGGAAGACTCGTCACCCAACCATAGGCTTAGTTGCACATAATCTTTCTACGGTTTGCCACCCCCAAGCCCTCAATCAACATACTACTACCAAGGTTTCCTTTGCATGTCAACACTCTTCTCCCAAAGAATGGTCATTTTATTCTATCTTTGTCCATTAAATAGAACCAATTGTTCCAAAAATAGAAGGGAATTGGAAAGAGATCCACGTGCACACAATCCATGTGTCAACATGCAACTTTATTTCTTTGCTTTAAGTTGTATTTAACCCTTTCTTATTTTATTTCTTTTTACTTTTTGTTAGCTTTACTTATTCTTACTATTTTATAGTTTACTTTTATATATATTTATTTAGAACTACAGTTTATTATTTACTATTTTATTTATTATTATTATTATATTATCTTCATTATTTTTATTTATTTACTATTAATATCTTTTCTTTATTGTTTGCTATTTATTTACTATTATTATCTTTTTTATTGTTTATTATTTATTTACTATTATTAGTATTTTTATTGTTTATTATTTATTTACTTATATTTTAGTATTATATTATTTTATTTATTTATTATTATTAGGGGGCGTTACAGTTACCCCGAAGTCGATAACAAAAATTTACCACGTAGGACTTCAAACACTTTCCAAGTCATAAATTACTGGTATATGCTTAAAAAAAAACCCTTATTGCAAAATAATACATGAGAAAGTTGTTCAATGTTAAATGTTGTTGTACACCATATACACCATCAATGATGGGAAAATTCCATTGTTCAAAGTTAAATGTTTACTCTTTTCATCATTATGGTGATGGTCTAGTTGACATTCCTACACTTCTTGTCCACCTCCAACTCTGCCTACTCACATTATGAAAAAATAAATATTTTACTACACTAAAAGTATCTCTTCTCTATGTATTTACTTGATAATATTCCTATTATGGATGCCATCTACTTCAAGCATTTGATAATATTCCCAGTGCCTTTCAAAACTAACTCGTGGTGCTATCTACCTCAACATTTCGTTTCAATTTTCATGCACACACGTGTTAAGACAAACCTTCATGTGTATACTACTTACAATGACTCACTGTTTTGTCTCACATGCAATCTACTTCTGTTATATCAGAGTTAGAACGATGGATTATAATTATATATTGTGAGTTTGATGAAAAATTCACAGAAAGAAAGTTGCGCAGAAGTTTTGAAAATCAACAAGTGGAAATGACAAGGGATTTTGGCAATTGAATCTCCAAGTACGATTGCTTTGATTTAGAATTCCAGTTATGATTGGAAAATTTTTGTTTTTATCTATATTTAGTCTTGCTACAAACACTTTGGTTTTTACTAATCATTTTTTTCCAAAAAATAAAAACGCTTTCAGATTATTAAGTAATAAGAAAGTACAATAAAAATAGGGGATTCAAATACCGATGTTTTGACTTCTGAGTTGAAACAGAATTGCTCCTATATTGAAATTAACATTGCTCTAAAATCCAGTAAACATATTCTTGATTGTCATTGCTCTAAATTGCAGAGATGGATCGTTCCTATTACATATTCCACTGGAAGTTTATGAATTCATTGGAAGGTGTATTCAGTTAAATCAGAATGTGACCCAATCGTTGAAGATAACCAAAGACAAAAAATATGTAGAATATCTTGTTATGATCTGAGCTGAAACCTTCCTTTGATAGTCGATCTGCTTCACCATTCTGTTTCTGATAGATATAGGTGATGGTGACAGAGTTTAAATCCTGAAGCAGAACTTTGATATGACATTTTCATGTATCTAGGTTTAATGAGTTCAAGGAGCCTCTATTGTTTTCCCAATATATGATGGATTTGGAGTCCCCAAAGACAGTGAGAGATGAGATTCCAAGCCAATATGCACATAATAGGACCGCCCAGAGAGCAAGGAGTTATGCTTGTGAATTAGTTTCGGAACTGCATTGCCAATGGAACCTGTAATTTCTCTCAGTACTTAGATATATAACCATTATGCAACCACAGGATTCAAATGAAGAGGCCCCATCCAAAAAACCCACTGGGAAGGATGACCAGATATTGCAAGGAGACTAAGGGATTTTAGGAGTCGATTGTTTGACAGAAGATAATTCTAGATAGAATGAGAAAATATTGTAGTTAGTTTTCCAAATGTTGGGAGGGATAAAAGTGAGGGCATTTCTAGTTTGCCATATTCCCCATATGATGAAGAAGGCTAGCATTCGATGTTGAAGGTGGTCCTCAAGCCAACAACCAGGGCAGGAAATGATGTCACTGTGGTCCCAGGATGTAGAGGGGCTAGTAATTCCACTCACATTTTCTAGACAAAGGAGGCGAAAGGACATAGGATGAGGAGATGATTAATGTCCTCTCCTGCATATTTACATAGGAAGCATCTTTCCTGCCCCTGGAAGCCTCTCATTCTGAGTGTGTCCCAAGTCAATATCTTGTTATGCACCACAAGCCAAGAGAAACATTTAATTTTGAGTGGTAAATTCCATTTCCAACTTCAGACCAGCCAAGGAAGGATAATATTGTTTCAGCAAGGGTGGTGAATTATCTCATATGCCTCAAATGTCATGACCTAATCTTGTTGTGATCCGCCACACCAAGTAAATTTGTCTTCTTTAGTAGAGAGAAAAATCCCTAGAATTCTTAGATCAGTGATGTTTTAATTCCATTCATGGGTTAGATGATCATAGATTTCCATCTCTTCTCCATCTTTCAAGTGTGTATTAGTATAGGATGAGAGGTTTTTGTTTGCAATGTTCTGGATCACAGATAAACCATTGTTATGCAAAAATTTAATAAGTTGAAAGGATAATAAATGAGGACTTGTTAATCTAGATAAGGTATCCAGGACGATTTTAGCAATGGAACCCTTTCTGACATCCCATTTTATATTTTTGAATATATAGTGCTTATTGTGGAGAAACATGTGCCATGAGTATGAGTAGTGTTGAGGATCTGGTGCACCAGCTTGAATCCATTCAATGAAGTCTTTGTTCTAAGGATATTTGATCTTTATAATTTGGTTCCAAAGTCCCTTGTTTGTGACCGCTCTCCAATTTTTTTTGAGTAATAGTGCAAAGTTGAAGGAATGAGTCTCCAATAGCCACCATCCACCTTTTTTGACTGAGCATTTTATGATGTCAAAGCTTACCAAATGGAATTTACGAGTTTTTTGAGTGCCAACCCATATGAAACCTGTGATAATTCATTAATTTTGCGCAAAACTCCTTGAGGTAGCTTGAAGATGTGAATCCTATATATAGGGATGCTCTGTAGAACATATTTTACCAGAATAATACGCCCCCCAGGGATATCCACCGGTGAGACCATATATAGAGTCTTGTTCTGATATTTTCCAACAGCGAGTCCCAGTCTTTTATTTTGTATCCATTAGGCTTTCTAAAAAATCCCAAGTAGGTGAAGTCATCATCTATTTGTGATTATTTAACCCCAAAAATGTTTGCAATATCCATTATCTTTGTTGCTTCTGGGTCACTTGAGATTAATAAAGACTTTGACCAATTCACAAAGAGGCCTGATGCATATCCAAAATATTTAATTATATTAAAGATCGCCCACCATTCAGAAGGATCATTTTTACCCATTATGAGGAGGTTGTCTGCAAACATTAAATGTGAAAGGGATATCCTGTTTCCAATTCTACAACTAGTAATTTGTCCATGTTCACAATCGTTTGTAAGTTTTATATACAATCCATCGATTGTGATGAGAAACATAAGAGGAGACAAAGAATAGCCTTGTCTAAGTCCTCTAGATATTTGGAAGAATTCTAAAGGTGAGTCGTTTATCATAATAGCTAGGGAGGTCGTCTTGATGCAAGATTTAATCCAATTTATCAATAAAGACCCCATGCCATTTTTTTGTAGAATCATCCACAATAGTTCTTAGTCAATGAAATCAAATGCCCTAGAGAGGTAAATTTTCATGAGGCAAGCAATAAGGTTGCAGGTTTTGATAGAGTGTATCTGTTATTTTTTAGGAGTTTCTATCTAGGGGATTATTGTGGCTTTGTACGAGTTGGAAGCATAGGTTTAGAGTTTTGTTTTTAAATCGAGGTGAATCTAGTAATCTGGGCTAGGTTCAAAATTAATGTAGATCTAAATTACAAAAAATATTTTAAAATAAAGGTAATTTGGAGCATTTAAAGTGAAATTATTCTTAAAGAAAAATCCAAGTGCTTTACTTCAACTTAGATGTCCTCTTATATTAAGTAATCTTATTTTTGTTGCAGGTAAAACTTTCTTCATAGTTTTACATGGTTAAAATTATTTGATTTTGCATAATGGTAATATACATATTTTCACATCAATATATTCATTTCATAATTTTATTGGTTTATCCAATCTGGAGAAGTGTAATACAGTGAAACACGTTTCTATCAATCTACACTTTATTTAACCTTCCCCCTCTCAACGTCACCACTGATCTCTGGAGTGTATGAAGATATGTTTCCATTTGTTTTAAAAATATGTCCATGTATAAATTATACAAACATATGTATATCAATGGATTCAATCCGATCGAGCAATGTACTAAAGCTAGATATTGAATCCTTCTACAAATCAATTGTGGAAAATAAACACGATCGCCAATCACAACAAGTAAAGAAAGAAGAAAATCAAACCGCAACACAGATATTTTCCTGGGGAAATCTTGTTGCTCAAAAACCCTCTATCTTCTTTTGTATATTCACCATGGAATCATGAAACAATTATAATGCACTCTTCTCACAAGAGTCTCCTGCACTCTCACAACTGTTTCACACTGACCTAGAAAAATCAACCAACACTTAGCCAATTTCCTGCCTCTAATCAGCCTGCATTTCTTGTGCAATTCATGTGGAATGAAATCCATATTCTTTAGGAATTTAATCCTTCCAAAACTGTGCAAGGATCATGGACAATCCAATGGATGTCTGGTTGCATGTGGGAAACCTGCTAATGATACAACTGATAGTTAACATCCCTTTAACCTTTGTCTCAACTGGATCTCCACTGGAACTGATATGCATGCAACTATTAATAGTAAATCATCAGTTGCATGGAATTTCACTGCTTGTGAATTAAATCTGATTTAATTCACTTGATCTCTCACTAGTGCAACAAACAGTTACAGCTAGTTCAATTGACTTTAACTCAATAAATTAAGTTAACTGATTTCTCATGCATTAAACTAATGCTCTAACTGCAATTCGAACTCCATAACTAATAGAATCACTCTGCATGCCTCACCAACCACCCTCAACTTGAAATTCATGAGCTAATTGAGTTTATCACACTCAGTTAACTATTACAAGTGATTATGAGATAAGATTACATTTTATTGTCCAATGTAATTAAGGGAAAATTAAGTTAGACACACATTTCTTGTTGACTTTTCAACACTCCCTTTCAACAAGAAAGAGATTATCTGCCACCTCAATCCTGCCTCTATGGTATTTGAATTTTCTCCTGGTGAGCACCTTCGTCAGAATATCTGCATCCTAGTCTTCTGTGGGAATGTGCTAAAGTAACATAATGCACCTTTAAACACAATCTCTGAGATGGTGATACCGGATTTCTATGTGCTTGGACCTATCATGGAATATTGGATTAACTAAGAGTTTAACGCAACTCTGGTTATCACAATGTATCACCATCGGATCCATCTGAGAACCAAATAAACCAACCAGGATCTTTCTCATCAAGATGGCCTCAAATGCAGCCTGACTTGCTTCCATGTACTCTGAATTGGCTGAACTGAGTGCCACAATCGTTGCTTCCTGTTGTACCACGAAACTACTATCAATCCTATGTTGAAGATCCCTCCTGATGTTCTCTTTCTATCTGATGAATTGCTTGCCCAATCTGCATTAGTGAAGCCTTGAAGCTTTACTCCCTCTTTCTGTCTGTACAATAATCCATAATTTGTATTTCCCCTAAGATATCTTAATACATGCTTACCCGCCTACCAAAAGAGTTTGGTCGACTCTTGACTCAGCTGGTTAACTACGTAGCAAATGTCTAGTCTGGTGTTCACCAAGTACATCAGTGAACCCACTAGTTTCCTGTAGACAGTAGTGTCCACTACTTCTCCTGAAGTAGCATCCTCTTTCCTCCAATATCCTGGAAGAGGAGTCTCCATGGGTTTACAGCTCTCCATGTGAAACTTACCCAGAATCTCTTTAGCGTACTTGCCTTAAGAAACAAATAGCTCACCATCCCACTGCCATATTGCCAAACCAAGGAAATAGTGAAGGAGTGCCATGTCCTTCATTTCGAACTCCCTTGCAAGATCCTCCTTGCAAGAATTTATCAGCTGCTCATCACCTGTAAAAATTAGATCATCAACATAAAGTATGATAATCAAGAGCTTACCACCAACCACAATTTGGTACAGGTTCGCATCCTCTTCACTTTTGGTGAACCCCAACCCGGTGTAATAGCTGTCAATCCGAGTCTACCAAGTACGACGTGCTTACTTCAGCCCATATAATGCTCTCTTGAGTCGACACACATGCGACTCATTGTCAAAGATCTCAAAACCTTCTGGTTGCTCTATGTGCACTTCTTCCTAAATAACTCCATTTAGAAACACAATTTTCACATCCATCTGATGTATCTTCCACCCCATGTGCGCTGAGAGTGCAAGGATAGGTCTAATCGATGAGTATCTTGCAACCAGTGTGAAAGTCTCCTCATAGTCAATCCCCTAAACTTTTGAGAATCCCAGGGCCACAAATCTGGCCTTGTACTTCTCCACACTCCCATCTGCCGCTTGCTTCACCTTATAGATCCATCTAGATCCAACCTATGATTTTCCGACCGCTCTTGGGACAAATTCCCATGCACTGTTCTTCACGATGGATTCATACTCCTCAACCATAACGTCAACCCAAATATGTTGTTGCACTGCTTCCTCAAAGGAGGATGTTTCTGTCACAATACACTTTCTCATAAGAGCCATGTATCTAGTAAACCTCTCTAGAGACTGTTTGTCTGTGTAGTGAAGTAGGTGCTCCTACATGCTCTGTCGCTTCAAGTCTCAATCTATCAGCTTCGGTGGAACGCCTTCTACCATTTCTGGTGGATGGCTCTGCATGAGTTTTTTTTCCACTCCATGATCCTCCGCATGTGGCTGCTCCACACCTTGAGGTTCATTCTTTGGAACCAAAATTTCCTCATCTGCATGCAAATCCAGCTCCCTCTCATGGGACAATCGCATGGCTTTCTCCTCATCAAATTTTATATCCCGTCTCACAACAGTCGTCCTGTTGTTTGGAAAATACACCTGATAGTTGTGGGGAGTATCAGTGTACCCCATAAATATCCCAATCTCAGCTATTGATTCGAGCTTCTTCCTAGAGTCTTTGGTCACATGCACATATACAGATGAGCCAAAATTTTTAAAACATGAAACATCAGGTTTCTTACCAGAAAAATCCTCCTCTAGTGTACTCATGCGAAGTATCCGATGTGGACTACGGTTTTGCACAAATACCACTTTTTTGCATGCCTATGCCATAGATGCAATGGTAGGCCCTGATCATGCAACATCACTCATGCTTCACCCACAATTTTTATGTTCTTTCTTTTTGCGACCCCATTTTTTTGTGGGTTATGAGGCGCAATCAACTCTCTCCGAATTCCCTCTTTGTTGCATAAGTTCTTGAATTCATTGGAGATATACTCACCACCATTGTCGCTCCTAAGAGCCTTTACATGCTTCCCCGTATCTTTCTCCACCAGTGCTTTGAACTCAATAAATTTTTAGAATGTCTGATCTTTCTTCTGCATGAAGTAGATCCAACACTTTCTAGAAGAATCATCAACAAAGATCACATAGTACTTTTGCTTTGCTATCGAAGCAGTTGAGAATGGTCCACACACGTCTGAGTGAACTCTCTCAAAGATTTTCGAAGCTCGATTCTCCTTCTCATGAAAATTTGCCTTTGCATACTTCCCCATGGTACATCCCTTGCATGTGTCTAACTACGCAAGAGTACCCTTGGGAAGACCCGTAGAAATATGTCGCGTGACCTTCAAGGCTTCGTGGTGTATATGGCCCAATCTCTTGTGACATAAATCACCCTCATCCCGTCTCACCACTTTGTCTGCCTTACCCTTCAGTGTTGTGCAACTAGATACATCAAGTTTATAGAGATTCTTTACATGAATCCCAATCTTCTTGGTTTGTCTTGTGGCTTTGTGTCGAAGGAAAGCTTTCCCTTCACTGAAAACCACATCATAGCCTCTATCCTCCAACATTGCGATTGAAACTAAATTTTTCTTCAAGCCTGGTACAAGCATTACATATTTTAATAAGAAGGGTTTACCTGACTGTCTCTGGAAGGTAATTGTACCAATCCTAGTAGCATTGTACTACCCATCATCACCCATTTAGATATGCATCTGGAGGTCCTTCTCCTCCAAGCTAATGAAAAGTTCTTTGTCTCTCGTCATGTGGAAAGATGCACCATTATCCAAGTACCACATTGATCATGTTCCACTTGACACCATGCCTGCAATGAGCGAGAAGTCAAGCTAAAATTGTGAGGCCAAAGCCTCACCAGCTGTATATCCTAAAGCCTTCTTGTTCTTCTTCTTTTGTGGATAATTAGTGGCATAATTTCCAAGCTCGTGACAGTGAAAACACTTCACTCCAGACATGTATCACTTCTTGCCTTCTTTGCCGGACTCAAATTTGGAATAGGATTTATTTCCTTTCCCCTTCTTTGCCTTAGCAACCTAAGTGCAATTTTCTTCATCATATGTCTTAGATGAAGATCCATCCCTCATATTCCACCTAAATTCTTCTTGCACCAAATCTGACCAAAGTCGTTCCCAATCTGGCAGCTTCTCCCTCCCATTGACATAGTATTGATAACTATGCCAACTCTTGGGAAGTCTTAGAAGATCTAGGCCCACCAATTCATCATCCGCGACAGTAATTTTGACGCTCCCAAGCTCATCCCGACATTAGACAAACTTTGTTAAATATTTCGAAATGGTGTCATCTTTATCCATTTTAATTTTCCTAAGCTTGTCCTTCAGTGACAATTTTCTATGATCATTGTTGCTCTGAAACAGATATGTCAAAGCTTTCCACATTGCATATGGTGTTTTTTTTCCATGGATACTTTTGAAAATGTTGTCTCGTACTCCCTCCAGTAAGATCATCCTCGCCTTTGCAACCTTCATTTTCCAAGCATCAAGATTTGTGGCATCTGCTGCAGCGGGTTTAGGAATGTCATTATCAATAAATTATTTCGACCCATTGTCCTCCAGTATTTTTGCCATCATTTCTTTCCACACAATATAATTGGAACTACCCTCAAGTGCATACTCTAATCTCAAGCCATTGAAAGCCATTTTGATCCTGATACACCTGTCGCACCAAGAATACTTTTACAAATTTGAATTCTATTCAGTCACAAACTCAATTTATTCTCCACTATAGTGATTTTCTGTGCTCTGATACCATGTAGAAATTATACAAACATATGTATATAAATGGATTCAATCCAATCAAGAAATGTACTAAAGTTAGATATTGAATCCTTCTACAAATCAATTGCTGAAAATAATTGTGATCGCCAATCACAACAAGTAAAGAAAGAAGAAAATCAAACCACGACACAGATATTTTCTGTGAAATATTGTTGCTCAAAACCCCTCTATCTTCTATTGTATATTCACTATGGAATCATGAAACAATTACAATGCACTCTTCTCACAAGAGTCTCCTGCACTCTCACAATTGTCTCACACTGACCTGGACAAAATCGACCAACACTTAGCCAATTTCCTACCTCTAATTAGCCTTCCATGCTTAAGAAATTCATTTGGAATGCAATCCCTATTCTTTAGGAATTTCAGCCTTCCAAAATTGCACAAGGATCATGGGAAATCCAATAGATGTCTAGTTGCATGCGGGCAACCTACTAATGATACAACTGATAGTTAACACCCCTTTAACCTTTGTCTCAGCTGGGTCTCCACTGGAACTGACATGCATGCAGCTATTAATAGTAAATCATCAATTACATGGCAGATCACTGTATGTGAATTAAATCTGATTTAATTCACTTGAACTCTCACTAGTGCAACAAACAGTTACAACTATTTCAACTGACTTTAACTCAATAAATTAAGTTAACTGATTTCTCATGCATTAAACTAATGCACTAACTGCAATTTGAACTCCATAACTAATAGAATCACACTGCATGCCTCACCAACCACCCTCAACTCGAAATTCATGAGCTAATTGATTTTATCACACTCAGTTAACTATTACAAGTGATTATGAGATAATATTACATTTTATTGTCCAATTTAATTAAGGGAAAATTAAATTAGACACACATTTCTTGTTGAATTTTCAATAGTCCATGTGTTATCAACTGCTTGAACTGGATGAACCCACTCATAGTCACATATTTATAAGCACGAGCCACTGATCTCTAGAGTATATGAAGATATTTTTCCATTTTCTTTTACATATGAACCTTAATCGTTTTTCAGATAACATATGAACCTTAATCTATATTATTCTTTAATTGGAATAGTGGCACTAGAACAACTAAGTTGATATCATTACTCTATGGGGATATTATTATGTGTTAAATGGTTATTAAAGTTATGTGAATTGAGATCATTTCTCTATGAGGATATTATTTTTCTTTAAATAGTTATCTATTAAATCTTTGGATGCTTTTTGTTATTAGAAAGTTGCAATAGATTGAGTTGATATCATTTCTCTCTGAGTTGAGATCATTTCTCTATGGAAATATTATTTTGCCTTAAAGGGTTATCTGTTTATCTATTGAATCTTTGTAGGTTTTTCGTTATTACAAAGTTACAATAAACTGAATTGATGATCAATCCTCTTTGGAAATTCTTATGATTATCAATTGGATGAACGGGATTAGATTGCTCACTGGTCATTTCAATTAGGTCGCCTTTTCCCATATTTACAACGAAAAAATATCACTTCGGGGAACACACATTTTGAACGGACTACAACGGACTGGAAAAATTCCATATACATGAGCTCTTATTAATACTGATGATTGTTTTGAGTATATTTTTAGATAATGTGTATATCTTAAGATCATATGTGAATATGATAAGTTTATTTTTTTGTATAGACTTTGTATGAGACAGATTTTAATAACTAGCATAGCTATAATTTCTTTTGTAAATAGTGAAGGACCTGACAAATTTGAATATATGTAACCGACATTTTTTAATACAAATGCCAGTGGGTTTTTATTTCGGGAAAAAAAATTTCCATTTGCTTTTAAATGTATTGATATTTTATCGACTTTTGAACTGGATGGGCCCACCTCAATCACATATTGTACTCTTCTATTAGCTCTGCAAGGAGTACTCCTCTTGGAATCTCCCCTTCTTGGAGGAGCTCCAACACCTCCTGCTTGAAAATCTCGCTGCCATGATACACCTTGGCTACCTTGGTAGACATTATTTCTACAATAACGGCAACTACTTTACTATTCCAAGCAACGTGGCGTTGTTGGGTGACAGAAGCAACCATTGAGTCAAGGTTAATTCCATGAACAACCAACTAATTTCAAGTCAAAATTCGAAGATCATTGACAGAAGGTTAACAACGGGTGCACCAACAATTAATGAATTAATCAATGTATTTATTAACACTTAGGAGAGTCGGTAGAATTCAATTCATCCAGGTTGATCCATTATGTATGATCTGAATTAATGGGACAACTACATTGAGTACAACTCTGCACAACTATCAAAATAAAATACACAGTCGATAAAAATTAAACTCCTCTCTGTCCTTTCAAATGTTTCAAACTTTTTATATAGAGATAATTCTTAAAGGAGGAGTATTTCGTTCGATGAATCGAGAGCTGATGTGACAGCTCCCGATCCCCCGGCTCCGGCGACCTCATCTTTCTCAGGTGCGATATGGACCTCGCCTCTCCAACTCTCGACGACAACGAACAGCGAACAGCGGACGACGATGGCTCCGAGCGCCTCCTCCACCGCCCCTTCCTTTGGCGCCGCTCCTCCTCCCGCCCGCCACTCCCATGACCCCTCGGCCACCTACCTCCATGCCTCCTTGCCGTAGAACCGAGTTCTGGTTTATTTCCGCAATTTTTTAAATAATTAATTAATTAAAATTTAAGTGTCGCGCCGACACATGTCCACCATCCAATTTTGGCTTCAAAGCGACGGATGGGCTTGTGATCCTCCTCTCCTGTCACACGAATCACAACAACCTGCGCTTTATATTAAATGTAAAATGAAAACCCTTGCATGAAAGAGATACCACTAATAGCACAGAAATCAGTGGAGGTGGGAGAAGAAGCGAGCGAGGATATGTGAAGGAGACATTTAACTTCATAATCGCAGATGACTTACAGATATCTCCCTCCTCAACCATCACCGGCCTTAACTTGCTGAATAGACTCAATGTCAAAGATTTATCCGATTTGGCAGAGTGAAATGCGAGTGTCGGTACCAATGAGGTAAGGAGTTGTTATAGTTGTTTATAGTTTGTGTTAATAATGCTGTTAATGGGAAGACCATAATAATTTTATATTTTATTAGGCACTAGAGCTGCTATGGGCTGCTCTGGTTTCCACGACTCCTTTGAAAGACGTTTTTGGTGCTGCCCTCTCCAGAAGTAGACGAAAGTAATAGTGGTTTAAAGACCTTAATTTACCGAAGGATTGTTATTTTCCATATAATGTTGGTCTTCAAGAGAATACTCGCAGGTTATGTTTTGGGTGTTGGAGGGTCGAGTGTGTATTTTTTGAATTTTTGAATATGCTTTTTCAAAATGGTCAATAGTCGAAATGCTATAGTTGCAAGTATTTCGCAGTGGAATTCATAGGTCGCATACCGAACAAGGTGTATCATTTACTTTTGACGGAGGTTTAAAAGATGCAAGATGTTTGCTTTTAACGGACGTTTAACAAATGCAAGTAGTATTAATTATATTTTAAATTTCCAGATCTGTGATCAGCGATTCTAGGCACCGTCTACCTGCCAATATCACATCATATTTTATGTTTTCTTTCGCAATGGTAATCTAACGTTTAAAATCCCTACCTTCGAAGTAATATACCTGTTAACTTTATGCAGAAGTATTGGAGGATGGTAATTTAGTTTTATTCTTGAAATCTTCAATTTAAGATAATTAAATATTTTAATTATATGTTATATAGAATGGGTATCGTTTTTTTATTTTTATAATTTTATAAAAATGAAATTCAATTTAGGATCATTAAATATTTCAATTATATATTATATCCATTCGGTATCCTTTTTTTAATGTTATAATTTTATAAAAATGAAATTAAACAAAAAGAGGTTGACAATTTTGTAAATTTTTAATAACTAAATCTTATAAAATAAATTAAACAATGAAATTAAAAACAAAAACCTATTACAATTTTTTAATTTTTAATTTTTGGTTTTTTTATTTATTTAATAGATGTAGAGTATTCATTGGAGTATAACTAGCATATATTCATCTAAAGCATAGATCTCGTAATTGGTTGTTAAAAGTTTGTTTGAAATATTATTATGGTAATTTTGCTATTAACAACTCAATTCAATTAGATAAATGTAAGTAAACATATGAATTCTATTTTATATTTTGTTATGAATATATGTTGGATAATTGAGACGGTTGCAGAGTTACAACTGCCTTTCCACATAATTATAGAAATTTAAAGAGAGGAAGAGGTTGGTTCTAATTTTTAGCAGTCACTCGAGTACCTGATGTGATTCCTAGAGCTTGGAATGTTGTCCCATTGCCTTAGGAATTGAACTGTGAGGCAATTGTGGTCATTGTTCAAGGGCAAAAGCTTGGTGGGCAGAAGTGAACATGATCGCCCTTCTCAAGGTTGGGAGGACTAAGTAAGTTTAAACATGATCACCCTTCTCAAGGTCGGGAGGACTAACTAAGTTTAAGTGGTTGTCCAGTGGAGGAAGATAATAATTTTATAAACCTTGTTACATTGCTGAATGGTTTCTAAATGAAAACTGAAATGAAACAATAGTTAAGTATTTTTTTTTTATTAGCTTAGGCATGACTTCATTCAGTAGGAAAACTTAAATATTGTTTGATAGAAATCCCAGCATAGGGAAGTTAGAAATCCCATGCCATGAACATACTGGATACTAGGTTTGTAGAATAATAAATTGTGATAGTTCTTTGTAACTAATTTTGTTAGTTAATGTCAGTTGGTAAGGGTAAAGATACTTGAGAGGTTTGGAAAAATTCCAGAGGAATACCAGAGTCTGCATGTCCTCTCAAGAGTACAGTAGATGGGTAAGTGTCTAAATAAATAACTACAATGCACTGAAAATATATATATATATAACACATATCATTATGTTCGAAGCAAGAGAACAAAATTAACTGTGGTGGAAACCAATAGGGTATAGACAAACTATTAGGGTAGGTACAAAGCGGACCTCTGAATCGAACAGCCAAAATAATTTACTATTTAATTGTTGCATCCTTGAGGAAAATGAAATTAACTCGCTGAATCACATAAAATGTAGAATGTGTATCTCTGAAGTCAACTGCCAGCTCGTATGTTATTTAATTTTTGTGTTGTTGGGAAAATTAAAATTAAATGGCAGAACAACAAGAGAATGCAGAATGTATATTCTAAGCCGAATAGTAAAAACCCAACTTATATTTGAATGATGAATGCATGGAAAGCTAAACATAAGTTACATGGGAGAATGAATTAATCCAACTGGTTTTCTACAAACTCGAGCCTCAAATTTAGTTCAATTGTTGAATCAAGTGAATAATGCAGTAAAGAAAACCCTTTTACAACTATAACAGTGCTAGAGAGGGACAGTCTCTGAACGCAAAGTATTCAGCATTCTGTCACCAAAACCCTCTATACATTATGGTGCATAAAACTAAGAATCTGAGGCATAAAACCAAAACCCACATTCATTTTTATACAACAACATTAAAATAGGAAATACAAGCTTCTATTCATCATAATGCACTGAAATATCAAACTAATGGCGAACAGTGGGAATACATCAAACTAAAATTTACCCAACAAGGGGTTAAATAGTACAGGAGAATTACAGTAGTATTCTCTGAGCTATAAAAACTATGAATTAAAGATAACAGATTTGGGCAACCCTAATTTCCTTCATTACACACTGAAACCCTAGCTCCCTCACAAGATTTCCACTGGGAAGATCTTTAGAAAAACCTGAGAAATATTTGAAACCCAGTAGACTACATCCTTGCAAGAGTTCGAGTTGCTGGTAAATACCTATACAGTTTGGCCTGCAGTGAGCTAGGACAGAGGAGGTATGGAAATTGACGTGAAGCGGTGCTCAAAGGCCATATGTCTCCCCTGCACCATGGACAGGAAAAAAAACATTAACTAGTGTGAACAATATCAAACATAAACCAAAACAAAATCTATTTAACACTTGCAACTAGAGTTACCTGTCAAGACTCACAGGCGTCGTGATAAGAGTGGTCGAATGGGTAGCAGAAGGACATTTTTGGGACTTCAAGGTTTGGTGCCTCACATCAATGGGAAAACGAGACTAGTTTGCCTTAAGCTCCTGGTGGGTACCGCCATAGACAAGCTAATAAATCATCACGTTTGTAAATAAAATATGAGGAAGCTCTGTCAACCACAGTTTCAAAAAAAGTGTAGATACAACACAACTCTATGAACCAAAGAATAGATTCGCTGACATACCTTCATGGGGTGACAAAAACACAAGGATTGACGCCTGTGACGACCTGCATAAGCTAGGATGGAGCTATTCGGCGCCCATAGCAAATCTGAAGATGAAAAAACGAAGAAATGAATGCGACGGGAAGGGTTTGGGTGGGGTATAACCCTAATCACACTTCCAAGACTCCTCATCGTTGGATCGCCCTGTTGATCAATGGAGCAGATGCTTCCTCCTGTCAAGCAAATAAAATTTCCAACTGGCCACCATGGAGTTGGGCAGGGAGAGATTCAATGAGTTAAATACCTTGGGGTTGGAAAATGGAAATAATAAGGTATGTGAAGTTAACACCAAGCGCGCAAACAGATGATAAGGTATGCCAATATAACACAAAACTGAATATGTTGTACTGCGGGGAAATTATTATAAGTAATTGGTACGTGTCATAAGTTAAACAATGAATATATACAATAAAGTCTAATTTCATATCAAGACTGTTTGGATTGCATGATAGGGGTGCCTTGAAATCTGGAAAATTAATATGAATTAATTGGAGATTAGTCATATTATAACCATTACACAGTAATGTCTATTGTTAATCAATTTGAGATTGGTCATATTAGGACCATTGCATAGTAATGACTATTGTGAATTATTTGCAGATTAATCATATTTAACCACTATATAATAATTTTAAAAAAAATGCACTATGTTTAGAGTTAATTGATGGGTGTTACAAGTGGTATCAGAGACAAGTTCCAATAATGTGGCTTGAGGAAGACTGAAAGTGTGATGATGTGATGCATAGAGAGGCAAAGTGATGTAGAGGGGGTCCAAGTCATTTGGGAGACAAGAAGCATCCTATGGAGGAAATAACCCAGAGATGTGAGTAAAGATGGACGCAAAACGACAGTATCACATCAGTAGAATGATGGAAGACCGATAGCAACAAACCAGGAAACTGCTGGAAACTGTGCAACAATTAAAAAATGAGATGGCGCAAATGATAAATGATAATGTCAGGAAAATTCAAGAACAATAAAAAATATTGAGACGTCTCTATGATAAGAAAATAATAGAGCCTATCAGCGGAATCTGGATCGTGAAAATCAGTACGAAAGAGAGCCACAACATACCGAAAATGATCAAGGGGAAAGTCATACCCAGAGAAGTCAATGCCATGAAAGACATAGGTTTGAATATGAAGAAGAATCTGATAAAGAAACCAAGGAATGACAAAGAAACAAAGAATGGAGCTGTAAGGAGAGTTTCAGAAAATTAAACCACCAACTTATGACGGAGAAAAAGAAGAGGCAGTTGAAGCTTGGATTATTGAAATGAATAAATACTTCCAAGTGCATCATTATAACCACAACCTTCAGAACGGGTTGGCTATTTACCAACTATGGGGAAAGGCCACTCTATGGTGGGAAGAAGTCAAAGCTGCGTAGAATATTGACGCACAAAGAATAAACTTGAAATATTTCCAAAGGAAATTCAAGAATAAATTCTTGACAGAGCATTTTTACGATGAAACATATTAATATTTCCATGATTTTAGATTGGGGAAACAAACCATGGACAAGTTCATAACTAATTTCATAGCTCTATTGAGGTATGTGCCATACCTCCATGAGGAAAAGGCAAAGGTGCAACGATTTCTGAGTAGCTTACCTACTCATGAAATAAAAAATTGAGTTTAACAGTCCTAAGAAAATGGACGAAGAAATTAAAAAGGCACGTATGTGCTATCAACAAACCAAGAAAAAATATTTTGGTAAAGGCTAGAAGCAGAAGAATACATAAATGAATTCACAAAATGCCAGGAACTCAAAACCTGCTCCTAAAAACTTTCAAATAAAATCAGCGAACAAAATGATGGATAAATCACCGTCAAAACCAAGGTGGCAGTCAAGGACACACACAATGGAAGAAAATTAGAGCAAGGAATTTGTTCATAAATCAAACTGGCATCTCATGGATCCCGATTGTTCATTGAAGCATTGTAACAAGGAGTTTGTTTACAGCTTCAACTTGGCCATTAGCTTGAGGATAATAAGGCATTTAAGTGTCATGATGAAAACCCAACTTAGACGTCAGCTTCGCCATCATATAATCCCGAAAATGAGAACCATGGTCGGTAATGATGGCTTGAGGGACACCAAACTGAGCAATAACATGATTGAATATGAATTGTGCCGTTTTCTTACCATCCGCAGCCAGTGTAGGCATTGCTTCGACCCATTTCGTAAAATAATCGACGACGATGATAATATAGGCATGCCCCCCGGCCGAACGAGGGTTACACGTCATAAAATCTATGAGCCATTTTGAAAAAGGACCAATGGTAATGACAAGGTGTAAAGGAACAGGTTGCGCATGCATCTTGCGTTGATAAATCTGGCACGCATCTTGCTTCGCCCGAACCCCGCTGGAGGAGACCACAATGTCACAGCGTGGTTGTATCTCTTCTTTCTACCTATTAATATAAGTGACTATTATCTGGTTCCCGTCTTGTGCATTGTCTTTATCGAATGCAATATGCTAGTCTTATCTGACTTACTAATGGATTTTGGATGGAATTAGTATGTGCTATGTGGTTATCACCTTCTGATCTCTGTGCAGGTGTCCAAACACGATAGGCGGAGGGGTTGTGACTTGTCTTCGATCAGAAGCCAGAGGCTTTCATCATCACTACAGGCGTCGATGATAACTTTGGACCACAGGTAGGCCATCTTATCGCATCCTCTTTCATTCAAGTATCTAGGAACCTACACTCTAGCATGATCCCTTGTTTCTAGACCCACCCTAGGGCTAGTGGGATCGCCTCTGTCCGCAGAGGGGATTTACCTAAGTAACACTTATCCACGACCACCATAATAGATTCATGTTCTTTTCTTGTCTTAGGCAACCCAGTTATAAAATCCAACGTAATCACTTCCCATTTCCATTCCTGAATAGGAAGGGGACTGAACAAATCTACTGGATGTTGATGTTTAGCCTTTACTTGTTGACATTCTAGACATTTGGACAGATATTTTGCAATGTCCTTTCTCATTCCTGGAAAAAAGTATGCTTTTTTTAACATGGAAAATAACTTTTGATATCCTAGATGTGCTGAGTATGGGTTGCGGTGATGTTCATCCAGTAGTAATTGCTTGATCGACCTTTGATTGGGTACATAGATCCTCCCACGTAAATTCAACTGGTCCTGACTATTAATGTCATATTCAATGTCTTTACCCACTGATTGTTGTTCATTAGTATGCTGGCAAAGGTATTTATATTCAAGATCCTTAAGGGTAGCTTCTGCAAGGGGTCCAGACACATCAAACTGGATTTAATGGTACTGAACTTCATAGACAATGAAATTTTCAACTTAAGGAATCTGCTACTATATTTTTTTTCCCTTCAAATGCTTAATCTGGAAGTCGAAATCACTCAAGAATGCGGTCCATATAAGCTACCTTGCATTCAGAATTGGACAATTAAAGAAATTGGTCAAGTTGTTGTTATCTGTCAACAACAAAAAATTTTTCCCAACAAATAATGGTGCCAAATATTTAAAGCATGCACTACTGTTGTGAGTTCTCTGTCATAAGCAGAATACCTTTGCTTATGTTATTTGACTTTGCAGGATTCATATGCCACCACTTTATACTCTTGCATGACAACCCATCCCACTCCTTGACATCTGTCTACACAAACAACGAATTCCTTCTCAGGATCTACCACTTTTATAATTGGACCTGAGGTTAATAATTGTTTTAGCTATTCAAATATTTCTTGGCGCACTTTTTTCCACTTGAATGCCCTTCCTTTATTTTGCAGAGAGGTTATAGGGTATGCAATTTTGGAAAAATTATTAATAAATTGACGATAGTAGCCAGCTAAAAACATGAATGATCTTATATCTGCAACACTTCTATGTACAACACACTCCATAATTGTCTAAATATTTTCAGGATCCAGAGCTATTCCCTCTGCCGATATCACGTGACTAAAATATTGGATCTCACCCTCAAAAAAATAACACTTTCTATACTTGGCATACATATGATTTTCCCTTAGTGTTTGCAGCACTATTTTGAGGTGTTTTTCATTCTCTGCCTCGTTTTTAGAATAGATTAATAAATCTTCAATCAAAATCATTACAAACTTGTCCATGTATGGCTGAAAAATGAGATGCATCAAACTCATGAAAGTAGCAGGAGCATTGGTGAGCCCTAATGGCAACACCATGAACTCATAATGACCATAGCGAGTTCGCAAAGTTGTCTTACATATATCCTCTTCTTTGATTCTCAATTGATGATAGTCGGATCTGAAATCAAATTTTGAGAACATACTAGCTCCACAAACTTGGTCGAACAAGTCATCAATCCATGGCAGCGGTTATCTATTTTTGAAAATTAACTTGTTCAATTTTCATTAGTCGATGCATAAGCGCATGGTTCCATCCTTCTTGTGCATGAACAACACTGAAGCCGCCTAGGGAGATACGTTAGGGCAGATGTATCCTTTATCAATCAGCTCTTGTAGTTGCATCTTGAGTTCTGTCAACTCTGGCACGCTCATGATATAAGAAATCCTTGATACAGGAGCTACCCATGGAATCAATTCTATAGTTAATTATATATCCCGTTTGGGTGATAGACCGAGAATTGATTCTGGAAACACATCCACAAAATCTTTAACAATTCGCAGACTTTCAAGAGTGGTAGTCTTATCTTTGGAGTTCGTATACCCTACCCAAACAACATAAATAAGGTAGCCCTTTCGGATGCATTTTCCTAATTGATTTTTAGTAATAGGTCGTAACCTTTCCTTATGCCTTACAATTCTCGCCTAACTCCCTCATCATTGGGGAAGTTGAAATTCTTCTCCTTACAGTCTACTACCAACCAATGGCTTTCCAACCAATCCATCCCTATCAACACATCATATGGACCTAGAGGGAGCATGCTCATATTCACTTTAATGTGTTGTCCTGATCTCTCAATAGAACAATTTTATGTTTTTGTGGTCACTTTTCGCTTGGCTCCTATGGCCAACTGTACTAGCCAAGGTTTCTGAAATTTAACACTTTCCAATTGACACAATTCTATAACTTTGGGGATGACATAACTTAAATTAGCACCAGGTTTAATCAAAATAGAAATAGGTTGATTATCTATTTTACCTTCACATTCTATCATTGAAGGTTGGTACTCTGCCTGATGGTCCTCCAAAGTGGCATTGATCTGAGGTATGCTTTTGGTTATTTCCCTCACAGTTGAGGCCTCCTGCACAATGGTTGCTTGCTCGATCCTTCCTCTAATTGGGAAATTTCGATAATAATGGGCTTCATCGCAACCCCGACACTATAAAGTGGGTTTTTGAGCTGAATTAGGCTCTGTCTTGCTGGTTGCTTCCATTGTGTGTGTCCCTGACTGCCACCTTGGTTTTGACGGTGATTTATCCATCATTTTGTTCGCTAATTTTATTTGAAAGTTTTTAGGAGCAAGTTTCAAGTTCCTGGAATTTTGTGAATTCATTTCTGTATTCTTCTGCTTCTAGCCTTTACCAAAATATTTTTGCTTGGTTTGTTTATAGCACATACGCACCTTTTTTAATTTCTTCGTCTATTTTCTTAGGATTGTTAAACTCAATTTTTTATTTCATGAGTAGGTAAGCTACTCAGAAATAGTTTCACCTTTTCCTCATGGAGGTATGGCACATACCTCAATAGAGCTATGAAATTAGTTATGAACTTTTCCATGGTTAGTTTCCCCAATCTAAAATCATGGAACTCTTAATACGTTTCATCATAAAAACGCTCTGTCAAGAATTTATTCTTGAATTGCCTCTGGAAATATTTCAAGTTTATTCTTCGTGCGTCAATATTCTGCGTAGCTTTGACTTCTTCCCACCATAGAGTGGCCTTTGCCCATAGTTGGTAAATAGCCAACTTGTCCTAAATGTTGTGATTATAATGATGCACTTGAAAGTATTTATTCATTTCAATAATACAAGCTTCAACTGCCTCTTCTTTTTCTCCGTCATAGGTTGGTGGTTTAATTTTCTGAAACTCTCCTTGCAGCTCCGTTCTTTGTTTCTTTGTCATTCCTTGGTTTCTTTATCAGATACTTCTTCATATTCAAACCTATGTCTTTCATGGCGCTGACTTCTTTCAGTATGACTTTCCCCTTGATCATTTTCAGTATGTTGTGGCTCTCTTTCGTACTAATTTTCACGATCCGGATTCAGCTGATAGGCTCTATCATTTGCTTATCATAGAGACGTTTCAATATTTTTTCTTGTTCTTGAATTTGCCTGAAATTATCATTTCTCATTTGCGCCATCTCATTTTTTAATTGTTGCACAGTTTCCATCAGTTTCCTGGTTTGTTGCTATCGGTCTTCCATCATTCTACTGATGTGATACTGTCAATTTTCGTCCATCTTTACTCACATCTCTGGGTTAGTTCCTCCATAGGATGCTTCTTGTCTCCCAAATGACTTGGACCCCCTCTGCATCACTTTGCCTCTTTGTGCATCACATCATGACACTTTAAGTCTTCCTCAAGCCACAGTGTTGGAACTTGGCTCTGATACCACTTGTAACACCCATCAATTAACTCTAAACATAGTGCATTTTATTTTTAATTATTACATAGTGGTTAAATATGATTAATATGCAAATAATTCACAATAGTCATTACTATGCAATGGTCCTAATATGACCAATCTCAAATTGATTAACAATAGACATTACTGTGTAATGGTTATAATATGACTAATCTCCAATTAATTCATATTAGTTTTCTAGATTTCAAGGCACCCCTATCATGCCATCCAAACAGTCTTGATATGAAATTTTACTTTATTGTATATATTCATTGTTTAACTTCTGACACGTACCAGTTACTTATAATAATTTCCCCGCAGTACAACATATTCAGTTTTGTGTTATATTGGCATACCCTATCATCTGTTTGCGCGCTTGGTGTTAACTTCACATACCTTATTATTGCCATTTTCCAACCCCAAGGTATTTAACTCATTGAATCTCTCCCTGCCCAACTCCATGGTGGCCAGTTGGAAATTTTATTTGCTTGACAGGAGGGAGCATCTGCTCCATTGATCAACAAGGCGATCCAACGATGAGGAGTCTTGGAAGTGTGATTAAGGTTATACCCCACCCAAACCCTTCACGTCGCATTCATTTCGTCATTCCTTCATCTTGGGATTTGCTATGGGCGCCGAATAACTCCATCCTAGCTTATGCAGGTCGTGACAGGCGTCAACCCTTGTGTTTTTGTCACCCCATGAAGGTATGTCAGCGAATCTATTCTTTGGTTCATAGAGTTGTGTTGTATCTACACTTTTTTTGAAACTATGGTTGACAAAGCTTCCTCATATTTTATTTACAAACGTGATGATTTCTTAGCTTGTCTATGGCGGTACCCACCGGGAGCTTAAGGCAAACTAGTCTCGTTTTCCCATTGATGTGAGGCACCAAACCTTGAAGTCCCAAAAATGTCCTTCTGCTACCCATTCGACCACTTTTATCACGGCACCTGCGAGTCTTGACAGGTAACTCTAGTTGCAAGTGTTAAATAGATTTTGTTTTGGTTTATGTTTGATATTGTTCACACTAGTTAATGTTTTTTTTCCTGTCCATGGTGCAGGGGATACATATGGCCTTCAAGCACCGCTTCACGTCAATTGCCATACCTCCTCTGTCCCGACTCACTGTAGGCCAAACTGTATAGGTATTTACCAGCAACTCGAACTCTTTCGAGGATGTATTCTACTGGGTTTCAAATATTTCTCAGCTTTTTCTAAAGATCTTCTCGGTCGAAATCTTGTGAGGGAGCTAGGGTTTCAGTGTGTAATGAAGGAAATTAGGGTTGCCCAAATATGTTATCTTTAATTCATAGTTTTTATAGCTCAGAGAATACTACTGTAATTCTCCTATACTATTTAACCCCTTGTTGGGTAAATTTTAGTTTGATGTATTCCCACCCATTAGTTTGATATTTCACTGCATTATGATGAATAGAAGCTTGTATTTCTTCTTTTAATGTTGTTTTATAAAAATGAATGTGGGTTTTGGTTTTATGCCTCAGATTCTTAGTTTTATGCACCATAATGTATAGAGGGTTTTGGTGACAGAATGTTGAATACTTTGCGTTCAGAGACTATCCCTCTCTAGCACTGTTATAGTTGTAAAAGGGTTTTCTTTTCTGCATTATTCACTTGATTCAACAATTGAACTAAATTTGAGGCTCGAGTTTGTAGAAACCAGTTGGATTAATTCATTATCCCATGTAACTTATGTTTAGCTTTCCATGCATTCATCATTCAAATATAAGTTTGGTTTTTACTATTCGGCTCAGAATATACATTATGTGTTTTCTTGTTGTTCTGCCATTTCATTTTCATTTTCCCAACAACACAAAAATTAAATAGCATACGAGTTGGAAATTGATTTCAGAGATACACATTCTACATTTTATGTGATTAGGCAAGTTAATTTCATTTTCCTCAAGGATGCAACAATTAAATAGTAAATTATTTTGGTTGTTCGATTCAGAGGTCCTCTTTGTACCTACTCTAATAGTTTGTCTGTACCCTATTGGTTTCCACTACAGTTAATTTCGTTCTCTTTCTTCGAACATAATGATATATATATATATATATATATATATATTTTAGAGTGCATTGTAGTTATTTATTTAGACACTTACCCATCTACTGTACTCTTGAGAGGACATGCAGACTCTGGTATTCCTCTGGAATTCTTCCAAACCTCTCAAGTATCTTTACCCTTACCAACTGACATTAACTAACAAAATTAGTTACAAAGAACTATCACAATTTATTATTCTACAAACCTAGTATCCAGTATGTTCTTGGCATGAGATTTATAACTTCCCTATGCTGGGATTTCTATCAAACATTATTTAAGTTTTCCTACTGAATGAAGTCATGCCTAAGCTAATAAAAAAAAACTGCTTAACTATTGTTTCATTTCAGTTTTCATTTAGAAACCATTCAGCAATGTAACAAGGTTTATAAAATTATTTATCTTCCTCCACTAGACAACCACTTAAACTTAGTTAGTCCTCCCGACCTTGAGAAGGGCGATCATGTTTAAACTTACTTAGTCCTCCCAACTGTTAGCACTCAAATCTACCTCAGGCTGAAATGAAGTAAAACTCAAGGCTACATCAAACCACGCTCAGCCTCGTAGCTAGCCCTACGAGGACAGGAGAGGGCTCTCTCCGTCAATCTCGAGAAAATAAGCAATAGAATGCGAGATGACTTACAATAAGAACTGATTTTAGGCTAGTAAAGAGATAAGAATGTTTGTTTTTTGGTTTTTTGGGTTTTCGCTGGAGTAATGGGAAAACAAATTTTGGGTCCGGGGATAAGGTCAAACCTTTGCAGAGTTCAAGCTGGGGCGAGGTAGGTGAATGATCTTGATGCTTTAAATTGGATATATGAACAGATTAGACCGACGAGGAGCTGAAGAGGGCAAAGAAGAACTTGGATCCTCTCCAAACAGCTGAAAACATATAGAACTAACTGAATTCAAAGGCTAAGCACTGTAAGCAATGGATTCAACCTTAATCACTCATTCAATTTAGTTCAGAAGCATAATGAAAGGATGGCATACATTAAACATGAAGAAACTTACAGTAAACAAAGAAGAAACACCATCAAGAACAAAACACCACAAGGATCCCAACAAGTGCCGCAAAACCCCTGATCTTTCCTTAGCCAAAATATAAAAAATATGTACAATGATATCAAAAGTATCCCAAGAGTCCAACCTCTCCAACCTCTGAAAATGATTGAGAAATTACAATATATAGATCACTCTAACACATTTCCCCACCTCTAGGGGTCGAATTCCCTCTTCAGGGATCAGTTTCAACAAATTCTAATCATGGAACTACAATCTAGGCAGCTAACAACTTGCCTCTAAAAGAGTGGAAACTGATCCATTACATGATTTTTTACTCATTTGAGAGTGAATCTTCTATAAGAGATAAAAATAAGCCAAAGTTACATGCCAAACATGAATTTACATCATAAAAACCCAAAAATTCTATCCACAAGCAAAACTGGTCCATAATAGGCGAAATACTGAGCTGGCAGCTGAAAATTTAGGAAAAATTCTAGGTGGGTCGCTCCTGAACTGTGTGGGTCGCTCATGTTCCAGGCTGAATTTGAGGAACTTCCCGGAATCCAAATTGAGCTCATGATAGCTCGTTGGAAAGCCCTGGATGTCTACTTTCCAACCCAAGTGGAATTTCTGAATTTGGAGTTGATTTGGCCCTCCAAAACCTCATTCTCCCAGAGGTACTTCCTGCTGGTGCAAAAGGTGGCAGCAAGGTGGTTTTCATGGTGTTTTTGAGCTGTTTGACCATCCAGATTTTGATGAAATGCTAAGTTGACTTCAGAGGATGCATAATTAACCATGAAAAATCCAAAAATGTAAAAATTTCCTCCAGCAAGTGTCCCAAAAAAAAGTGAGCGCATGAGCGCGCGACCCACGTAACTGAAAACCCTGTTTTTAGACCAAAAAATTTCAAAATGACAAACTTTTCTCCGAATTTGCTCAAATTCGGAGCGAAGACCCTCCATCATGTATCTTGCTCATTCAATGAAGCCTCGGCCAAAATCCGGAGTGGATCAGGCCTTTTCCGCCATTTTAGTGCTCTCCTGGTGCATGCAGTTCCTGTGATGAAAACATTGTCTCGGTTGTATGATGTGTTGTTGTCAGTCATGATGTAGCAATGTGTATGTTCAACCTGTTGAAAATGAAAAATGGGACCTTGGTGTCTTTGTCTCCATCATTATCTTGTGAATGTACCTGCGCTGATGAAGAAGGCGAGACCCCTTCCACGCCATGTGGAGATAGTACTCGCGTTGCTGATGAAGTCAACGAGACCCCTTCCACGCCATGTGGAGATAGTACTCGTCGTGATGCTGCAAACAAAGCTCTGTGGCTTCTCTGATATGTTACCACTACTGGTGCACTGGTATGCTCCATCTCAGTGCATCAACCTCAACGATTGAGTCACTGTCCGACTCCTGCTCATACACTGACTCTGTCTCTGACATGGCCCTGACCAAGCTATTGGCACTATGTATACTGGTATGAAAGCAGTGCAAACAAAGTTATGATGTGTGTTTCAACACCCGACAAATATCCCACCGTCAAAACACCATAAGGAAACAAACCATGGATAAAATCTCTGTTTTAAATGGATTGGAAAAGAGTCACAATCTCTGTTTTAAATGCAAGTGAAGCTTTGATCAAAGGGAGCGGGCAACTTTCAAAATATTGAACAAATCTTATCAAAGGGAGCATGGCATCATATGAATGTGTTTGTTCATGAGTAATAACAACAAAGGTGTCAAATGGGCAGTTTGAAACAGAGTTATGAAAATGTTTTTATCTTTGGGCAGTGAGACACAATTAACCATAATCACCATGGAACAAAAGTTTTGAACATGGTATTAGTAATAGTAATAACCACAATGGTATAATGGGCATGAGAAAAACATGGTTTTGATAATATATGGCAAGGTTGGATGTATCACTGACATAAAATAAGAGACAAACTCATGCAACCATCCATATTCATTTTAAAACCCTGAAAACGATATTGCCATGACTGTGGGGTTTAAATCCTCCATTTGAAACGTTTGAAACCACCAATGATGCCACCAACGCATTTAAAAACATCAAGCAATTGCAAAAAACCTGTTTGAAGGCCGATGAGAGCGATCCAAAACAAGGCTGGGCGCTCAAAACGAAATTTCGGACCTCTGTTGATGCGTGGGTCGCTCACCTTCTGCGTGGGTCGCTCGGCCCAGGTGGGTCGCTCACCTTGCAAATTCACACTGCTGAAATAACCCAGGTGGGTCGCTCTGCCCAGGTGGGTCGCTCTTGCCTCTTGCCACATAGTGCATTTTGCAGGAAGTGTTTGGAGGCCTTCCCGGTGTCCAAATAGGGCGTGTGATAGCTCGTTGGAAAGATATTGGAGTCTAATTTCCAAAAAAAGTGGAATTATGAAATTTGGATTCCATTTACCCTGTCAAAAATCAAATCTCCCAACACTAGTCAAAATGAGCAGAATGAGGCTGCCTCAAGGAAGAGCGCTGTTGAAATCAACTTTTGAAGGTCTTCCTCAACTCCAAATTGAGCTCATGATAGCTCATTGGAAAGGTCTTTCTCTCTAGTTATCATTTGACTCATCAAGAAAGTCATTTGGCCAAACATGCTAGGAGAAAACTTGCTTTTCCCAAGGTCACTTCAGAGGTGCATTCAATTCTCCTGAGGCAACGGAATTTTTGACATTTCTCTAAAACCATGATACCTGTGTAAAAAGTGAAGGAGGTGTTTCTTCCTTGGGATGTTTTGGACAAAAACCTCTCTCAGTTTTCCAAAATTCATCTTTTATTGCTCTGAAACATCTTTTGAGTGAAACTTACCCCGATGTGTGAAACAAGGAATTTTGTCGAAATGAAGCGAAACGAAGGGGGTAAGGGGCTTCTAAATTATTGGGGAAATTTTGGGAAGTAGGGAGGGATGTTAGGAAGCAGGGGGAAGTGGAATCACAAAGATTGAGTGAGGGGAAGGGGTCCAAAAGGGCAAAACACAGGCCTAGCCTAGGAAATTGCCAAGTTTTGGCTAGAAACTAGGGTTTGTGCAAAAATGAGGAATTTAGGGGATCTCAGTGATGGGAAGTGTTTAATTAGGTGAATTAATGATAGGGGAAGGTGTATGAACATCAGGATACAAGTTTTTCGATGATTTGACCATCCAAGAGAAATTACCTCCAAAACCCTAGGAGAGGGAAATGGACCTTACCTAGGCACAACTGAAGCATGAACAAGATGTAAAATGACTCAATGGAACTTGACATGATGATGAAAACCCTATGAATGATGGTACACTCGGCTGAATGGTGACATGGACTGACATTTGGACAACTTTGGAAGAAGTGAAAGCAAACCCTAGACCTAATGCCTAGTGACCAAATTTTGCTTGAAGACTCATTGAAATGACAAAATTTGACCTTGACACCTTAAAATCACTTTGTAAGAGCATGTTTGATCACTGAAGGAAGGCTGCAAAGGCTGACTCTAACACCAACCTTGAGAAGGGCGATCATGTTCGCTTCTGCCCACCAAGATTTTGCCCTTGAACAATGACCACAATTGCCTCATAGTTCAATTCCTAAGGCAATGGGACAACATTCCAACCTCTAGGAATCACATCAAGGTACTCAATTGACTGCTAAAAATTAGAACCAACCCCTTCCTCTCAATTATCCAAGATATATTCATAACAAAATATAAAATAGAATTCATATGTTTACTTACATTTATCTAATTGAATTGAGTTGTTATTAACAAAATTACCATAATAATTTTTCAAACAAACTTTTAACAACCAATTACGAGATCTATGCTTTAGATGAATATATGCTAGTTATACTCCAATGAATACTCTACATCTAGTAAATAAATTAAAAAACCAAAAATTAAAAATTAAAAAATTGTAATAGGTTTTTGTTTTTAATTTCATTGTTTAATTTATTTTATAAGATTTAGTTATTAAAAATTTACAAAATTATCAACCTCTTTTTGTTTAATTTCATTTTTATAAAAGTATAACATTAAAAAAACGATATCGAATGGATATAATATATAATTGAAATATTTAATGATCCTAAATTGAATTTCATTTTTATAAAATTATAAAAATAAAAAAACGATACCCATTCTATATAACATATAATTAAAATATTTGATTATCTTAAATTGAAGATTTCAAGAATAAAACTAAATTACCATCCTCCAATACTTCTACATAAATTTAACAGGTATATTACTTCGAAGGTAGGGATTTTAAACGTTAGATTTCCATTGCGAAAGCAAACATAAAATATGATGTGATATTGGCAGGTAGACGGTGCCTAGAATTGCTGATCACAGATCTGGAAATTTAAAATATAATTAATACTACTTGCATCTTTAAACGTCCGTAAAAAGCAAACAGCTTGCATCTTTTAAACCTCCGTCAAAAGTAAATGATACACCTTGTTCGGTATGCGACCTATGAATTCCACTACGAAATACTTGCAACTATAGCATTTCGACTAATGACCATTTTGAAAAAGCATATTCAAAAATTCAAAAAATACACCCTCGACCCTCCAACACCCAAAACATAACCTGAGAGTATTCTCTTGAAGACCAGCATTATATGGAAAATAACATTCCTTCGGTAAATTAAGGTCTTTAAACTACTATTACTTTCGTCTACTTCTGGAGAGGGCAGCACCAAAAACATCTTTCAAAGGAGTCGTGGAAACCAGAGCAGCCCATAGCAGCTCCAGTGCCTAATAAAATATAAAATTATTATGGTCTTCCCATTAACAGCATTATTAACACAAACCATAAACAACTATAGCAGCTCCTTACCTCATTGGTACCGACACTCGCATTTCGCTCCGCCAAATCGGATAAACCTTTGACATTGACCCTATTCAGCAAGTTAAGGCTGGTGATGCTTGAGGAGGGACAGATCTGTAAGTCATCCATGATTATGAAGGTAACTGTCTCCTTCACATATTCTCGCCCGCCACTGGTCCCACCTCCACTGATTTTTGCACTATTAATGGTATCTCTCTGCATGCAAGGGTTTTCATTTTACATTTAATATAAAGCGCAGTCTGTCGTGATCCGTGTGACAGGAGAGGAGGATCACAAGCCCAGTTGTCGCTTCGAAGCCAAAATTGGACGGTGGAGATGTGTGGGCGCGACACTTAAATTTGAATTAATTAATTATTTAAAAAACTGCGGCAATGAACCAGAACTCGGTTCTACGGCAAGGAGGCATGGAGGTAGGTGGCCGGGGGGTCGTGGGAGTGGCGGGTCGGAGGAGGAGCAGCACCAGGGGGAGGGGTGGTGGAGGAGGCACTCGGAGCCATCGTCGTCTGTCGTTCGTCGTTCGCTGATGTCGAGAGCTAAAGAGGTGGGGTCCACATCGCGCCTGAGAAAGATGGGGTCGCCGGAGCTGGGGGATCAGGAGCTGTCACATCAGCTCCCGATTTTTCGAACGAAAGACTCCTCCATTCTTAAAACATCATTTAAAAAAACTTCAATGTTATTAATTATAGGTTATTTATGAATGATAATCATTATAGGTCTAGAGTATGTCTTAAAATTATTTAAAATTGATTTTGTTTAGTTAAGAGTTTGTCTTTTTGGAACATAAGTAATGCCATATGGTTTAAGTTTGAATTCGAGTTCGCCAATGATTAAATTTAGTTCGAATTCAAAAAAAATAATAAGAATCCTATGAGATTCACCATTAAATTCAACTACATATATTCTCAATATATTATATATAATTTAAAAAACATAAAATGATAAGAAATCATCATAAACATATATTAGTAAATATTTTGAACAATAAACATACTTGAGAAAATTACTCATTCATAGTTAGAGAGAAGCCATGTTTAGTAGAGAAATGTTGGGTGCATCTCGATGCATCTCGTTATGGCCCACAACCTTGACCCATGTCCATGGATTTGTACATGTAAACTCAGTCAACAGTCTTTTGCTAATGTCTGTAGCTTGCTCCACAACGACACCACATCACTATAACCTTAGACCCTCATCGTTGTAACCTCGGTCATGTTCTTGTATGGCATTGCATCCCTTTAACCTTGACCACGTAACCTGGTGGTTCGACTTGGGTTGTATCCTTGCAAAGACCCCTAATTTTCTAAGTGATCCCAATATCTGATTCTACCATCAAAGGTATGTAGTAGTAACCCACCATCAAGTGTGTCGTTGAGGATATGTAGCAACATGTTGCCATTAGGTGTGATGTCAAGGGGATCTATCTATCGTTGTTGAGGAGATCTACTTGTCGTTCAATATTTCCTCTCTCTGACTCAGGAAGGCACCAAAACCAACTAACCCAAAAAAAATACATTAAATTTGAATTTAAATTCGCTTTTCAGGTTCGAATTTGTATAGGTTCAAATCTCATCAGGTTCAAATTTGATGTTCGACCATGAGGTTTGGCGAACCTCAACAAATTTGGATTTTTTTTTTAGGTTCTCCAAATTTTGAACCTCAAATATTGAATTCGAAGAACCTTGTGGCATAGGACATAAGGAAACAAGTTGATGGTCCAAGACCCAAAGGTATTTAGTAGGAGAAAAATCCTGCTCCTGTATGGACCAGCAGCTCGTAATTCTGGGTGACATCGTTTTCCTTGAATAACAATGATGAGGCAACCTGCATTCACGAATAGGTCAATGATGATTGTCCTCATTATTGATTTGACGACTGAGTTATGATAGATTTTCCCACTGTGTGTTAAAAAAATAATAACTTAAAATGTTAAAAAAAGAGTTATATTTTCGGTGATTTATTTATTTTCTCACTTTTAACATTTGGTTGGTTAACAAATATTGTTTTATTACATAATATTTGTCTTTGATACTTAAAGAATATAATCAATTTTATTTTAAATGGCTCTTATATATTCCCTAATATGGTGTAGGCTTACAAAGTGTACCTTTTCATATTATTAAATCCATCACTTATCTCACACGTTCATAAATATCTTACCACAATGTTAGGCTATGCACTATTTTATGTGTCATTTAATGAAAAAGTACGAAAAAATATTAGACATCGTGTCGTTGTGAATCCCCACTAGAATTCGTTTGTTATGAGCATTGTCATTTCTTGTCAACGTATGATTGGCCTTGCATTTAGTTTTACACACTTCACGTTTTTAAATCTCACACTCAGCATGGTGTTGTTTCCATTGTTATCTCTACCTCCAACAATCGCCATAATGTATTTTCCTTCTTATCTTCTTCTTATTTCTACCAACATTGGCATTAGTGTGAAAACAATCTATAAATGTTTAAATAATTCCTGGTAGCTCTCTTTCCCCTATATCGTCCCAAACCCAATATTAAGAAGGTGTATCCTTTGTCTCATTAATGCTTCGAACACTATTTTTGAAACTTAGTGGGATTATTAAAAAATCTAAGATGAAGGTAACATATTTTATTATTGTCAAACTTGTGCATGAGGATTATGCTCTAACATCCCACTCTTTGATGCATTTTCACGTGGTTTGAGATATAAAGTGAACAATCAATATCCTCAATAAAAATTAACACATGTGGTGGTAGCAATGAATAATTTCATTTAGTTTCATGTTTCTATCAATCTTGGGAAACAATACCATGGCCCAATACATGGCCTACTAATACCATATGCCAAAAAAAACATAACTCATGTTCATATAACAGTTTTTTAGTTAATTCCTATGGCTCCTATCCAAGCAGAAATTTCTCACATGAGACTACCTGGTTAAAAAAGGCTTTCATGGGCTCTCCTGGTGTGTTATATGAGGCGATTAGCAAGAAAATCTGGACCACCTCTTCCTCGACTGTCCATTTACCAAAAAATTGTGGCAAAATTTGAGCACAGATTCCTCAGATCCATTGAGGGCAATGATTTCATAGCCAAAGCTTTTCAAAATTGATCAACCTCCCCTTGCATCAACCCCATCCTATCCTACATTTAGATCGTGGATTCTCTCTTTCTTGCATGGGAAATATGGAAAGAACGCAATTAGCGAATCTTAAACAAAACTTGTAAACCTCCAGAGGGAGTTTGGACTCTCGTGCACAAGAACTTGGAGGAATATGTTTCTCTCATCAATTGGACCTCCCAGGATTTTCTTGCCCCTCCTTCAGAAAATGAAATACTCAAGTGGTGCAACCTCAAACCCCCCCAACCTTGCCTTCACTGGCCTCCCCCTCCCGTCTTTGCCCTCCCCCTCCTCCTGGTGTCCCCCTCCCCCAAACCTTACCTTCACTGGCCTCCCCCTCCTCCTGGTGTCCCCCTCCCCCCTTCCATTTCAAACTCAAATTTGATGGAGCCTCTCAGGGCAACTGAGGTGAAGCCAACTTCATAGGAGTTCTCAGATACCATGCAAGCTAGGTTGTTCAAATCTATAGGGGCCACATTGTATTCGAAAGCAACAACGCGACAGAGATCAAGGCGCTCATAGTAGGAATTACAGTAACTCAAAGCAACCATATTCTCCCTCTTATTACCGAAGGAAACTCCCAAATTGTAATCAAAATGGACAACAAAATCATCAATTATTCTCCTCCTACCAAGCAGGCCCCACGCTGGCACATCATCTACCACGTTCAACATATTACTCGAATTTTTTTTCACTAAGAAGCCATTATGTTATCACATGTCAAACAAAAATCTAACGCCCTTGCTGAATTCTTGTTGAGATTCAACAAGATGATGGGCTTAGTGAAAATTAAGAACCTTCACTAAGTGGGGCTCGCATGCTATTTTTAGGTGTATGTCTATTTTTAGAATGGTGAGCATATCCAAAAGTTAGCAGGATGCTGATTCTAGATGGTTGAGCAAATTCTATCTTTGAATGAATTTATATTTTTAGAATATTGGGCGAAGTCTATTTGTAGATTGCTAATCTAAAAATAGATGCATGTCAATTATTATTATCCCTTAATAGTAATCAGACTCTAAATATCAACTTATTCTATGGTTGAGCAAATTCTATCTTTGGATGAATTTCTATTTTTAGAATATTGGGCGAAGTCTATTTATAGATCGCTAATCTAAAAATAGATGCATGTCGATTATTATTATCCCTTAATAATAATCACTCTAAATATCAACTTATTCTCTTGGAGCACTTTATTTCAGTGAACAGGTGTGGCACATCAGTGGGCTGAAGGAATTACGCAATTCCTAGGGTGGTTGGTGACTCATGCATGGACGACTCAGTTATAACTGTAGAAATTATATACAATATGCATGTATATATCCAGACTCCCATGATCTCACAATATTTATCTTCTTGCAAAATACAGAATCCTTCCACTATAATTCTTGCGGAAATTTAATCAACAATTGCAAAACACATGAAGCAATAAAAACACACATAACACAGTTGTTTAACGGGAAAGCCTGAAGCTGAAAACCCCAACTATCATATTATGTATCATGGAGATCATATGACAATCTCATACAAACATACAAAGCTTATCACAAGCTCTCAATACAGTACAATCGTCATACACTATACAGGCCCAATCTTGCAAATCCATGCACCGATCTTTGCCACCTACTAGCCTGCCTCCACTGCGCAATCCAAGCTGATTACAAAGACCAATTCAATGTAATCCCACTCTCATTGACTGCGTTCTTATTCATGCATCACTAGTAGTCACAACAGATAGTCCATCTTGCCCTTTCACGTATCTCTCCACTAGTCTCCACTGAAACTGTCCATGCACTGCAGTTAACTGATGTATTCTTTAGTTAAATTATGAGTTAATAATTAGTGAATTAATTAATAATTAATTCACACCACTCATCACTAGTGTATCAATCAGTTAGACTAGATACAACTAGCTCAACTATGTTTAGATTAGTTAAACTGAATACAACTCCACTAACTTCCTCAATCAACTCCACCAAACTCTCTAACTGAAGTCAACCATGCATTAGCTCAACTAACCCATAGGAAAAGCGTAAATCCTTCTGGCAGCTGCATGCCCCACATCCAGGGGTCAAACTGAAGTGCCCCAAGAGAGTAAACTGAAGTTTAGAGTCCAAATATTATTAAGGGTAAATAATATTTGACTGTTCTATTTTTAGACAGGCAGTCTAAAAATAGACTTCGACCTATATGTCTAAAAATAGAGGTCCATCTATTTTTACCAACATGACCAATCCTCCAAGAATAGTATACTGCAACTCCCAGTCCATGATCCATATTTCTAAAAATAGACATAGTCTAAAAATATACCTTGCAACAAAAATCACCTGTGTGGGCCCCACCTGGTTTAGGTGATCACTTTCCAACTAGGATCAGGAATGATGTTTCAGGATGCCTCATTCACTGTTTCTTGTTGCAATCTTCAACACTCCCTCTCAACAAGAAAGGACTGTCTTTGCATGCGACATGCAACTCCATGCATTCGCCCTGCAACTTTCACAAGCGCCATGCAACTCCATGCATCTGCTCTGCAACTCCTCTGAAACTGAATAGGCTCCAAACAACTCAATCAGTCGGATGCATCTATCATCAAAGTCTTCGACTTCTGTTGGGCCCAATTGCACATGTCATCAGGAACCACTGCGTTGTTGAACTCTTGCACCCATGCACTCTGCACTTGTTGTCAACTCTGATTCGTGCTCCAGTATCCGACACTGTCACTTTGATCTGCCTGCATCAATCCAACTGATCATGCTACTGCTGCGCTGTGGGCACCTCATAGCCAGGTTCAATTCATGAGATCCACACCATCTCATGAATCTGCCCAGAAATCTCCTCATGGGATTAATCATGCATGTTGCCCCACCTCTCACCTAGTGGTATAGCTGCATGCAAACTAATATGTTATCCACCGAGATTCTCCTGATCACACACTATTTTAGCTTCATGCATAATACAGAATCTCTTCTACCATTGATCATCACATGCGGAAATAAAATCAATTGCATGCACACATTAAAGCCATAAAAATTCACACATATGAACACGGTATTTCATGGGAAAGCTTAAAGCTGAAAACCCCCAACTATCTGTATATTATACATGTCATGGAGATCATGTAACAATCATAGTACAAAGCTCTTTGCAAGCTCTCATGCACTGCCTCCCATGCTACACACTATCAAGCTAGATCTAGCAAAACTCATGCTCCAACCTTTAGCCACTTGATAGCCAACCTCAATTGCGTGTTTCAATGCTATGGGATGGTCTCTTTATATAGATAAACCACCTGGATTGAACTACGCAATCCTCATTGATTACTCCACCTGTCTGTGTGTTGCAAATAGCAATAGTATAGTCACAACCGATAGTTAACCTGCTCTTTCACCTATTTCTGCACTGGTCTCCACTGAAACTTTCCATGCACTGAAGTTAACTGATGTATTCTTTAGTTGATTTATGAGTTTATAATTAGTGAATTAATTAATAATTAATTCACAACACTCTCACTAATTGTATCTATTAGTTAACTTGGATACAAAAAGCTCAACTATGTTTAACTTAGTTAAACTGAATACAACTCCACTAACTTCCTCAATCAACTCCACCAAACTCTGTCACATGAGTTCTAACTGAAGTCTTCATGCAATAGCTTCACTTAAACCCTAGGAAAAGCATATTTCCTTCTGTCAGCTGCATGTGCCACATCCAGACATCAAACTGAAGTGCTTCAAGAGAATAAGATAATGTTTATAGTCCAAATATTATTAAGAGCTAATAATATTCGACATATCTATTTTTAGACTGGCAATCTAAAAATAGATTCCACCCAATATGTCTAAAAATAGAAATCCATCTATTTTTCCAACTTGACCAACCATCCATAAATAACATCCCGCAACTTATAGAATATGCTCCATATGTCTAAAAATAGACTTTGCGCCAAAAATCACCTGTGTGGCCCCCACCTAGTTTTGGTGATCACTTTCCAACTAGGATCAGGAAAGATGTTTCAGGATGCCTCCTTCACTGTTTCTTGTTGCAATCTTCAACACTCCCTCTCAACAAGAAAGGACTGTCTTTGCATGCGACATGCAACTCCATGCATTCGCCCTACAACCTTCACAAGCGCCATGCAACTCCATGCATCTGCTCTGCAACTCCTCTGAAACTGAATAGGCTCCAAACAACTCAATCAGTCTGATGCATCTATCATCAAAGTCTTTGACTTCTTCTTAGCTACTGCACATGTCTTCAGGAACCACTGCGCTGTTGAACTCTTCAACCATGCACTCTGCACTTGCTTTCAACTATGAACCGCGCTCTAGTATCTGACACTGTCACTTTGATCTGCCTGCATCAATCCAACTGATCATGCTACTGCTGCTCTGTGGGCACCTCGTAGCCAGGTTCAACTCATGAGATCCACACCATCTCATGAATCCTGCCCATAAATCTCCTCTTGGGATTAATCATGCATGTCGTCCCACCTCTCACCTGGTGGTATAGCTGCATGCACTCCCTCTGCCCATCTGGCACAAAATTTCTCTGCATGAGTGGTTGCTCCCACTCCATGATCCTCATCTTGTGGCTGCTCCACATCCCGAGGTTCACTATTACCTGCATGCAAAACTTGCTCCCTCTCAAGCATCAATTTCATGTCTTTCTTGCACTTCCCAACAGTAGGAAGCTCCGTAGAAATCCCATCTACTTCAAATCTATAAAGATTCTTCTGCATCTCTAGTTGTGGCTGCTCCACAACCTTCTGAGACTGCTTCTCACGCTGCATGTTGAGAGGATCCCTCTCAACCACCAAGTCACTAACCTCTGCTTTGCACCTCAAAGCTTTGCATGCATCTTGTACCTCAGTGCATGTAGATTCTTGGCTCGCGCACATTGCAATTGTCCCGCCGTCGCAAAATTTTCTAACAAAAAGAGTTGATTTTAAATCGATGATATCTCCCTCATCCGAGCTCCGATTCGACCGATTTTTTTTTTCAATTTGGGTATTTTTTCGCAAGGAATCAAAATATACTATTTGTTTCTGAAAATATTTCACCCAAATTTTCAGATATTCTTTGCAAACTCGCGCACCCAAAAATTCATGCTCTCATTCCATGTAGAAAATCTATAACACAGCTCTGATACCATGTAGAAATTATATACAATATGCATGTATATATCCAGACTCCCATGATCTCACAATATTTATCTTCTTGCAAAATACAGAATCCTTCCACTATAATTCTTGCGGAAATTTAATCAACAATTGCAAAACACATGAAGCAATAAAAACACACATAACACAGTTGTTTAACGGGAAAGCCTGAAGCTGAAAACCCCAACTATCATATTATGTATCATGGAGATCATATGACAATCTCATACAAACATACAAAGCTTATCACAAGCTCTCAGTACAGTACAATCGTCATACACTATACAGGCCCAATCTTGCAAATCCATGCACCGATCTTTGCCACCTGCTAGCCTGCCTCCACTACGCAATCCAAGCTGATTACAAAGACCAATTCAATGTAATCCCACTCTCATTGACTGCGTTCTTATTCATGCATCACTAGTAGTCACAACAGATAGTCCATCTTTCCCTTTCACGTATCTCTCCACTAGTCTCCACTGAAACTGTCCATGCACTGCAGTTAACTGATGTATTCTTTAGTTAAATTATGAGTTAATAATTAGTGAATTAATTAATAATTAATTCACACCACTCATCACTAGTGTATCAATCAGTTAGACTAGATACAACTAGCTCAACTATGTTTAGATTAGTTAAACTGAATACAACTCCACTAACTTCCTCAATCAACTCCACCAAACTCTCTAACTGAAGTCAACCATGCATTAGCTCAACTAACCCATAGGAAAAGCGTAAATCCTTCTGGCAGCTGCATGCCCCACATCCGGGGGTCAAACTGAAGTGCTCCAAGAGAGTAAACTGAAGTTTAGAGTCCAAATATTATTAAGGGTAAATAATATTTGACTTCCCTATTTTTAGGATAGGCAGTCTAAAAATAGACTTCGACCTAAATGCTAAAAATAGAGGTCCATCTATTTTTACCAACATGACCAATCCTCCAAGAATAGCATACTGCAACTCCCAGTCCATGATCCATATGTCTAAAAATAGACATAGTCTAAAAATATACCTTGCAACAAAAATCACCTGTGTGGGCCCCACCTGGTTTAGGTGATCACTTTCCAACTAGGATCAGGAATGATGTTTCGGGATGCCTCATTCACTGTTTCTTGTTGCAATCTTCAACAATAACTGATAGTGGCAAGTTGTGACAAAGATGGAAGAGTATTTATGCGACTTGTTATTTAGTTTAACTCAGTTAAGTGAGTTAAACTCAGTTGTGCTAGTTGTATCTAGTTGTAACTAAATATACACTAGTGAGAGTTTAGTGAATTAATTATTTAATTAACTCACAACTAGAGACTCACTTGCACCTGAACAAATATAGCAGTTAACTACTTTCATGTCAGTTCCAGTGGAGACCCAGTGGAGAGATAGGTGGAAGGGTGAGATGGATTATCTGTTGTGACTATAGTGATGCATTCAATGCATCTACACAGAGAATGGAGTTTCCAATGAGGATTGCGCAGTCAAGGCAAGGCAAGATCGAATTCATTCAGGGATCTTCTTCAGCACAGATTGCGCAGTGGAGGCAGGCTGTCAGGAGGCTAGAAATTGGTGCATAGATATGAAAAATTTTGCATGACAGCGTGTGACGATTGTTGATGGTACTGAGAGCTTGATTTACTAAGCTGTGTATGATATTGTTACATGTTCGATTGATATACATAATATATGATAGTTGGAGTTTTTAGCTTTAAGATTTTCTAGTAAAACATTCTTGTTATGTGCAATTGATTTGCTTCATATGTGTTTTGCAATTGGCGATTTAATTTCTGCAAAGAATTAAGTGGAAGGATTATGTATTTAACATAAGATTAATTTGTTAGATCAGGAGAGTCCGGTAATATACATGCGTCTTGTATGATTTCTACATGGTATCAGAGTTGTGTTGATCACTGGAGATTGCAATATTGAAGCAGTGCTGAGTTTTTGTGCTGGTAGACAATTCGAATTTGCTGCAAGAATTTCTTGGTGCGATAGTTGAGTATTCATTAAAATGGCTTTCAATGGATTTTGGTTGGATTATGCACTCGAGGGCATCTCTAACTACATAGCTTGGAAGGACAGGATGGAGGTAGTGCTTGAAGATAATGGTCTAAAGGAGTTCATCGATAGCGATGTTCCTAAGCCCACTTTGACGGATGTTGCATTACTTGACGCCTGGAAAAAGAAAGTAACGAAGACAAGAAGAATTATGTTAGAAGGTGTGAAGGACCATATTGTGTCAAGCCTTCACAGGAAAGCCACTCCATTTGCAATGTGGAATGCTTTGATAGATTTTTTCCAAAGCAGCAACAACCATAAGAAGTTGGTGCTGAAATATAAGCTCAGAAAAATCAAAATGGAGAAGGCCGACAGTATTCCAAAATATCTCACAAAGTTTTCCCAATGTAGGGATGATTTGGGGAGTGTGGGAATTACAGTTGTCGATGATGACTTGGTGAGCTTGGCTCTCCTTGGGCTTCCGAAGAGTTGGCATAGTTATCAAGACTCTGTCAATGGACGGGAGAAACTACCGGATTGGGAGCGACTTTGGTTGGATCTAGTGCAGGAGGAGATAAGGAAAAGTACCATGGATGGCTCTTCATCAAAGAATGATGATGAAGAGAACTGTGCTTTGGCTGCCAAAGCAAGGAAAGGGAAGGGGAAGAAATCCCATCCAAAATCTGAGGCTAAAGGGAAGAAGCTGGATTTGTCCAAGGTGAAGTGTTTTCACTGTCACGAACATGGGCATCTCGCCATTAACTACCCACAGAAAAAGAAGAACAAGAAGGTTGTTGGAGCTGCAGCTAGTGATGCCCTTGCCTCGCAATTTGAACTTGTTTTCTCCTTGATCGCATGCTTGGTTTCAAGCGCAATGGGATCGGTGTGGTATCTTGATAGTGGTGCTTCCTTCCACATGATGGGAGAAAAGGAGTTGTTTAGTGACTTGGAGGCGAAAGATCTCCAAATGCATATAGAGATGGGAAACAATGGTAGATACAGTGCGACCGGCATTGGAACCATTACCTTTGAGAGGGAGTCAAGTAAACCATTTATGTTGAAAGATGTTATGCATGTTCCAGGTCTAAAGAAGAACTTGGTCTAAGTTGCAATGTTGGAGGACACAGGTTATGACATTGTTTTCAGTGAGGGAAAAGCTTTCATGTGACATAAAACAATGGGTCAAACCAAGAGGATAGGGATTCGATTCAAGAATCTCTACAATCTGTAGGTAGATGGTTGCGTTGCAATGATGGGCAAAGCAAAAGAAGTGGTGAGTCGGGATGAGGGAAAATTATGGCACAGGAGATTGGGCCATCTTCACCATGGTGCCTTGAAGATTTTGCAGCAGATTTCTACTGGACTTCCCAAGGGTACTCTTGCGCAGTCAGATCATTGCAAGGGATGTACTATGGGTAAGTTTGTGAAGACCACCTTTCATGAGAAGGAGAATCGTGCTTCGGTGATCCTGGAGAGAATTCACACACACGTGTGTGGACCATTCTCGGTTGCTTCAACAGCAAAACACATATATTATGTTATTTTTGTTGATGACTATTCTCATAGATGTTGGATCTTATTCATGCAGAAGAAGGATCAAACATTCTCAAAGTTCTGTGAGTTTAAAGCATTGGTGGAGAAGGAGTCGAGGAAGCAAGTGAAGGCTCTGTGGAGCGATAATGGTGGTGAATATATCTCGAATGATTTCAAATACTTCTGTAGCAAAGAAGGAATTCGATGAGAACTCATAGCACCTCATAACCCACAGCAGAATGGGGTCGCAGAGAGGAAGAATAGAACGATCGTGGGTGTTGCATGAGCTATGCTGCATGACCAGGGCCTACCGATGCACTTGTGGGCGGAAGCATGCAACACTGCGGTTTATGTGCAAAATTGTTGTCCTCATAGAGTACTTGGCATGAGTACACCTGAAGAAGATTTTACTGGTAAGAAGCCGGATATTTCTAATTTAAATATTTTTGGCTCATCTGTTTACATTCATGTGACCAAGGACGCTAGGAAGAACCTGGAGCTGACTGCAGAAGTTGGGATATTTGTGGGGTACACAAAAACACCCCATAATTATTGTGTGTAGTTTCCAAATAGTCAGATGACTATGGTGCGACGAGATATAGAATTCAATGAGGAGAAAGCCATGAAGTTGTTGCTTGAGAGGGAGCTACACTTGCATACAGAGGAGGAACTTCTTGTTCCCAAAGATGAGCCTCAAGATGTGGATTAGCCACAGGAGGAGGATCATGGAGTGGAGGAGTCCACTCACGCAGAGCCAAACATCAGAAATAGTAGAAGGCATACCACAGAAGCTTGATGTGGCACAGAATGTAGGAGTCCCAAAATCACAGCACAGACAGAGAAAATCACCTGACTGATTCACTGGATACATGGATCTCATGAGCAAGTGTATCGTGACAGAGCCATCTTCCTTTGAGGAAGCAGTGCAAGATCCCACATGGGTAGATGCCATGGTGGAGGAGTATGACTCCATTGTCAGAAACAACTTGGGAGTTTGTTCCAAGGCCGATTGGTAAATCAGTGGTAGGTTCGAGATGGATCTACAAGGTAAAGCAAGTTGTTGATGGGAGCGTCGAGAAGTATAAGGCAAGATTTGTTGTCTGAGGCTTCTCACAGATCTAGGGGATTGATTATGAAGAAACCTTTGCACTTGTCGCACGGTATTCTTCCATAAGGAACATCCTTGCTCTCTTAGCATAGATGGGTTGGCACATTCATCAGATGGATATGAAAATTGTGTTCCTTAATGGGATCATTGAGGAAGAAGTGTACATTGAGCAGCCTGAAGGATTTGAGATATTCAGCAGCGAGTCGCATGTGTGTAGACTCAAAAGAGCGGTGTATGGGCTGAGGCAAGCACCTCGTTCTTGGTACACACAGATCGACAACTATTTCACTGGACTTGGCTTCACCAAGAGTGAGGAGGATGCAAACCTATACCAAATTGTGGTGGAGGGTAAGATTTTAATCATTGTTCTTTATTTTGACAATTTAATACTAACGGGTGATGAGCAGTTGATACACTCATCCAAGGAGAACCTTGCAAAGGAGTTTGAGATGAAGGATTTGGGCCTCCTTCATTATTTCCTTGGATTGGAAATATGGCAGCGAGAAGGTGAACTATTTGTGTCTCAAGGCAAGTATGCTCGGGAGATACTTGGTAAGTTTCACATGCAAGATTTCAAGCCCATGGATACTCCTCTTCCAGGAAATTGGAGGAAATAGGATGCTACATTAGCAGAGGTAGTGGATGCTACTATCTATCGATAGTTCGTGGCTTTGCTCATGTATTTAGTTAATACAAGACCGAACATATGCTATGCGGTGAACCAGCTTAGTCAAGCGATGGTTTAGCCTACCAAGCTCTTTTGGAAGGCGAGCAAGCATGTCTTGAGATATCTCAGGGGCACATCTGAGTATGGCTTATGGTACAGACAGACGGATGAGGTGAAGTTGCATGGCTTCACGGATGCAGATTGGGCAGGCAGCCCAACGGAAAGAAAGAGCACATCAAGAGGGGTTTCCAGTATCGGATCTACAGCAGTTTCTTGGTACAGAAGGTGTAATATCCTGGAAGGGAAATAGACAGCAATATAAGCATACAACAATATAGAAAATGCCAGAAATATAATATGAAGCAAATACTCATAAAATGCCGGAAATGCTAAGCCATTTTATTAATCTGAGAATATAATGAAATACAATGGATAATCAAAATGATAGCACCTATTCTTGCTCGAGGCAAGTGAAGAACTCTCTCAGAAAGATAGGAAATGGCTGCTACAAGAAACTGTGTCCCAGCTGCTAGGAAACTGCCGTAAAATTGTTGCTACTGAGATAGAATGAACACTAGGGGCTACTCCCCTTGCTGGAATGGGATGAAAATCTGCAAATCACCTGTACTCGCCAACCCGGACCAAACCCAGAAACCATAACAAAAATGGACCACCTCCGAAAATCACCAGAGAGACCCTCCTCAAGGAATTACGTTGTCCCTCCAGGCCCAGCGCAGGTGCCAAATGATATACGCTGAGACCGAGCCACAAACTCCCTAGAAAATATCCTACTGGTAAACATTGAGCCTCCACACTGGATCTCACTAAAACTCCTGCAGAAAACCCTGCAATAGAGCCCCTCCAAATAGAACTGCGTCCCCTCCTCCAAGGACTGCGCAGTCACAAGAGAAGCCCAGCTCCTCCGCCACACAACCAACCAAATCTCTTGCAAAAGACTGAAGGAAAAACCTTGCCCAAGCAGGCACTTGAAGTCCCCCGGGGCTAAGGTTGAGATCTCCGACCGGAGACACTCAACGCACTAAACAGTGCTGCAGACAGGCTAAACAGCCAGCTTGCTCAAGAAGACAAAATGTCTAACTCCAATATCATCAACAACAAGAATGCCAAATGAGAAGGCTCTCCCTCCTTTTATAATGCTGGCCTCTCTCCAAAACCCTAAAGTGGTCCCCTTCTCCTCCACGTGCTCTTCCCAAATCTACGCAGAATCTCCTAGAGGCTACGTGGGCCTCCTCCTCCACGTGGTGTTGGACCCCATGGCTCCCTCATAAGTTATAACGTTGAGCTACTAGGAAAACACTTTATTTTTCTTAAGTGAGTTAGACCCCTCCCCTCACTTTTATTTATTAATAAACTATAGTCGGCAAAACTATACAAAATCAAATATTCCAATTAGTTGTGGCTAATTAGGAATATTACAGTCTCCCCCGGCAAAACGTTGCTTGTCCTCAAGCAACTAAAGTGATGGATGTTGCAGTATCTTCTCATTCTCCCAAGTGGCATCCTCATCCGGCAAATTCTTCCACCTCACCAAGAACTCTCGGACCTTCCTGCTCCGCAGCTGCCTCTCCCTGGTATCAATAATAGCCTCTGGCTGCAACACCAGATGCCCCTCATCATCTATGGGTGGTAGCTCATCCGTGACTATCACCTGTTGTCCCAATGCCTTTTTCAGGCATGATACGTGAAAGATGTTATGAATCTTGCTACCTTGGGGCAGATCTAACTCATATGCAACCTGACCAATCCTGCGTATCACCCTGTACGGCCCATAAAAGCGGGGCTTCAGCTTCTCAGCCCCCTTCTGCTTAAGTGACGACTGTCGATATGGCTGTAACCGTAGGTAGACTAAGTCTCCTACCTCAAACTGTCTCTCTATCCGATGTCTATCAACATACATCTTCTGCTAATTCTGCGTTGTGGCTATGTTATCCTTGAGAGCTCGGAGGATGTCCTGACTCTCTTGGATCCAAATCTTGGCTCTCGGAGCCCTGCTAACACCAAACATCACGTCCGCAAAATATAAAGGATGATACCCATATAATGCATAGAATGGTGACATACCAATAGTCATGTGATGCGTCATGTTGTAGCAATACTCTCCCAGATGCAGCCACTTCAGCCATGCTCGCTGCTGCCCACTCACATAGTTACGCAAGTAGCCTTCCATCCACTTGTTAACTATCTCCATCTGTCCATCTATCTGTGGTTGATAACTAGTGCTCGGTGTCAGCTCTGTCCCCACTAGCCAGAAAAGCTCCTGCCAGAATCCGCCCATGAAGCGGTTGTCCCTATCACTGATAATGGTCTTAGGTAGACCATGCAGCCTGAAAATCTCCCTGAAGAATAGCTCGACCACCTGTGCTACCGTGTAGTGCGCGGATATGGCGAAAAAATGTGCATACTTCATCAGTCGATCAACGACGACAAAGATGCAGTCCTTGCCCTACACCATGGGCAACCCTGTGATGAAGTCCATTGACATGCTCTCCCATTTCCCCTCTGGAATGGGAAGAGGCTGCAACAACCCTGCGGGATGGCTCATCTCTCCCTTGTTCCTCTGACAAACTTCGCACTCCCTGACATGCTGGAGTACGTCCTCCTTGAGGCCCTTCCATGAGAACCTCTCTCTAATGGCCCTGTAGGTTTTGGTAAACCCCTGATGGCCAGTCAATGGAGAATCGTGAGATGCATGGAGTATCTTCTTCTTAAGATGAGATCCCTCAGTCAAGAAGATCATGTCCCTGTAGTAGATAATATCATCAACAACCCTGTACCTGTCATCTGCTACCTGTCCGTCCAACACCTCGCATGCAAACCTGTCCTTGGAGTACTCCACCAACAGTCGAGCCCTCCAATCTGTATCCAAGCTCATAAGTGATAATGTGGTCGGTCTATGTGAAAGGGCATCTGCCACCACGTTATTCTTTCCTTTAACGTACTCAATGTCAAAGTCATACGCTTGGATCTTGTTGATCCACTTCTGTTGCCTCTCCCGCAACTGCTTCTGCTCCAGAAAGTACCTGAGGCTGTTGTGATCGGATCTCACCCTGAATCTGTTGCCGACTAAATATTGCCGATATTTGGCCAATGCATGCATAATGGCCAGCATCTCCTTGTCGTATATGGAATACAACCTCTCATGCGGAAGGAGCTTCCGGCTCTCAAAATTTATAGGATGACCACCCTACATCAATACTGCGCCAATCCCCTCTCCTGACGCATTGCACTCCAGGACAAATGGCTGCGTGAAATCCGGAAATGCAAGCACGGGGCAGCTACTCATCACCTCCTTGAGCCCATCAAAGGCTCACTGTGCTGTATCCGACCAACTGAATGCCCCCTTCCTCGTCAAATCTGTGAGGGGTGTAGCAAGCTGTGAGAAACCCTTGACGAACTTCCTGTAGTAAGTGAAAATGCCAATAAATCCCCGAAGCTCAGTCACGTTCCTCGGCTTTGGCCAATCTTTGATGGCCCTGATCTTCTCCTCGTGGACTCTCACTCCGTCCACTCCTATGATATGCCCCAAGTACAACATCTCCGTCAATCCAAACTCACATTTGGAGAGCTTGGCATAGAACTGTTGCTCCTCCAAGATGCACAATATTGTCTCAATATGTTGGAGATGCTCCTCCCAAGTCCTGTTGTATATGAGTATGTCATCGAAGAATACCAACACGAACTTCCTTAAATGACTGCGGAAGATATGATTCATGCACGACTGAAAGGTGGCTGGTGCATTGGTCAGCCCAAAAGGCATAACCAGAAACTCAAAGTGCCCATAATGACACCTGAAGGCGGTCTTGGGAATGTCCTGTTCCCTCACGCGAATCTGATGGTACCCAGATCTCAAATCAATCTTTGAAAAGAACTGTACTCCTCTCAACTCGTCCATCAACTCATCGATCCTGGGAATGGGGTACCTGTTCTTCAGGGTCTTCTTGTTCAAAGCCCTGTAATCAATGCACATCCGCACTGTGCCGTCCTTCTTCTTCACCAACACCACGAAAGAAGAAAAAGGACTCGTGCTCGGCCGAATGTGCCCAAGGGCCAGCAACTCCTGAATAGCTCGTTCAATCTCATCCCGGTAGGCCTTGGGATGCCTGTAAGGTGTGGTGATCACTGCCTATATACCCTGCTCCAACTCAATGGTATGCTCAAACCCCCGATCCGGTGGCTGCCCTGGCGGAATATCCCCGAACACTATGGCATACCTGTCAAGGATGGTTTGTACCTCTGGATGCACTGCCTGCCCTGTAGTCATTGCCTCCGATGCCCGCAGCTCTACTGCCCACTCTATGTCTCCCTTATGGAAGGTTGCCTCCATCCGATGTGTCGAAACAGTCTGCGGCGGGTATGTGTGTTGCCCCCGTATCTTCTCATGCCTTCCCATCTTGGGATCATCCCACTCCATCTCTAGGGCCTTCTAATCCGTCGTGACCTTCCCTAGAGTGATAAGCCACTGAACACCCAATATCATGTTGGTGTCCAGAATATCGACCACAAAAAAGTGATCTGTCAATGTATAGGTGCCCATCGTCACTGATAACTCGGGAACATATCGAGCACATACCATGGTCTGATCTCCTGGGACCAAAACTGAAAATCCATCAAAGCCCTCAGTCTGTATACCTCTCCGCTCAACCATCTATGCATCGATGAAGTTGTGGGTTGCCCCACTATCAACCAAAACTGAGACTCGCTGACCACGCACTGTCCCCCGTACGCGTAGCGTCAAGTACTTGGGAACTCCCCGCAATGCGGCTAGAGCTCCTCCAGTAGGTGCAAACGATGCCCCACCTGCTGCTAGTGGTGGAGGTGGTAAGGTATCCTATATTGCACGACAATCTCTTGCCTCCACATCATCCTCCTCATCCTCTTCCCCGCTGCTCTCGGAGAAGACCTCAATGAAATGTGCTTTCCCAGCAGCACATCTATGTCCTGGTGCCCATGGCTCCTGGCAGGTGAAGCACAACCACTTCTTCTTCATCTCCCTCCTGGCCTCATCATCAACCTGCACCCGTCTGGGATTCCCCTTGGGAAGCGGAATCCTCGCGTCCTTCCCCTTAGGCTGGAAAGCCTGTCTCTGAGGATAAGGCGTCCGAGTCCAGGGTAAGGCATCCTGTAAGTCTCGGATCCTGCTGATAGCATCCTGGAGTGTAGCTGGTCTAGTCGACCTGAATAGGCCACAAAGTGGCTCTGCTAATCCCTCCACAAACATGTAGATCATCTGAGTTGCGGATAGATCTGGCACCATCACTGAAACCCTCAAGAAATTTGAAATGTAAGTCTCAGGGCTCCCAGTCTGCTTGAGCCTCGTCAGCTCAACAAAGTGATGTTCTGGATCCCTCCGGTCAAAATTCTCTATCACCCTCCTGGTAAACTCGGCATATGTCGTCACCGCAGAATGCCCGAGTGACGTCATCCCATGAAACCACCAATCATGGGCCTCACCATCCAAATGTAATGTTGCCACCTTAATGGCCTTTGACTGCGACATCTGATTAAGCTGGAAATAGATGTACAAATTTTCTACCCAAGACTTTGCCGAACTGTTTGATGAGCCATCAAACGTGGGAAAATGGAATCTGCTAGCTGCGCGGTGGTCATCATTATGATGCCTGTGCCCTTTTTGATGATCACGGGGTCTAATGTCACGCTGGAGCTGAACAAAGTCTTTGAATGAGATAATATCTCTGAACTCCGGCCCGTATGCCCGGTACTCTGCAAGGTAGTCTCCCATGTGGCCCGGTTCGGGCTCCTGCTGTGCTCCTGCCCCTGTGTCCTCTCCTAGGAAGGTAGGCATAGTGGATCGCGTGGGTGCATGCGATGCCATAAGGGGAATAGCCTCACGCTCCGGCATATGGTGCGATGTGCCCGATCCCTCACCAGTCTGAAAACCCCTTGGGGTTTCACACTGCCTAACCTCTATCGTAGTGATCCTCTGCCCCATCGTCTCCATCTATCTCGACAAATCCTGTACTGTTTTGAGGAGCGTTTCCCTATATATCCTCGCATCCTCGTCTTCTGCCATAGGACCCTGCTGCTCTGCGTCCACCACAGGCTGCTCCTGCTCTGTATCTGTCACAGGCTGCTCCTAATCTGTATCTGTCACAGGCTCCTCCTGATCTATGTATATCTCGGGCCGCTCCTGATCGGTGTCCACCACTCTGACACAGTCCCCTTCTCCGTAGGTGTTCTCCAACCTACGCTCAATGTCTCTGTATCTCTTACCCCTGTAACAGATGTGGGGTCTATCCCTCGGCCTCATAGACTGCTAGCTCCACAAGCTGAGCCAGATCTATGCTTTAATACCATTGTAATATCCCGGAAGGGAAATAGACAGCAATATAAGCATACAACAATATAGAAAATGCCAGAAATAGAATATGAAGCAAATACTCATAAAATGTCGGAAATGCTAAGACATTTTATTAATCTGAGAATATAATGAAATACAATGGATAATCAGAATGATAGCACCTATTCTTGCTCGAGGCAAGTGAAGAACTCTCTCAGAAAGATAGGAAATGGCTGCTACAAGAAACTGCGTCCCAGCTGCTAGGAAACTGCCGTAAAATTGTTGCTGCTAAGATAGACTGAACACTAGGGGCTGCTCCCCTTGCCAGAATGGGATGAAAATCTGAAAATCACCTGTACTCGCCAACCCAGACCAAACCCAGAAACCATAACAAAAATGGACCGCCTACGAAAATCACCAGAGAAACCCTCCTCAAGGAATTATGTTGTCCCTCCAGGCCCAGCGCAGGTGCCAAATGATATATGCTGAGACCAAGCCACAAAATCCCCGGAAAATCTCCTACTAGTAAATACTGAGCCTCCACACTGGATCTCACTGAAACTCCTGCAGAAAACCCCGCAATAGAGCCCCTCCAAATAGAACTGCGTCCCCTCCTCCAAGGACTGCGCAGTCACAAGAGAAGCCCAGCTCCTCCGCCACACAACCAACCAAATCTCCTGCAAAATACTGAAGGAAAAACCTTGCCCGAGCAGGCACTCAAAGTCCCCCGAGGCTAAGGGCGAGATCTCCGACCAGAGACACTCAACGCACTAAACAGTGCTGCAGACAGGCTAAACAGCCAGCGTGCTCAAGAAGACAAAATGTCTAACTCCAATATCATCAACAACAAGAATGCCAAATGAGAAGGCTCTCCCTCCTTTTATAATGTTGGCCTCTCTCCAAAACCCTAAAGTGGTCCCCTTCTCCTCCACGTGCTCTTCCCCAATCTGCGCAGAAGCTCCTAGAGGCTACGTGGGCCTCCTCCTCCACGTGGTGTTGGACCCCATGGCTCCCCCATAAGTTATAACGTTGAGCTACTAGGAAAACACTTTATTTTTCTTAAGTGAGTTAGACCCCTCCCCTCACTTTTATTTATTAATAAACTATAGTCGGCAAAACTATACAAAATCGAATATTCCAATTAGCTGTGGCTAATTAGGAATATTACAGAAGGAAACAAAGATCTGTGGCACTCAGTTCAGCGGAAGCAGAATACATGGCAGCAAGTCAAGTTGCATGTGAGGCTATCTGGATGACGAAGATCTTGGTCGGTTTGTTCGGTTCTCATTTAGATCCTACAGTGATTCATTGTGATACTCAGAGTTGCATTAAACTCTCGATTAATCATGTGTTTCATGATAGATCTAAGCATATAGTTATCCGGTATCATCATATCAGAGATTGTGTGTAGTGGAAGATCATGTTACTTCAGTACATTCCTACGGAAGATCAGGATGCAAATATTCTGACGAAGGTGCTCACCAGGAGCAAATTCGAATACCATAGAGACACGATCGGGGTGAAGGATAATCCCTATCTTATTGAGAGGGAGTGCTGAAAATTAAGCACCTTCACTAAGTGGGGCCCGCAAGCTATTTTTAGTTGTATGTCTATTTTTAGAATGGTGAGCATATTCTAAAGTTAGCAGGATGCTGATTCTAGATGGTTGAGAAAATTCTATCTTTGGATGAATTTCTATTTTTAGAAGATTGGGAGAAGTCTATTTATAGATCACTAATCTAAAAATAGATGCATGTCGATTATTATTAGCCCTTAATAATAATCAGCCTCTAAATATCAACTTATTTTCTTGGAGCACTTTATTTCAGTGAACAGGTGTGGCACATCAGTGGGCTGAAGGAATTACGCAATTCCTAGGGTGGTTGGTGACTCATGCATGGAGGACTCAATTATAACTGATACTGGCAAGTTGTGACAGAGTTGGAAGAGTAGTTATGTGAGTTGTTATTTAGTTTAACTCAGTTAAGTGAGTTAAACTCATTTGTGCTAGTTGTATCTAGTTGTAACTAAAGATACACTAGTGAGATTTCAGTGAATTAATTATTTAATTAATTCACAACTAGAGACTCACTTGCAACTAAACAAATACAGCAGTTAACTACTTGCATGTCAATTCCAGTGGAGACCCAATGGAGAGATAGGTGAAAGGGTGATATGGACTATCTGTTGTGACTATAGTGATGCATTCAATGCATCTACACAGACATTAGAGTTTCCAATGAGGATTGTGCAGTCAAGGCAAGGCAAGATTGAATTCATTCAGGGAATCTCTTCTTCAGCAGGGATTGCGCAGTGGAGGCAGGCTGTCAAGAGGCAAGAAATTGGTGCATAGATATGAAAATTTCTACATGACAGTGTGTGACGATTGTTGATTGTACTGAGAGCTTGATTTATTAAGCTTTGTATGAGATTTTTACATGTTCCATTGATATACATAATATATGATAGTTGGGGTTTTTATCTTTAATATCTCCTAGTAAAACATTCTTGTTATGTGCGATTGATTTGCTTCATATGTGTTTTGCAATTGGAGATTTAATTTCTGCAAAGAATTAAGTGGAAGGATTCTGTATTTAACATAAGATTAATTTGTTAGATCAGGAAAGTCCGGTAATATACATGCATCTTGTATAATTTCTACATTTCTGGCCAACAAAGGGATCGAAGATCATCAATTGTTGGTATGTTGGTCTCCCGCGTCGGAGGCCCTCCCGAACTGGTTCCCCCAATGTTTACAATTTTTGCATCGAGACCTCTGACCCCCGGGTCTAGGTGGCTTGAGGGTGATCGCCCTGGAAGACTGACGAAAACATGCACGTGGAAGGCATCCTTCAGCTCATGGAAAACACCGAGCCTCATTAATCCACCCATCCCCTTTTTTTGGATTGTGCAGAACACCCTATCGATCGAGGCTTTTTATCCCACATTGGCCTGGACTACCTACTATTCTTCCTCTAGTTACCTGACCATGTGCTCCTTGTTGTTCCTTTTGACTTTATCTCTACATCTACTTTCTCCTGCGTCCCATTCATGAACGATGATAAAGGGATAGGTCGTCGCCCAGATCGGGTCAAACGTCGTGGATGATCCCCAACCACCTTGAACGACACCTTCATAGCCACTTTGTTTGACCACAACACACTCGAGCACATTCGCAAAAAGGTAGTGGCCATGGAAGAATAAGAGACTCGTCGTGGAAGCTCATCCCTCCTGGCCCTCCGCAACCTTTTATCTAGGCATCTAAAGGACAAGGAAGAAGATACCAAGGCCACCAACCGAATTTTTGAGCTCTTTGCGCTCTTTAGCCACTCGTACTCCTCGCTAAAATGATTGGCCAAAGACCTATATATCAACTAACCTCACATTGTACCTTCCCCTATTGTGTCTCTCGCGCACTTCCCTCCAGCCAATTCATCCTATCCCCCCTCTCGCAAAGCTCCTCTACCTCCCTCTACACCCCTCGCTCCCCCGCCGACAACTGAATCTCTCCCTCCCTCTCCCCCTTGGCTCAACCCATATGGGTGTTTCGTTTTGGAGGAGCTACTGAAGGTTACCAACTCGGTGTAGGCTCGTGGAAACTCTTAGTTACGTGGCAGCTCTAGTTTGACATCAGTTTGGCTTCACAGTGGCACGCATTATCTGTCAACTACTTGATCAACACAAGGTCGGTTATCTCTCCTTCATTTTGATTGATCTCTTGCAGAATAGTCTTGTTTTGGCTCGGTAAACATCAGTGTGATAACACCCTTCCTGCTCAGCCTATGAGTGCCAATTCTAAGACGAGGAACCTCCGGTTTTGCTGCAGTTCAAAATTTTTACCACCCCTTAGTCTATTGTCTATACGTTGTGAGGCTCATCCCTCCTGTGTAATTCGTATGGCTACACCTTTTTTAGAAACAATCTGGAAATTGTAAGATCTAGTTTCCCCTTTTAGGGGCAGAGAACTTTTGATTTTTCTCTCTGTTTTCCTCGTTCAGAGGCAGAGATGGATCTCGTGGCTGTAAATATTTTATATTTTGTTCACTTAATATAATTTTGAACTACTTACCTAAAAAAAATAAAAATTAATTAATCATTTTAATTAAAATGGCATAACCACTATTGAAATAAATATCAACCTTTGATCTATGACTACTACAAAGAATATTCTAAAATATTCCATGGAAGTTAAATCTCTTATATCCATATAGTAATTATTGATAATTAAATTAAAATTGTGAAAACCTTACTTCAAAACAGATTATTGAAAATTATTTAATTAATTTAATTATTTAAATGTCTTTTAATATTATTTTCCATTTATATGTGGAATAATTAGTGGTATCATAGTCTATTTGTTACTTCCTCAAACAACTTCTTCTTTTTATATTTTCTATATGATTATGATTATATTTTTATAAAAATGTAAGTGTAACATGGCACATATTATTACCACATCATAATTCCAATTCACTAGTGGACTTGTTCGTATTCACTTTGGATTTGGTCTTGAGCTACACACTGAAAATATTAGAATGTATTTTACATTTTTAAAGTATGAAATCATGATAACTTATCCCACATGAAGTGATTCTTGTCACATAAACCGCACCATATGATAGTTTATGATCTATTACACCACAACTAAGGGTTAATAAAGCTAACATATTGCAATCAAGTTAGAGAGGTGTACAACGACATCCAACCAAGTGACCCACATGTATTCCATGTGAGTATGCTTCTCAATTATAGATGACATTAAAATATTGTTTCTAAGCTTATGGATGTAGGAACATGTCTCTAGCTAGAAAAACATTTCTCTAGAATTAAGGTGTATGTTGTCACAAGTGTTGTAATACTACTTTAGTGTACTTGAATAGTATAAACACAAAATTAAGAGTAATTATTAGAAGAAATATGAATTGTCGAAGTAAAAGAGGAAAAACAAGAGTGTTGAATTTATTTAACATTAACAATTATATTGATAATTTAATTGTTGTAATACTACTTTAGTGTACTTGAATAGTATAAACACAAAATTAAGAGTAATTATTAGAAGAAATATGAATTGTCGAAGTAAAAGAAGAAAAACAAGAGTGTTGAATTTATTTAATATTAACAATTAAATTGATAATTTAATGAACATTGTTTTGATAATTTAGAAAGAAAGCAATGTTCATGGGCTTTCTGAAGGTCTCAACTTCTAGATAAACAGAGTTCCAATACAATGATAATGACTCGACATTACATAACTTCCTACCTTTATAAATAATTTATCATTACCAAAACCCTAAACACTAGTGGCTCTATATTAATGAATACCAACTACCTAACAAGCCTTACTCTATAGTAATGAGCCTTTTGCATTTTGCATTAATTAATCGCATGTCAACTATATAGTAGCCTTTATTCTAATAATATGGTGTTGTACATTAATTCTTTGATTCTTAAATACCCTTGGGTAGGAGGTTAGGATACGACCTCAATACTCAATATGCAATTTATGTTTAATGCATTTCCATATTTGTTCCTCCACACTCTTAAAATTCTTAAACGCTACACTACAACATCATTGCATTTAAAGAAATATCTTAAGTGATTAAGCACTTACCCCCAATTGGCAGAAGATTTATCTCTAGGACTAAGGTGGATAGGTTTATATTTCTTGTGGATGCTTCTTGATCTATAAATTGTTGTGGATATTACACTAGATAGTTCGTCATAATAGATATGATCAAGCTATGTTTAAAAAAATTGAAATCTACACTATTAGGGTTTTATTTCTCTTCACATTTTGTTGGGTGTGGAGCATGATTATCTTCTTTATTTAGATGTGTCACAGCGTTGGACCTCTGTTCTTAACGGGGCAGAAACGCCGCCCGTAATTGAACGTTGCCTGGGGGGGTCTAGGGGGGCGGTTGCGACTTTATGGAGCCCCCCCTGGCAGGGGATTTCGGGGGCACTGCCCTCAAAGCTAAAAACATATGTAAAATTGCCTTGTAAAAGTATTGTGATTTCTAGTCAATCTGGGTCGTTCATTAAACGGATGATCTGACGGTAGAAGTTATTTTTAATTTATGGTTTTTTCCCTATAAGGCAACCCCTCATTTTGTATGAGGGCATTATATTGCGGCTGTGTATTCTCAGAGCGAGAAACAGATAAGGAGACTGTAAGAGAGAACATAGGATATTACAACGGATATGTTGTAGGTTGTGTCTCTTCATTTTGATGGATAATATAAAGGAAGGACTGGTTGTTCAAGGTGGATGTAGCCCAAATTAGGTGAACCATGTATATCTATGTCTCTCTTGTTTTATATGTTTTATGTGTTTGTGTTTCTGCATATTATATTTGTTGCATTGCTTTGTAATATATAATTTTCTAACATATTTATGGATATGTATATTATTGTTAATTGCATATGCATGCAAATTAAAGTTATGCAAAAAATAGAGAACATTGAAATAAAAACTCACAAACCATGATTTGAGACAGGATATAACTTAGGAAACCCTTTTGGGAGAAAACCTAGCTAGAAGGCAAGATCACTATGCTCTCTTTGAATACAAAATGGTTGCAAGTACAAATAAATATAGCTTGTGGCACATGGGCTACTACAATGCACATGTCTTTTTTTGTGTGCTCTATCTCCTATCCCTCTTGGATATTTTTTCTCATATATGGAACAAATGCACTAAAAAAGAATGGAACACATTTTCCTCCTAGTGGCCCAGTTATAACACAACCCGACAACCTAACTAACTCAACTCTTAATCAGAGGTACAATATAGACTCTTCTAGAGCCTTATTCATCTTAATCATGTGGCTAGCCACTTTTCTATGAATAATGGGGGTTGATGTGGCATCCTCTTGAATTATGGTAGTCAAAATAGGAAGGTCAACTTCCAAGTGGTGTAACATTTGCATACAGACTTCGATTAAGTCAATTGTTGTGTCGTTGGAAAGCTCTATATGTGTAGAATATGAATAAAAGTTGTGACACTACGTTAGAAAAAAATTTACCCCCATAAAACGTTGTTTGATGTCTCAAAATGTTCTCGAAAGGTTTCAGACCGCATTTGGCCAAATTGAGTCCCATCGGTAAAAACGGTACTGTGAGTTGGTTCCTCCACTTTTTCCACCTTAAAAACATCGAAATGGATGACAAATAATATAATGATCTAATCTGAATCAACTCTAAACTTTCTCTTCATTAAAATGTAGACATATAAAATCTCATCTAAAATAAATTGTCGATGTACAAGAACTTATTCAAAATAGATTAAAATTATTTGTGATACCAATAGATTTTGAATCATATACATTATCTAGTTTCATATTATTTCCTATTTACATTAATTAAAAAGTGTTTATGATTAACTCTTTCACCAAATGAATTCATAGTTTCAGTACTATTCATTGGAATCATTTTCCTTTCTAAATGTTAACTTAATTTATTTTTAAAATAAACATAATTTCCTTAAAAACATTAAAAACGCTCCTTAAGTTAACATTGATACACATAAAAATAAATCTTATTTTATTATTAAAATTCAAACTTAATTAAACATTAATGCACACAATAATAAATATGCATTTATGTGAGAATTTGTAAAATGAAACTCTCTTAACATATTCGTGAATCAACATTACAATCAGTTATTAAAATTGAATCGCCGTTTTCAAAGAGGCTCATTCTTTTTTATAGGTATATTATATATATATATATGGAAAACAAATATTTATAAATCTAGAAAAAGAAAAGTGAGTTTCTAAATAATTTTTTCATATCAAAAAAATTATAAAAAAACTAATTATTTGAAATTACTTAATTAAATTATATGAAAACTAATTATTTGGAAATATCTTTTCCAAAAATTTAATTATTTGAAAATTACCTTATTGGAAAATGGAAATATTTCAAAAAAAAATTCAATATAATTATTTGGAAATTTGAAATTACCTAATTACAAAAATTGAAAATTGCCTTATTTCAAAAATCAAAACAAATGAAAATAGATTGTTACACCTTAATTGGAAATTGGAATGATAATATACTAATAAGATAACAAAGTGGACTTTTCTTTCTATAAATATCACATGATTCACTTTCATCAATAAATTAAAATGGTAATAAGTTATTAACATGGATTTTTCTATAACTATCATATATTCACATGCATCAATAAATTGGAATGGTAATAAGTTTTTTTTCCGAGGAATAAAGTCGCGGAGAACCCGGACGCACTTCCCCAGAATATCTGGATGGTACGCGCGATAAACCGTCGGCGCTATTTTACGGCGCCTGACCCCGAGGGACTCAAATTCAGAATCGAACCCGTGACCTCCCTGATTACGGAGAGGACCCACGTCTGGCAAGAATGGTAATAAGTTATTTGTTAATAAAGTGAATTTTTTATATTAGTATTGTTGGAAATAATTATTGATTTCATCGTTATTGATTATATATGTATATGTGTGTGAAGTAATAGAGAGAAGTATGAGTAGAAAAGAATAACATGAGTTATGGTTTAGTGTGTGGTGTCTTTCAAGTTTATGTCTTTTGAGTAATAATGAAGAGCTTTTAAGCTCCACATGTTTTCATCTTTGCATTTTAGGTCTATATGTAATTTGTCTATGTAAAAATATTGTCAAGTATAACATATTCACAGGCATGAGTCTATGTAACACATAGATGATGGAACTATCCAAAAAATATTTTTGTAGATAGTAGTAGAATTCAAATTTGCAAAGCCCCTTGCAACTATGGAATTTATTGCCTCCTAATGTTTTCATTTGTTGGAAAAATGGTATTGTGTATAGAATATTTTTCTAAATGTTTTTCTTATAATTATGATAAATTGAAATTATAATATGAGGTTTTTATGTTTAGCATTCTTGACATAATTTTGGTTTATATTAGTAAACATGTTTATTTTGCAGATTTAGAAAGTATGTGAAATTGAGAGAGCTAGGAAAGAGCTTGATCATTTTATGTGGATATTTTTTCTTCAATTCAAAAATTTGGGTTTTCCAAGATCGGGGTCAATTGCCATTTGTTGGCAAGGTACACTGTATTCACGTCCATAAATATGTTAGGTCAAAACCTTATCTAAATCACAATTTAGCTAATAAGTAATATATGCATTGATTTAAATAAAAAACAACCTATGTCTTTTTAAACAATAGATGTAGTTCAATAAATTTCATAAAATTGACAATAAAATCAAAATTAAAGTAGATAGATGTCTTTCGGATTAATCACATTATTATGATTTGGTCCACTTTTCGAACCAGCAAATGTAGTTTATCCTCAAGACAAGGTAAAAAAGCTAAATCGATCATCATTGCCCTGATATAGCTTGAAAACTAGTCGTTAGAAATCTAATCGTTATTGAGTTAACTAGTTAATTAGTTGTTAAGGGGATTATTTAAATATTTAATCATTATTAAAAAAGTTTAAAAGGATAGTAATTTACTTATTACAATAAGTATTTTAATTATTTAAAAAATTATTTTAATAAATATTTTAATTTTTTAATTATTTTAATAAATATTTTGATTAAAATTAAAAGGAATTACAGATTTTTTTATTTAATAAAAGGGAAATATATATTATATTTAATAAATAAGGGATAAATTGAAAAAGAGGGAAAAATATATATTATACAAATAAAGGACAAGATGAAGAAAATAAATATTAAGGGAAAAAATAAAAGGAAAGAGATCACCAAAGGGGAAAAAATTAAGGAAAGAGAAGAAAAAAATCAACAAAGACAAGGAAAAAAAATATTTATCATTTTAGAAGGAAAATGAATATTTATAAATTTTAAAAGAAAAAGAAAAGTGAGTTTCTAAATAATTTTTCATTATCAAAAAATTATATAAAAACTAACTATTTGAAATTACTTAATTAAATTATATTAAAAACTAATTATTTGGAAATATCTCTTTCCAAAAATTTAATTATTTGAAAATTACCTAATTGGAAAATGGAAATATGTCAAAAAAACCAATATAATTATTTGGAAATTTGAAGTTACTTGATTACAAAAATTGAAAACTGCCTTATTTCAAAAATCAAAACAAATGAAAATGGGTGGTTACACCTTAATTGGAAATTGGAATGATAATATACTAATAAGATAATAACCTGGAATTTTCTTTCTATAAGTATCACATGATTCACTTCCATCACTAAATTATGTTAAACCCACTCACATAAACATAATGGACAAAAGATAAGATAAGCGTGAGATTTCATATTATTCACAATGATATACATTTATAGTGCATTAGGTGTGACTTTTGGATTCCACATTCCAAGGTCTCCTGGAATCTCTATTCATCCCTTCCACACTAACCCTAGGAGGATTAGGTGTCTGACATTCCCCTCGTTAATTCGAAGGGGTATGTGTGATTCCAAGAAGAGAGACGTAATACAAAATGGCATCACTAGGCTGAATGTGCTCTCTGAAATGTTGGCATAAGGAGGTGGTTTAATGAGGACCACCAACACTGGAACTCTTAGTGTAGTTCCTGGAACTCTTCCAAATATGGCAAGAAGCCGAGATCTTCAGCTAGAGGAAATGCTCCTAGTAATGTTTTGAAGAGGGAGACCTTCAACCTGGAAGAAGGGAGGTCTACAACCTACGATGGTTTAAAGATGACCACCAACTCTGGAACGCTTGATGCATTTCCTGGAACTCTTCCAAAACTGACAAGAAGTTGAAGTCTTTTGCTAGAAGAAGTGTCCCCAATTATTTGAAGAGGGAGAATCTCAACCTCACATAGATGGTTTAAGGTTTACCACCAACCAAAGGCATGCTCATGGGCATCTGTGTCTCTAGCTACAACTCTAAATCTGGAATGGTAGGTTGTGGCTCAAGCTCGCTTAATGTAGCTTTGAAGCTTGTAGATGACCATCATTTTCCCCCCTGTCAAATACAAGGTGAGATGATGGCGAAAACTCAACTGCAAGACTGTTCAATACTCTAGAACAAGTTCTGACATATGACTGAAACATCTTCTTGGTTGTTGATGCCCATTGCCAAGAAGCGATCCATCCAATATGAATCTTTGTTCTTGCTGGAGTCTTTTTTTTGAAGCATCTGTGTGAAGAATTAGTGTGTTGACCACAGTGCTTGCACGAGTGAAGATCGAAATAATGATCTTTCATATGACCAACTCGGTCATAGTGTTGGCATTTCACAATTTGTTGTTGTTGTTGTTCTGGAAGAGGAGCAAAATCTAGAACAGCTGAAGGTGAGCGGTCATGAAGAAATCCGGCACTCTGAAATTTGATGGGATTGGAGTAGTCCGGAATATGAAAGGACACCTCCTTGTCATATCCAAGACCTATTTTGTGCTTGTTATGGACAAGCTCTTCCCAAGGTTTGATGATGGGCTTGGGAAGTGCAGGCTAGATTTTTGCTTCTGCATTCAAATTTGCTCTTGAACTAAGCACCGAAACTGAATTAATATCAACTTTATATTCTTGTTACATATGGGAGACCGTCTCAATGTTCTGAACAGAAACAAATTCAAAATGATGTCTATTCTGTTGTAACTCTTCTTGCTAGAATTGTGATTCGAGTTGTAGAAGCTGTGCATCTTGTAAACATATATAAATATTGTAAATGGTGTCCTTTTTGAATTTAAATGTCTTCGACATTAGATAACATTAGAGTGCTTAGTAATTCTAACAATTCATTTAGTATGGCCATTGTTTCAACAAAAGTAAAGGCCTCAAATAGAAATGCACCAATATGAGTTGGAGGGGTTTCTTTCATCCATGTGAGAGTATACCAACCAATGTGTGCACATATATAACTTCAAATCATTCAACGTTCAACAACGGAACCCACATGTATTCTAGCGACGCGGCTTATGAGCTGCTTACGGACTTCAACACAGAGAATAGAGAGGAAATCCTACACAAGAGTTATACTCCATTCAAGGATTTAAATGCTCCATTCATCGCATGGTATTTAAGGCTCAATGAAAATAAGTCAACGTTGGTGTCTATCTTGAATGAGTTACACCACATTCAATAATAAAATCTTCCCCTTCACAAAATCTTTATCGGACAGATACACCAAAGTGCTCATTCGCGAAAAAATCTTACTACTTAAATCATACATGAACGACCATCAATACATTCACAATGCACATAATACATCAAACTTCTCTATATAGACTTCAACACACCAGTCAACCTGAGAGCCTTTTACTTTTCAACTTTCTGCAAATCGTCTCGGCTCACCTTTCTTACAAATAGCTTATCAATGTTCAAAACATTCATGCTTGAAATTCCTGCAAATTGAGCTATTCAACATGCGATTCTAGCAGAGGAAAAAAATGTCCATTTATTATATTTATTTCAACTTTCAGGAAATGAAGATACATTTATAGGCAATCGAAACTTGCTTTCAATGTACCAAGAATTTAAATTGACTCTACCATCATTTCTTAAATCCAAACCTTATAGAAACACAACGCCGAATCTAGAACCTCACAAACACATGGAATCTCCTATTATTTGGTGAAACCAAACCCTTACCAACACCGAAGACTAGATAATGACTGTAGCGGACTTAAGCTTCGAAGCACAACCCGAGACGACATATTCCTATTAATTCTGATTTCAATTAACCATATATTTCAATGGCTCTAAGCTCAGGTTTAGGCTGAGTTTGTTTGGGGATGGTGACATTGAGCACTTCATTTTCTATTGTCGCCTTCAGGCACATTCCTTGGTGTAGTCTCTCAGAACCGTGTAATTAACAAGAATACAGATGAACACAAACTCCTTTTCGATGGCTCACAGATCCCGTCATTTCTAATATCGGAGCATTATTCATTCTATACGTTCTATATCAACGAAATTGTCTGGGAGTGCAAAACCAAGTTGACTTCTTTGGTTGTTGCAAAACCGTTTCTGAGTATTTTCAACACTGTACGCAGTCTATTGGGGAAAAAAATATGTGAGAGAGGTTGAATTTGATGAGATTTGACATGACGTTTGGGTTGCAGAGACATTTCAGAGTATTTTCAACAGTGTACGCAGTTTATTGGGGTAATGACTGTCACCCATATCAGGGATGGTAGATTTGAGAAAAAAGGAGCTTTGCATGGGACAATGTAGAGAACTGCGATAGAGAGATTGTGGTATGGAGGCATAGTAATGGAGGAGGGGTGAAAGGCTGTCGACACCGAGACTGGAGAGAGCTGTAATGCTGGAGGAGAGCGGAGAGCGTATTGTTGAGGCCGACTGTGTAATGGAGCAGCGTATGAGGTCAACTGGGTATGCGTTGTGGGAGGAGCACCGGAAAAGGCAAGGACTCGACTATATGGAGGTAGGAGCCGACTGAGTATGGAGGGAGTCGACTGCAAGTGAGCATGGAGAGAGAATCGATAGCATTTTGCAGTATGACAGATAAATAAACACTGAAAATTTGAGTGGTAATTCTGACAAGTAGACAGGGAAAAAATGAAATTGAGATGCAAGCGATATAGTGGACATGTCAGCATTATAGTTCAAGACAATACTACCTACTATTCTTTCTGTGGAGGGAGTTTCTTGTAGCCATATTCCTCATATGCCAGACTGCAAAAAAGGTAGATGAAAAGTCCTAAAGAAGGAAAAGGCGCAAGTCTATAATGGCCACAAAATAACAAGTGGCTCAAGCTTGAGCAGGGCTAAAATTAACTTGGCTCTGATATCATGTTAAATCCACTCACATAAATATAATGGACAAAAGATAAGGTAAGCATGAGATTCCATATTATTCACAATGATATACATTTATAGTACATTAGGTGTGACTGTTGGATTCCACATTCCAAGGTCTCTTGTACTCCCTATTGAGTGTTAGCCTTCCACACTAACCCTAGGGGAATTAGGTGTCTAACAAATTAAAATGGTAATAAGTTATTAACATGTAATTTTCTATAAGTATCACATATTCACATGCATCAATAAATTGGAATGGTAATAAGTTATTTGTTAATAAAGTGAATTTTTTATATTAAGTATTATTGGAAATAATTATTGATTTCCTCGTTATTGATTATATGTGTGTGTTTGTGAAGTATTAGAGAGAAGTATGAGTGGAAAAGAATAACATGAGCTATGGTTTAGTGTGTGGTGTCTTTCTAGTTTGTCTTTTGAGTAATAGTGAAGAGATTTTAACCTCCACATGTTTTCATCTTTGCATTTTATATCTATGTGTAATCTGCCTATGTAAAAATATTGTCAAGTATAACATATTCACAGGCATGAGTCTATGTAACACATAGATGATGGATCTATCCAAAATATATATTTGTAGGTGGTAGTAGAATTCGAATTTGCAAAGCCCCTTGCAACCATGGAATTTATTGCTTCCTAATATTTTCATTTGTTGGAAAAATGGTATTGTGTATAGAATATTTTTCTAATGTTTTTCCTATAATGATGATAAATTTATAATTATAGTATGAGATTTTTATGTTTGGCATTCTAGACATAATCTTGGTTTATATTGGTAAACATGTTTATTTTTCATATTTAGAAAGTATGTGAAATTGAGAGAGCTCAGAAAGAGCTTGATCATTTTATTTGGAGATTTTTTCTTCAATTCAAACAGTTGGGATTTCCAAGATCGAAGGTCAATTGGCATTTGTTGGCAATGTATGTTATATTCACATCCATAAATGTGTTCTCGCGGTTATGAAAACATGGATTAACTCAATCATTTCTTCTTGTTAAGTATTTCACTTTTCCAATGTAAAACTATGTTTTTGACAATTTGAATAATTTTATGAACCATGAAAACTCGTTAGATTACAACAACTTTGAATTTATAGTTTTAGATTATTACCATTTCAAGTGTAATATTTAGGTCAAAACCTTATCTAAAGCACAATTTAGTTAATAAGTAACACATGCCTTGATTTATAGAAAAAACAACCCATGACTTTTTAAACAAAAGATGCAGTTCAATAAATTTCATAAAATTGACCATAAAATTAAAGTAGATAGATGGCTTTCAGATTAATTACATTATTATGATTTGGTGGAAGTTTCAAACCAGCTAATGTGGTTCATCCTCAAGACAATGTGAAAAAGCTAAATCGATCATCATGAATAAATAGTAAGGATGCAACATTGCCCATATATAATCGTTGAAAAGTAATTGTTAGAAAGCTAGTCGTTATTGAGTTAGTTAGTTAATTAGTTGTTAAGGAGATTATTTAAATATTTGATAATTATTAAAAAGGTCAAAAATGATAGTAATTTACTTATTACAATAAATATTTTAATTATTTAAAAATTATTTTAATATTTTAATATTCTAATAAATATTATAAATATTTTAATTATTTTAATAAATATTTTGATTAATATTAAAAGGAATTACAGTTTTTTTCACTAATAAGAGGCAAATATATATTATATTTAATAAATAAGGGACAAATTTAAGAATATGGAAAATGTATATTATATAAATAAGGGGAAAAGTTAAGAAAATAAATATTAAGGGAAAAAATAAAAGGAAAGAGATCACTAAAGATAGGGGAAAAAATTAACCAAGACAGGGAGAAAAATTTTTTTATAAAGACACGAAAAATAAGGGAGAAAGTTTAGGAAAAACCTAGACATACCTAAGGAAACAAAGAACATAATGGGGAAAAGATTCAAACTGAGAGAGATGGAGTCCATCTCTTACTCAATTTCTAGCCATCATCTCTGTTGAGATTCTTAGCATGTCTCTCAATCTCAATAGCCTCTCGAAGCTTCCTATGCTGGAATTGGTTGGCCTTAGCGATGACCTTGGAGTCCTCAATGCATACATGGTGACATGATTTTTCTGCATGTTTAGCAAGAGCTGATGTGCGGGAGCGATTGTGCCTAATGTCTACAGCATACTCTTGGATTCTCTTTTTAATGGACCTCCCCGTTTCTCCAATATAGTGAATACCACAGGAACAAGGAATCATGTAGACACCTTTCATGTCCTTAGGTTTAACAGGGTCCTTTACAGATCCGAGAGAATTCCTAATAGTATGAAAGGGCTTGAACAATGAGGAGACATTATTCCTTCTAAGGACATGGGAAAACATGTCCATTGTCCCTTGGATAAATGGGAGATGAACCTTGGAAATGGGATCAACTCGATTAGATTTGTCTCCTAACCCTTTATATGATTTTTGAAAATCCTTCAAGCTTTGCGATCTCTTATACCCATTATTTTCAAAGACATCAAGGAGATGATATTTCTCCAATTCCAAATGGTTGTCGTCAGAGATTCTCAGAGCACGGGTAGAAAGAGTGCAAAGAACGCCAAATTTCTGAGTAAGAAAGTGATGGGAACTAGCATGAAGATATTGTTCTTTGTGAGTTTTCTTGCGGAAAATTGGTGAGAAATAGAACCATCATCCATTATGGAGAGAAGGATGTCTAAGAAGGGAAGGAAACCATCCATTTCAACTTCCACTGTGAATTTAATGGAATCTGACTGGGAATTCAGGTGGCACATAAACAGATCTAATTTCTCACGACCATGGGGCTAGATGACATGTAAGTATCATCCATAAACCTCTTCCACTTTTTAGGGTGAAATTAATCTGAGGCTAAGGCCTTGGATTCAAAAAAAATCCATAAATAAGTTAGAAACTATAGGGGAGAGAGGGGAACCCATCACAACGCCGCATGTTTGCTAATAGAACTCACCTTGGAAACTGAAGAAAGCCGAGGTGAGGCAGAGGCCAACCAATTTAGCAGTGTTCTAGCCTGAGATTCTATTAATGACATCAAATGACCTCATAGATGGGGATTTTGGTAAAATAATGATACAGCATCAAAACTTACTAATAACTCCCTAGAATCCAATCTTATATCCTTCCATTCCATGTCAGAAAATTCATTGACCATATTTCAAATAGTGGGAGTTACGTTAAGCTGAAAAATAACCCCATTAAATCAATGTCTAAGGAGGTTTCCCTCGCCATTAAATCGAATTCGCTCCTTAATCCTCTCTCTAGAAAGCTCATTGAGAGCAGCCCCCTTACCCCTAGGATTTATGGCCTTCCTAAGATTCATAACCTGGGGCCCCTTTAAGATTTATTGTTAACACAATAGGCGGACCCACTTATCTTCTTGCTAAATTCTTAGCCCAGAAGCTTAAGCCCCTTGTGGGTCTCACTGATTCCTATGTTAAGGGCTAAGCTTCCTTTATCAAGGAATGAAAGGATATAAGACCAGAGCCCGTGGAGTTATTAGTAAGTTTTGATGTTGTACCATTATTTACCAAAATACCCATCCATGAGGCCATTTATGTCATTAATAGAAACTCAAACCAGAACATTTCTAAATTGGTTGGCCTTTGCCTCACCTCAACTTTCTTCAGTTTCCAAGGTGAGTTCTATGAGCAAACAGGAGATGTTGTGATGGGTTCCCCTCTCTCCCCTATAGTTGCTAACTTATTTATGGAAGATTTTGAATCCAAGGCCTTAGCCTCAGCTTAATTTCACCCTAAAAAGTGGAAGAGGTTTATGGATGATACTTGTGTCATCTGGCCCCATGGTCGTGAGAAATTAGATCTATTTATGTGCCACCTTAACTCCTAGTTAGATTCCATTAAATTCATGATGGAAGTTAAAGTGGATGGTTTCCTTCCTTTCTTAGACATCCATCTCTTCAGAATGGATGATGGTTCTATTTCTCACCACGTTTTCCACAATAAAACTCACACGGAACAATATCTTCATGATGGTTCTCATCACTTTCTTGCTCATAAATTTGGTGTTATTTGCACTCTTTCTACTCATGCTCTAAGAAACTCTGACGACATCCATTTGGAATCATAGAAATCTCGTCTACTTGATGTATTTGAAAATAATGTGTATAATAGATCGCAAGGTCTGAAGGATTTCAAAAAGCATATAAAGGCTTAGGAGGAAAATATACTTGGGTTGATCCTATTTACAAGGCTCACCTCCCATTTATCCAAGGGACAGCAAACAAAATTGTCCATGTCCTTAGAATGAATAATGTCTCCTCGTCGTTCAAGCCCCTTTGTACTATTAGGAATTCTCTCGAATCTGTCAAGGACCCTGTTGACCTTAAGGATATGAAAGGTGTCTACATGATTCCTTTTTCCTGTGGTATTCCCTGTTGGAAATATTGTCATTGATGGAAAAGGAGCAGCAAAATAGCACCTAAATTATCATCAAGAGGCAGCAGAGATAGCAAAAGAGAGGCAGAAAGGAGCAGCATTATACAAGAAACAGAGGCAGCAAAGGCAGTAAGGCAGACAAGGAACAGAGGCAGCGGAAGAGAGAATAGCGCACATCACAATCGGCGGGTAGAGTAATGAAGATGCGATGCAATGTTTGTATTGAAGATTCGATGCGATCGCATATCGCAATCGGTGGAACATAAAAGGAATTGGCAAGCGTTTGTGTTTGTGATGCGATGCGATGCAATGCGATGAGATGAGATGCGATGCGAAGGTTGAGTGCTTTATTATAATGTTCCGAAGATTGTCTCATGGGTACAAAAGAGTTTCATTTAAGAGATGTATTTCCGAAACTTTTCCAAAGGTGTTAACACTATTCCTAAGGTCCAGTTAAACAAACAAAGGATTAGAGTGGGGCCCGCAAGGAAAGTGGTTTTTGGGAAACCATACCACTGATTTCGCACAGTTTTTGGGCCATGAGCGGTTTATTCAATTTGGAACGTGATCGTATCATATTATGACACGTCACAATACTAAAACCACCCATTTCACGTAATTTTTTAGAATCAAAGGTCAAGGGTCGAAGTAACGCGATAGTTGTCCGATTTGATGTGGCGAAGATCCAATGGCGATTGCATGAGAAAAGTGCATGGACGTTTGGAAATGTTAAACAACAAGTATATTGTGAATGCAGTATCCTTCGGATCAAGATCGGTGAAGATCTAACGATGGTCACATCACGTGAAAGGCGGAATCTTAATGTCAAGGCTTAAAGCGGAAGTTTTGAAGATCGACGGCGGAGATCTTATCGAAGATAGAAGATTGACGGTGGAGATCACATCGCATCGGTGGAATGGAAGAACAAAGGAACGACAGTTTAAAATTTGCGATTGCAATTGAGCGATTTAATCGCAACTGTCCAATCCCAATTAACGGCAACCATTAGATCTACATGTAGTCATCGCATCGGCGATCTCTTGTCGCATCGGCGCAGCGGAAGAGCAAGGGAACGAGTTGTTGAATGTTGTGATTGCGATGATGCGATCCAATTGCAACCGTTATATCACGATCGATAGCAACCGTTGGATCATAAAGTTAAGTTGGAGTGGGGTCTACATTGATCCATCGCATCGGTGAACATTCAGAAACACTGAAGTACGAAGTATGACGAAGAGAGCGGATGCGATGCAGATTCAAAGCAAAGGTGCACAGGATTTCAAATCTGAAAGTATAAGTTTTTCCTTTGTTAAAGCGCATCGACAGGTAAATGAGAAATATAACATATAACGTTGAAATGTCGAGGTACTGCCTGGTGGGACCCTTTGCTCATCGCATCGGCGGAAATCAGATGACCAAAGGCACAACAGACCACTGAATGTTGTGATTGTGATTGCAACGATGCAATTTAATCACAACCGCCCAACCGGCGATTCATCGCGTCGGAACCATCGCAAAGGGTTCCATCGCAATCGGAAGTCATCGGAAGCGACTCATCTTATCAAGGGATAGAAAAAGTTCGGAAAGTGGGCCCAAAAGTTTATTTACTATGTTAAAAGGGTCTATTATTATATTTCCAAGAGCTATTTGGGTTTTATAGAGGAGTATTGTATATGGGTTGAGTGGTTTTGAACCATATGAAGAGCTTCTGCAATTTAAAATATTGTGAATTTTGATAAAGCTGCCAGATTTGGAACATAATTGGGGAAATGCATTCTACATGCATGGAAAATAGGAGAGTATTCAGAAACTGAAAAAGACAGTGACAGCAGCAAAAAAGACAAATGCACAGCGAGCCAAGAACTGAATGGGTTGAATTGAAATTCTTATTGTAACTGAAAATGTAAACGTTTTAATTGATTTTATATTTTTTGTGATGCAAAGGCAAGTCTCCATAGGCAAACAAAACTCCATTGTAAAACTGAAATATGTACATATTGTTATATTCCTCTGAATGAGCTGGACAAAGAAATGAGAAGGCAGAAGTCAAAGAGTCATGGCTGTTCATTTCGAATTCCCTGTGGAATACAAAAAATCATGTGGTAAAATCTATAAATGATATCACATAGATATGCATGGGAGAGTTTTTTGAGAGAATGGAGAAATGAGGCAGAGAGGGTAAGAAGAAGGAGGAGTAGATAGAGAAGCTGTGAAGATTCAGAGATGATATAAGGCAGATATGAAGGTTGGTGGACAGTAGTGAAGAAGGAACAGAACAGAGTTAATATCCAAGTAAATCAACAAGTTTTTTTTGAAAGAATAAGGAAGTTGGTGCTTCCATATCAAGTTGTAGCTTGATAGATTTCAGTTGTAGCTGACTGAGGTAGGAGCCTCCTGTAGGTTGTTTCCTGCATAAAATAGATGGGAGTTGGAGCTTCCTTGTAAGTTGTTGCTTGCAGAATTAAGGTTGGAGCCTCCTGTAGGTTTGAGCCTAGAGAAAATCAGTGGTGAGAGGGAGTTGGAGCTTGCCTTTGCATCACAACAATAATAAGATGTGGTTTTATCCCTTATGGGTTTCCACTTATATCTGTTGTCTATGTGCATGATGCTTATGTGTTGATAAGGTGTATCTAATCTGCTTAATACTTGCTGCTCACATACTGATATTACTGTTACATTATCTGTTGCTCACATATTAAGATTGCTCACTTATTAAGTTGATCATGAAATGAAGGTGTAATTAATTTTAAAGGAAAGTTTTAAAAGTCCATGAATGTGTTAAATTGATTCACCCCCCCTCTCAGTTTAACTCAGGGTTCAACAATTGGTATCAGAGCAAGGTTCCTTCTGTATCAGTTTAACAACTAGAAGGAGATCCTAGGTCCCCAGGATGGCTAGTCTAGAAGGATGCTCAACAAATAAAGCCCCTTTGTTCACCGGTACAAATTATGCCTTCTGGAAAATAAGAATGAGGACGTACATAATGTCTCTAGGAATAGAAGTTTGGGTTGTTGTGGAATTGGGATATGCCCCAAAGGAGTCTGACTCAGAGAAAGATGCCAAACAAGACTTTGTAGCTAATGCAAAAGCCATGAATGCACTCTTAAGTGGACTCTGTGAGGAAGAATTTATCAAAGAAATGCACAAAAGACTGCCAAAGAAATATGGGATACACTTGAAAACATCCATGAGGGAGACAAAAAGGTGAAGATAGCCAAACTTCAAGTCTATAGAGCTCAGTTTGAAAATTTAAAAATGAATGATGATGAAGACATTTCCAGCTTCTTTTTAAGGGTTGCAGAAATTGTGAATAACATGAAAGCTCTAGGAGAAACCATAAAAGAATGTGCTATTGTTCAAAAGATTCTAAGATCTTTACCATCCAGCTTTAACCCCAAGGTTTCTGCCATAGAAGAAACAGTTGATTGGGAAACTTTGACCATGAACCAATTACTTGGAAAATTAACAGCCTATGAGATGAGACTGCCATAAAGGAAGTCAAATGTGAGGGAGGTAGCCTTTAAGACAGAGAAGAACAAAGAAGAAAAAGAAGATACATGCTCCTGCTCTGATGAAGAAGAGGCCAAATTTATCAGAAGATTAGATAGAGGCTCAGGCAAGTATAAAGGTAAACTTCCATTTAAATGCTTTAACTGTAGAAGAGTTGGACACTATGCTTATAAGTGTCCTCATAAGAAGACAAAGAATCAAACTCAAGATTCATAGAAAACCATATCAAAGAACTTGCAGAAAGGGAATAGATTCAATAGAAAATAATTTTATACTCAACAAGACAGCAGTGCATCTAAAAGCTCAGATGAATCCTCCAATGAAGAGGGAACCTCTGAATTTGTATTGATGGCCAAGGAAGAGCTTGAAGGATTTCTTCTAGAATATGAGGAAGAAGGTGAAGTAGATCTTGAGGGGGAGCTAAGAAGTGCCCTGGAGGAAATAGACAAACTTAAAATAAAATGCAGAAAACAAAAAGACATTCTCCTCAAATATGTAAGAGAAGAAAAAAATTCAGAAGACCTCATTCAGCTAAAAGTAGAGCTTGAAGAAGCCAAGAAGGTAGAAGACACTCTACTTAAGCAAATTGAGGATAAAATTCAGAAGCAAGAGAAATTGGAAGAAGAAGTAGTATGCTTAAGGAAGAAATTAGAAAACACCCAAAGGAAAGTGTCAATAACCACCCCTCAAATGACAAGCTCTAATAAGTTGAATGAAATTCTAGATGCTCAAAGATCTCCTCTGATAAAAACTGGGATAGGCTATGAAGGAGAAACAAGCAAAGGCAAAGAAAAAGATAACAGGAATGTCATTTTTGTAAAAGTTGATAAGGATAATGAAGCAGCTCAGAAGGTTCCTATAGAAGTAGAAGCCTGTAATGAAGTAGATAGAAACAAGAAGGAACCTCAAATGACAAAGAACGAAATAAATAAACAGTCAACTGGAAAAGGCTCATATACTCCTGAACATATCAAATTTGGAAGCTATCAAAGGAGATTCTTCCCCCCTATGAAAAATGTCACTTGTTATGCCTGTCACAAACTGGGACATATTGCTGCATACTGTCATAAAAGGAGAATCGATTCCAACCAGAAAGGGATGCAAAAAGTGAAAATACTACCCCAAGCAAACAAATGGAGAAGAAAACCCTTCATCAGGTATGCTAATTTTTTTTATGGGTATTGTTTTTACTGTAAGGAGTTTGGCCATAAAGCCAAGGAGTGCAGAACATATGGACAAAGACTGGTGTTCAAAACCTCAAGGATATTTATGAATTATGGAGAGTTCACTCGTACTCATAATCCTGTTAAAAATATGATCAAATGCTTTGTATGCCATAAAATCGGACATATGTCTTCCCAATGTCCTCTCAAAGAATATGGTCCATCATCTCAAAAAAGGTACCAAACAAAAGGATGCATGCTATGGAAAAAGAAGGTGAATAAATGTGACCTGGCTCTAACAGTTCAAGACTTGAAAAGCCAATGGTATTTAGACAGTGGATGCTCAAAACATATGACTGGAGATAGAAGCAAGTTTGTAACCTTTGATGAAAAGAAATCTGTGAATGTAACATTCGGCAATGATAAAGCAGGAAAAATCAAAGCGAAAGGCTCAGTCAGTTTGGAAAATGGAAGAGGAAAGGCTCAAGATGTACTATTTTTGGATGGGCTGAAAGCCAATCTGCTAAGTGTCAGTCAAATATGTGACAAAGGTTGTGAGGTTATTTTTAGAGCACAAGACTGTGAAGTAAGATCAAGCACCACAGGAAAGACCTTAATCAAAGGTGTTCGAATAGAAAGTAATGTCTACATAGCGAAAGAAGAGAATGAAGCATGCCACCTTAGAAAACTTGAGGAATCATGGTTATGGCATAGAAGATTGGGACACCTAAACTTTGACCACATCATAAGTCTAAGCAAGAAGAATGCAGTTAGAGATATGCCAGCAATAAAGAAGCCTTCAAATACCATATGTAAATCTTGCCAATTGGGCAAACAGACCCGCACATCTTTTAAGACCAGAGATGAACTATCAACAAGTAGGCCACTTCAGCTTGTTCACATGGACCTATGTGGACCATCAAGAACTAAAGCACCAAGTGGAGAATCTTATTTCATGCTGATAATAGATGATTTTTCCATAATGACGTGGGTAGCATTTCTCAAATATAAATCTGAAGCACTTGAGAAATTCAATATATTCAAGGCATTGGCAGAAAATCAAACAGGATACAAGCTAAAGTGCATTAGATCAGATAGAGGAGGTAAATTCACATACTATGATTTTGCATACCTATGCAATGAGCATGGGATAAAACAATAGTTTACAATTGCAGGTACACCTCAACAGAATGGAGTGGCAGAGAGACAAAACAGGTCAGTACAACAGATTGCCAGAGCAATGATGCAAGAAAGTAACATTCCCCAAACCTTCTGGGCAGAAGCAGTACACACAGTTGTTCACATTCTTAACAAAGCTCATTTAAGACCAAACTGTGACAAGACTCCTTACGAATTATGGCATGGTAAACCAGCATCAATCAAGCACTTTAGAGTCTTTGGAAGCAAGTGTTTTATAAAAAATAATGATGAAAATTTGGGAAATTTTGATGCAAGAGCAGATGAAGGAATATTTTTAGGATATGCATCCAAGAGTAAGGGTTACAAGTGCTACAACAAATCACTCCACAAAATTGTGGAAAGCATTGATGTAAGATTTGATGAAGATCTACCAAACAGAACAATAAGTACAAGATGCAGCAATCCTCCAAAACATCATGAAGAAGAGAACCAAGAAAATGATGAACTGAGAAAGACAACAGAAGATACTGAATTAAACTCAAAAGGTCCCTCAAGACACACTCAAAAGAATCATCCAGAAGACCAAATCATTGGGGACAAGAGTGTTGGAGTCCAGACTAGAAGACAATTATCTGAACAGACAGAAGAGGTATTCCTAGCTATGTTATCACAAATAGAACCAAAGAAGTTTGAAGAAGCCAGCAAATACAAACATTGGGTGAATTCTATGAATGAAGAACTAGACCAAATTGAGAAGAACAATACCTGGGAATTAACTCCAAGACCCACTGGGAAAAATGTCATTGGCACAAAATGGATATTCAAGAAAAATATGAAAGAACAAAGGCAGGTAATTAGAAATACATCCAAACTTGTATGCAAGGGATATTCACAAATTGAAGGTCTTCATTATGATGAAACCTTTGCCCCTGTAGCCAGAATGGAAGCAATCAGAATTTTTTTGGCCTTTGCATGTTATCATGATTTCAAGGTATATCAAATGGATGTGAAGTCTGCCTTCCTGAATGGAGATCTAGAGGAAGAAGTCTACATGGAACAACTTGAAGGATTCTCATTAACAGATAAACATGACTATGTGTGCAGATTAAAGAAAGCCTTATATGGTCTGAAACAAGCTCACCGTGCATGGTATTCAAGGCTGGACAAATACTTGCAAAAACAAGGGTTCAAGAAAGGAGGAGTAGACAGCAATTTGTACATAAAGGCTAATGAAAATGAACTTTTAATTGTAGTAGTGTATGTAGATGACATCATGTTTGGAAGCAACAAAGATGAGTTAACAAAAGGATTTTCTGAAGAAATGAAATCAGAGTTTGAGATGTCAATGATTGGAGAGGTCACCTTCTATTTAGGACTTAAAATTCAACAAAAGAACACATGAATATTCATTTCGCAAGAAAAATACTTAAGAGAAATGTTGAAAAGGTTTCAAATGGAAGACTGCAAACCTATGTCAACTCCCATGATCACTGGATGCAAACTATGTGCTAATGATGGATCAACCGATGTAGATCAAAAACTTTACAGATCCATGATAGGAAGTCTGCTATACCTAACAGCTTCTACACCGGACATTATGTTGGCAATAGGACTTGTGGCAAGATATCAAGCAGCACCAAAACAAAATCACTTACTAGGAATCAAGAGAATATTCAGATATCTACAAGGAACTGCACATTATGGGCTATGGTATCCAAAAGGCAAGAGCTTCACTTTGACATCATATATAGATGAAGATTGGGCCAGCTGTGTGGATGACATGAAAAGCACAAGTGGAGGTGCATTCTATTTGGGAAAAAGTCTGGTGGCATGGCTAAGCAAGAAGCAAACTTCTATCCCTATAGCTATAGCAGAAGCAGAATACATAGCAGCAGCAGCATGTTGCACACAAGTAATGTGGATGAACCAAACTCTCCAAGACATGAAGGTAAGCATTGATGAACCTATTTCTATCAAATGTGACAATACAAGTACAATAAGTATATCAAAAAATCTTGTACTTCATTCAAAAACAAAGCACATTCCAATCAAGTACCATTTCCTCAGAGAACAAGTAGCACAGAAAGTAGTGAAGTTGGAATATGTACCAACAAAGGAAAAAACAGCAGACATATTCACAAAACCTCTTGCTAAAGAACCATTCGAATATCTAAGAGACAAACTAGGGGTAGTGCCTGCAGATGTTACTCTCTGACATGAAAAGAAAGCATCCTTCCAAGGGGAGATCAGAAAAGAAAACATCATTCCAGGGGGAGATTAGTCAACAAAGATTGTCATAAAAGAGCCAGAGCAAGTCAACAGTGCATGGAACAGGTCCTCAAGATCAAAGTATTATGGACAAGATTTGGAAACCACACTAGCAAATGTGCAGCCCTTTGCCATTGATGACAAAGGGGGAGAAAAAGCAAGAAAAAGAAGAATATTAAAGTATTGCCATCAATGCCAAAGGGGGAGACTGTTGAAAATATTGTCATTGATGGCAAAGGAGTAGAAAGGAGTAGCAAAATAGCACCTGAATTATCATCAGGAGGCAATAGAGATAGCAAAAGAGAGGTAGCAGAGATAGCAAAAGAGAGGCAGAAAGGAGCAGCATTATACAAGAAACAGAGGCAGCAAAGGCAGCAAGGCAGACAAGTAACAGAGGCAGCGGAGGAGAGAATAGCGCACATCACAATCGGCGAGTAGAGTAATGAAGATGTGATGCGATTTTTGTATTTTCGATGCGATGCGATCACATATCGCAATCGGCGGAACATAAAAGGAATTGGAAAGCATTTGTGTTTGCGATGCAATGCGATGAGATGAGATGCGATGCGAAGGTTTGAGTGCTTTATTATAATGTTTCGAAGATTGTCTCATGGGTACAAAAGAGTTTCATTTAAGAGATGTATTGCCGAAACTTTTCCAAAGGTGTTAACGCTATTCCTAAGGTCCAGTTAAACAAACAAAGGATTAGAGTGGGGCCCGCAAGGAAAGTGGTTTTTGGGAAACCATACCACTGATTTCGCACAGCTTTTGGGCCATGAGTGGTTTATTCAATTTGGAACGCGATCGTATCATATTATGACACGTCACAATACAAAAACCGCCCATTTTGCGTAATGTTTGAGAATTAAAGGTCAGGGGTTGAAGTAACGCGATAGCTATCCGATTTGATGCGGCAAATATCCAACGACGATTGCATGAGAAAAGTGCATGGACGTTTGGAAATGTTAAATAGCAAGTATATTGTGAATGTGATATCTTTCGAATCAGTATCGATGAATATCTAACGGTGGTCGCATCACGCGAAAGGCGGAATCTTAATGTTAAGGCTTAAAGCGAAAGTGTTGAATATCGACGGCGGAGATCTTATCGAAGATAGAAGATCGACTGTGGAGATCACATCGCATCGGCGGAATGGAAGAACAAAGGAACGACAGTTTGAAAGTTGCGATTGCGATTGAGCGATTTAATAGCAACCGTCCGATCCCAATTAACGGCAACCATTAGATCTACATGTAGTCATCGCATCGGCAATCTCTTATCGCACCGGCACAGCGGAAGAGCAAGGGAACGAGTTGTTGAATGTTGCGATTGTGATGATGCGATCCAATCGCAACCGTTAGATCACGGTCGATAGCAACAGTTGGATCATAAAGTTAAGTTGGAGTGGGGTCTACATTGATCCATCACATCGGCGGAGATTCAGAAATGCCGAAGTACGAAGTATGACGAAGAGAGCGGATGCGATGTAGATTCAAAGAAAAGGTGTACAGGATTTCAAATCTGAAAGTATAAGGTTTTCCTTCGTTAAAGTGCATCGATGGGTAAAGGAGAAATATAACATATAACATTGAAATGTCGAGGTACTTCCTGGTGGGACCCTTCACTCATCGCATCGGCGGAAATCATATGACCAAAGGCACAATGGACCACTGAATGTTGCGATTGCGATTGTGACGGTGCAATTTAATCGCAACCGCCCAACCGGCAATTCATCGCATCAGAACCATCACAAAGGGTGTCATCGCAATCGGAAGTCATCGAAAGCGACTCATCGCATTGGGGGATAGAAAAAGTTCGACAAGTGGGCCCGAAAGGTTATTTACTATGTTAAAAGGGTCTATTATTATATCGCCAAGAGTTATTTGGGTTTTATAGAAGAGTATTGTATATGGGTTGAGTGGTTTTGAACCATATGAAGAGCTTCTGCAATTTAAAATATTGTGAATTTTGATAAAGCTGCCAGATTTGGAACATAATTGGGGAAATGCATTCTACATGCATGGAAAACAGGAGAGTATTCAAAAACTGAAAAAGATAGTGACAGCAGCAGAAAAGACAAACGCACAGCGAGCCAAGAACTGAATGGGTTGAATTGAAATTCTTAATGTAACTGAAAATGTAAATGTTTTAATTGATTTTATATTGTTTGTGATGCAAAGGAAATTCTCCATAGGCAAACAAAACTCCACTGTAAAACTAAAATATGTACATATTGTTATATTCCTCTGAATGAGCTGGACAAAGAAATGAGAAGGCAAAAGTCAAAGAGTCATGGCTGTTCATTTCGAATTCCCTGTGGAATACAAACAGTCACATGGTAAAATCTATAAATGATATCACATAGATATGCATGGGAGAGTTTTTTGAGAGAATGGAGAAATGAGGCAAAGAGGGTAAGAAGAAGGAGGAGCAGATAGAGAAGCTGTGAAGATTCAGATATGATATAAGGCAGATATGAAGGTTGGTGGACAGCAGTGAAGAAGGAACATAACATAGCTGATATCCAGGTAAATCAGCAAGTTTTTTTTGAAAGAATAAGGAAGTTGGTGCTTCCATATCAAGTTGTAGCTTGATAGATGTCAGTTGTAGCTGACTGAGGTAGGAGCCTCCTGTAGGTTGTTGCCTATAGAAAATAGATGGGAGTTGGAGCTTCCTTGTAAGTTGTAGCTTGCAGAATTGAGGTAGGAGCCTCCTGTAGTTTGGAGCCTAGAGAAAATCAGTGGTGAGAGAGAGTTGGAGCTTGCCTTTGCATCACAACAATAAAAAGATGTGGTTTTCTCCCTTATGGGTTTCCACTTATATCTGTTGTCCATGTGCATGATTCTTATGTGTTGATAAGGTGTATCTAATCTACTTAATACTTGCTGCTCACATACTAAGATTACTGTTACATTATCTGCTGCTCACATATTAAGATTGCTCACTTATTAAGTTGATCATGAAATGAAGGTGTAAATAAGTTTAAAAGAAGTTTTAAAAGTCCATGAATGTGTTAAATTGATTCACCCCCCCTCTCAGTTTAACTAAGGGTTCAACATTCCCTATATTGGAGAAACAAGGAGGTCCATTAAACAGAGAATCCAAGATCATGCTGCAAACATTACGCACAATCTCTCCTGCACATCAACTCTTGCTGAACATGCGCAAAAATCATGTCACCATGGCTGCATTGAGGACTCCAAGGTCATCTCTAAGGTCAACCACTTCAACCATAGGAAGCTTCAGGAGGCTATTGAGATTGAAAGGCATGCTAAGAATCTCAACAGAGATGATGGCTGGAAATTGAGTAAGAGTTGGACTCCAACTCTCTCAGTTTGACTCTTTTCCCATGTTGTGTTCTTTGTTTCCTTAGGCCTCTGTAGGTTTCTCCTAATCTTTCTCCCTTCTTTTTCCCGTATATATATATATATAATCCCTGTTTTGGTTGATTTTTTCTCCTCTTTCCTGAAATTTTCCCTTATCTTTGGTGAACTCTTTCCTTTTATTTTTTCCCTTAATATTTATTTTCTTAACTTTGTCCCTTATTTATATAAAATATATTTTTCCCTCCTCTTAACTTTGTCCCTTATTTATTAAATATAATATATATTTCCCTCTTATTAGATTAAAAAACAATGTGTAATTCCTTTTAATATTAATCAAAATATTTTTTAAATAATTAAAATATTTATTTTAATAAGTAAATTACTATCATCTTTAACCTTTTTAATAATTATTAAATATTTAAATAATCTCCTTAACAACTAATTAACTAACTAACTCAATAACTCAATAACGGCTAGCTTTTTAATGACTAATTTTCAATAGCTATATCCGGCCAATGTTGCATCCTTACTATTTATTCATGATGATCGATTTAGCTTTTTCACCTTGTCCTGAGGATGAACCACATTAGTTGGTTCAAAATGTCGAATAATAATGTGATTAATCCGAAAGACATCTATCTACTTTATGGATCACAAAAGTCTTAGTTCTAACAATAAAATTAAACATTTACATTCAAAATTATGTATTTCAATAAATTTCATAGAATTGGTAAAAAATTTAAATATATACATTCAAATTATTTTTGTGATTATTATCACTGATACTATTTTATGTTCTAAAAACTCGGTTGCTTTCAATTAATCATAGCTAAATGAAATTTAAATATTAAGAGTGTGGGTATGAATTGAACTAAAAATGAATGCTTTTGAGTAAAAAAAATGTTGAAACCAGTTTTAATGATGGTTCTAATTTTATTAGTTGTTTTCTTTTCATCACAACACTTAGTTATTGTTTTTGTTTCCATATTTGTATTTTTAATTATTTTAATTGATTGAATACGTATCTATTCTAGGAAAATGGCTCCCATTGGTTGCCCTAAAAAAGATAAACAACAATTATCACTTTTGGATGCATTTGGAATCAACCAACATTTTGATCATCCATGTCCTTTCCAAAATGATTTTGATGTTCATCCACTTGAATACGATGACTTTGATAGCATTGGGATTCTTGAAGAGGAGCAAACATCAAAAAAATGCAAAATAACATTCAAATAAAAATGGAAGACAAGATTTCCATGGACTTATGATGAAAGATATTATAATGGGGTTGAAAAGATAAAATGTTATTTATGTGTTAAATATAAAAGGAAAACTTCATTTGCTAAAGATGGAAGCATCACTACCTAAGTTGGTGGTCTAAATGGCCATGATAAATGAGAGGCTCATAAATTGTCTCTACAACTTTTGGAGGGAGAAACCAAAAGAAGTAATCTTTAGATTACAAAACATAGAGTTAATGGTAGATGTTGAGAATGAGAGAATTACATCAATAATTCAAAATATGTATTTTGTTGCCATACATAACTTACCATTAGAAGTGTGTTAGTTAATTTGTGACTTGAATAGGTATAAATGCACTGGAAACATGCTTTTAACAAATGAATACTCGAAATATACAAATACAACATTTGGAAAAAATTTCTACAAGTTGCAAAGAGGTATATTCACAAAGGTTAAAAGATGAGATTGGTCACATTCCATTTTACTCAATTTTACTTGATGAAAGTACAAATAGAACTATGGAGCAACATATGATTATTTATTTTTACACATTTGAAAAATAAAGGAAGAGACCAATGTGTGATAAGATTCATACACATACTTCAAATTAAGGATGAAATAGTTCAGTGGATTTATGATGCAGTAACAACTCTTTTAGTAGAGATGGATCTATCCTTGATGAAATTAGTTAGATTTGGATCTAATGGGGCTTCTGCCATGAAGGGTATACATGAAGCTTTATAAAATAAATTATTTTAACATGCTCCTCATTTATTAGATATCTATTGCATAGCTCATCGAGAAACATTAACAACAAATGATGCTTCATCTTATTTTCCATAGTTGCAATTTATTGATAAATTCACAAATAAAGTTTATTTTTGGCTTTGAAAATCTGATAAAATCCATTAACCCCGAGGGTTAGCTCAATTGGTTGATTCCTCGTTGTTAAAGTACCTTTTCTATTGAGTCGTTGCAAGTTCAATTCTCTCGAAAACCAAATGTGCTAAAAGACATGGAGAACTAAAAGAACTAATGGAAAATTTTCAAATCATCAGTTTATAGGAGACCTACTTTGTTAATAGATTAGGAGTTAGGGGAGAAAAAAATGTATGACTTGGCAATAATATTTCAAGTACAATTTTGCATCCATTTACTTGCATATGTACTTATTGGGTTAAACAAGTTGATCAAAAGTTTCAAGAGGACCATGTGGATATTACTTCTATTGAAACTACTTTAGATATTACAATTAGCATCTTTCATAAGTGGTTTTCAGGAGACATATTTGGAGTCGGTACAATGCACACATCATGCTTTTTAAAGAAAGCACAATAAGGAACTCTTGAGTTTTCAAATAGTGCAAGTATTCTACATGTAAATCCATTGAGGCTCGTGAGTTGTCCTAATACACATAGATCAAAGACACTAGATGATTGCATTCTTTTGGGCAAGAGATTTGTAATGAAGGTGATTGATTATCTAATTATGAGGTACACTGCTAATATTTAATGTTGCTAGGTTGTATAGTCTTCACCATTATTATGAGGAACTAGATGAGAGAGATGCTCAAACAAGAAGATAGTTAACATGCTTATGTGAAAAATTGAGCGTTGGAGATTCACCTATTGTGGATTTTGCTAGATGTTTGGGTGAGATGGATGTGTTTGTTTGTACTATTTATAGATCACACTAAAAAAAACATATGCATGGAGCATGAGATCTTTGTGGAAATGAACCTAAATGATTTGAAAGGTTTCCATGTCTAATAAGAATATGCAAAATGAAAAATTATTGTTGTTGTTACAGCTAGTACAACAATATGTGAAAGAGACGTCTCAAAATTAAATAGGATAAAATTAATGATCTCAAGACTTTCTTTGGACACTTTAAATGTGTTAATGTTTCTCTCTCATTGTACTTCATGGTCTAAATGAGGTAGGTTGAAATGCCATTTATGATGTATGGACTCTAAATGAGGTAGGTTGAAATGTCATTTATGATGTATGGAAACTAATGAAAACTTGATAGCCACTTTCAATGGGCAAATAGCTTTATCTCATCCAAGATGTAAATTTTAATGATTTTGAAAAATGTGAATTGAATGGGAAGCAAGTTGGTTCAATGCTATTTTTTGAATTGTACTAATTTACATAAATAGGAAATTTTGTGGATAATTCTATATGGAACAAGTGCTACATAGTAGCTAGTCCCTGAGGCTTAGTTTAAATATAGTTAATTAAAGTAAAAGTATTGATTTCAAGTTAGTGTTAAGGTTTAGAATCTGGTCAATTTATTTTACTCATTGGTAAATTGAGGTATTTTGTTATTTGTAATTCTTCATTGTTGGTTGTGAAGAATCCAATCTTACCTTACTATAATAATAATGTCTTATTAATCCTATACATAACATAAAATATAAAAATCAATTTCCATTAATATTTTCAATAAATATAAATATAGTTGATTTTTAAAAATATAATAGATTTTATAGTTAATTTTTAAAAATATAATAGATTTTATATAACTTATTAGGTTGATGTGCAAAATTAAATAACATAAAAATGGATTTCCTTTTACATGGTACCATTTTGAAAATTAATATTAAATTAAAAGATGTCTTTAATGTCCTTTTACATGGTATGATGTACAATTTTGAAAATTAATATTAAATTAAAAGATGTCTTTAATTTCCTTTTACATTGTACAATTTTGAAAATTAATATTAAATTAAATTACATTGTTCGTAGTATTGAATTGGGTCGCCAAACAAGTGGCGATAGATTATGGTGGGGTGTGATATAGTCAATTGTCGAGGCCGGTGAAAGAAAAAAATAATTAAAATATTTATGAAAAAAAATAAATTCCAGAATTAATTTTTTTATGAAAAAAAATTCAATTCGTTTTATAACGTAGATTTTAGAAGTTGTCATTTAATTTTTAAGTCAAATAACTGATTAATGGATGGTCAAGGATGAACCAATGTGTTATCACCTGCTTATGGCAGAGATAATAAATATGCAAGTAGTTGATTATTTGTAACATTATTAATATTTTGAAGGACAATATTCTATTAAACATTTTTTTAATAAAGTATATAATTAATTGTAATATTACACCATTTCAACATGGAAGGGCTTAATTAATATATGTCTTTCAAGAAAATCAAGAAGGATCATTAATATATGTCTTTCAAGAAAATCAAGAAAATCTGATGACTAAATTTTTTTAAATCAAGTATATAATTAATTTATTCTTTTCAATTAAAATATAATTATATATTACAACATTTCAACATGGAAAGGCTTAATGTATATATGTCTTTCAAGAAAATCAAGAAGGATCATTCAAATTTGATGACTAATTACAACCTGAGGAAAGAACTCTAGTTATTAAGACTCACCACAATCCATTAAAGTTACGTAACAAACCATGATTGGAGAAATGTTTCTTTTATCTTGATTCAAGTAAAATTTTATTTAATTTAAAATAAAGAGACATTTTTAATATAAAAGAATGAGATCAGATATAGTTATATTTAGTATAGTTAGATAAATTAAATGGTAAGTGAATACACATGAATTCACATTAATATCAAGATATTTAGGTTTAATCTGTGGCTTGAGGAGTCATGACCCAAGGGAATCTAATCCATCAAAGGCACTCAGGGATGGCAAGTGAATACACATGAATTCACATTAATATTAAGATATTTAGGCTTAATCTGTGGCTTAAGGAGTCATGACCCAAGGGAATCTAATCCGTCAAAGTCACTCAGGGATCACATCCAACGTAGGTCGAACCAGCCCTAAGTTGACTTGATATTTTAGCATGTCTCCTCCCCCAAGCACAGGGAACAACCACCCCCCGTGAGGTTTGATCTAGGGTCGCTTTGCAAACGAGGCCCATCCTCAACCAGTTATCCTAGTGGGACTTGACAATACTTTTGTCATAATTAACTAAATTATAATTTTATTTTAAATTATTGTTATAAAGATGTCAAGTCCCACTAGCAAAATTGGTTGAGGATGAAACTCGTTAGCAAGGTGTCCCAGGATCAAACCTCACGGGGGTGGGTGTGCCTGTTGAAAAATATGTAACTAGGTTCGTTCTTCATAAATATGAAATGTACTTTTGATTCTTGTATATTGTAAAATTAAAGAACAATAACTATTTCTATTTTGAAGCATGGGTTTCATGCTCAAGGTCGTATGTTTTAGAGTTCAAGCACCCATTGAGTGCTTCTATGGTTTGTCCTAGGTCAAGAAGTCAAAAGAGTCATTGTCATATGTTGAAGACCCCATCGGGTGCATTGTAACTTGTAAAAAGAACTATTTTTGTATTTATAAGTGTCAGAATACCCTCCAAGACCAAGTCGACCTATTTGAGGAGCCTCATCCACCTTACAAGCCTATATAAAGGAAGGAACTCGACCTCCCTTGGACACGCATTCACATCTGATCATTTAAGCAAAGAAGAAGAGCAAGAAGGCTAGTGAAGAAGGAGAATGACGAAAGAAGAATTTTTTGGGATAATTCTCTCTCACACGTGCAAAGAAGAAGAGCTAGGGTTTGTTGCTTCAAGGTCAAAATTCTTAAGTTGCTAGGAGAAGCTTGAAGTTGTTGGAAGAGGAACCTACTAGGTCACTATTTTGAAGCATGGGTTTCATGCTCAAGGTCGTATGTTTTAGAGTTCAAGCACCCATTGAGTGCTTCTATGGTTTGTCCTAGGTCAAGAAGTCAAAAGAGTCATTGTCATATGTTGAAGACCCCATCGGGTGCATTGTAACTTGTAAAAAGAACTATTTTTGTATTTATAAGTGTCAGAATACCCTCCAAGACCAAGTCGACCTATTTGAGGAGCCTCATCCACCTTACAAGCCTATATAAAGGAAGGAACTCGACCTCCCTTGGACACGCATTCACATCTGATCATTTAAGCAAAGAAGAAGAGCAAGAAGGCTAGTGAAGAAGGAGAATGACGAAAGAAGAATTTTTTGGGATAATTCTCTCTCACACGTGCAAAGAAGAAGAGCTAGGGTTTGTTGCTTCAAGGTCAAAATTCTTAAGTTGCTAGGAGAAGCTTGAAGTTGTTGGAAGAGGAACCTACTAGGTCACTCTCTAGCCCTAGACAAGGAAGCAAGTCAAGCGAAGCTGCTGGGAGGCCTTAGAGGCTAATTTTTGCTCAGACGTGTGGATTCAGTAGCAGTTGCAGGGGCCAAAAATTTCAGACCTACAGTAGAGGCCAAAAATCGGAAGCTGGGGGTCAAAGTTATGCAACTTGAAGAGATTTGATTGGGTTTGACTTAGACAAGGGAAGCACATCATCAAGAAGGTCGGACTTGGTCTCATGAGGTTATTGGTCTTGGTCTAGAGGTCTTAGAATTCATCAATTGAAGAACTTATAAGAAGAGAAGAGATTTATGGGTTTTCCTCTCAAGTGGAGAGGTTTTAGCCTTGACTTGCAGCCTATATCTTGTGTTCTTTTGTACTATTGTTCTTCTTGTTTTGGTAGTTGTTTGATGATAAGAACAAACATGATAATAAGTGAAGAAGATAATAATAAAGAAAAAAGTAAAAATACATCACAAGTAGTTATCAAGAAAAGAGAAATCATCCTATTTATTGCCCTATAGATTTCACAACATGGTCTCATAGCTAAGATTGGCTAAGGGCATAATGAAGATATCCTCTACATTGAAGAACTTCCTAAAGAAGTGTACAATGGTGGTAATTCATTTCAATAAGTACATCAAAGAAGTATGGGATCTCTTATTTTATCTTAATAAGGAAGTGAACAAGACATCTACAACAGATGAAGGACTATTCTCAGAACTCACTAGCACATTTCAAGATGAGAATATTTGGGTAATCAATACATATGATTGGTCAACACAATCAACTAAAAACATTGTCAAAAGGAAATCCCTCTTACTCTGTAGAGCTTGGTGACAATACGAGCTACCCTATGAGAGGAATTGGATCAAATTCTATAGAGCTAGAGAATGGAGGAAATATTTATCTCAACAATATCATGTTCCTTCCAGCTTTGCACAAGAATTTACTTTCCATTTCATGTATAAAATATCACGGTGATAAAATTGCTTTCATAGATGGAAATTTTGTAGTATGGGATAAAAAATCAAGCATATAAGATGCAAGGATGAGTGTGATATGTGAAGGAATACTTTACAGATTGATAACTCCCCTCGCTCAAGCCTTGGTTCACATTGAAGTTAGCCCATGTGAACTTTGGCATAGAAGATTTGGTCATAGTCACTACAAAATCTTGCCAACCCTAAATTTAATGGTGAATGGAATCATTGAAATAAAATAAGATCATAAAGGAGTATGTAAGGGATGTCCATTGCGAAAAAACACCAAGAGACCATTTGAAATCAATGCTTCAAGGTTAAAATAAATTTTGGATCTCACATATTCCAATGTTTGTGGTCCTTTGACTCTAAAATCTCTTGGAAGTCATCTATATTATGTAACATTCATTGATGACCATTCAATAAAAACTTGGGTTTATTTAATGAAATCGAAGGATGAAGTATTCATTAAGTTTCAAGAATTCAAAGTTGAAGTAGAGAACCATAGAGAAGCGAAAATAAAAATTTTAAGGTCTCATAATGGAGGAGAATACACATCAAAAGGAATTATAGCCTTATGTAAGGATTCTAGGATTAAAAGGGAGCTTATAGTCCCATATAATCTCGAACAAAATGGAGTTGCGAAAAGAAAGAATCGGTCCATTGAAGAGAGTGTAAAAACCATGTTATATGATCAAGATTTGCCGAAAACTATGTGGGGTGAAGCTACTAAGACAGATATATATATATATATATATACATACAAAATCGAAGTCCCCACAAATCGCTATAAAATGACTCCCGAAGAAGCATTCACTGGTAAGAAACCAAGTCTGGACCATTTCTGTATTTTTTGGTTGTCCTATCTATATTGATATACCAAAAGACAAGAGAAATAAATTGGATCCTTCATGCATGAAATGAACATTTGTTGGCTATAGTAATACTTCAATGGCATATAGGATCTACATAAAAGAAGGATGTTAGATAGAAGTTAGTCAAGATGTGATATTTGATGAAAGTATTGCATTCAAGAAATCAAGGGAACTCATGATGGACTCTGATGATGAAGAACTTCCTATTTTTGAAGAGAAATATACAATGGAGGATGAAGAACCAAACCATGAAGATGAAGGTCCCAGTGAACCAGTGCAACCAATGGTCATCCCTGAAACTAGAAAGAGACTAATTGGTTGAATTCTACTCTACTAGATGGAGAAGGTCATGGAGAAATCAAAGGAACATTCAAGGAAAGTAAGAAGCCCAAATGATATTCTGGATATGCAACCTACATGACGAAACTTATAGAAGAAGAGTCATTCACCTTTGAAGAAGTTTTCACAAACTAAGAATGGAAGGATGACATTAATCAAGAGTAGCAATCAATAATGAAAAATGGAGTTTGGGAGATCATGCTTAGGCCTGATGACAAATCTGTGGTAACTTCCAAATGGCTCTACAAGATTAAACATGCAACGGATGGAAGTATTAATAAATATAAGGAAATATTTGTGACTAGGGGCTTCTCTCAACAATGAGGCATCGACTATGAAGATACATTTTCACCTACAACAAGGTATACAATTATACGTTCGTTGGTCTCTTTAGTAGCATCGATGGGATGGAACATCCACCAAATGAATGTCAAGACAACATCTCTGAATGTCACCATTAATGAAGAAGTCTATATAGAGAAACCCTCGGGATTTGAAGTCAAAGATAGAGAGGCTTATGTTTTCAGGTTGAAGAAGGCATTATGTAGCCTTAAGCAAGCACCAAGGGCATGGTATGCTAGGATGGATGCATATCTACAAATATTGGGCTTCACAAAGAGTTTTTCTTATATGAATATCTATATCAAGGTTGTGAAGAATTATCATGTTATCATTCTTCTATATGTGGATGATCTTCTCTTGACAAGTGTGGAAGGTCGAATCCAAGAATGCAAGCAACTAGGAGCATAATTCTACATGTTGGATCTAAGGATGATACACTAATATTTGGGACTAGAATTTTGGTAGGGACCTGATGAGATTTGTCTAGGTCAAGGAAAGTATGTGATCGATATTCTAAAGAGGTTTGACATGATGGATTTCAAACCTATGAAAACCCCTATGATCACAAAATTGAAGAGGTTAAGAAGTTATGAATCAAGCCCTGTGGATCCGACCAGGTATATATAATTAATTGCTTCACTAATGTACTTGGTGAATACTCAACCAAACATATGTTTTGCAGTGAATTTTCTCATTCAATTTCAAGTTTAGTCGAAGCATGATCATTGGATAGCAACCAAACATATGTTGAGATAACTACAAGGAACAATCCACTACTACTTGAAGTATGATAAAAGGAATGATGTCCACCTGATTGGATATACAAATTCCAATTGTGGAGGTAGTGACCAGGATGGAAGAAGCACTACTAGAGGATGATTCAGGTTAGGATCCTTCGTGATCTCATGGATGAGCATAAATCAAGAATTGATTGCTTTGAGTAGTGTTAAGGTATTGCAGTCTGTGAAGTAAGCAGAGAAGTTGCTTAGTTAAGGAAGTTGTTGTCCAACTTGATTAAAGGAGTAATGGACCCTACAGTGATACATTGTGACAACACCGAATATATAAGGTTGTCAGGAGACCCAGTGTTTCATGGAAAGACAAAACATATAAACAACAAATGTCACTACATTCAAAAATTGGTGTAGGATGGTGTATTGCAACTGCAATATATCTCCATTGATGAACAGATAGCTATCATCTTGACAAAATATATTCCTAATAAGAAGCTTGTGTATTTAAGAGACAATTTTGGATTAGTTTATATATCCTCCCTAGTTGAGAGGGATATATAGACACATCATTCTTATCTTCACTTGGGAAGAAAGAATGGAGGATTAGGTAAGCATATAGAATCTAATATTCTTTGAGGATGAGGTAGGGAATCCAAGATAAGGATAGTCGTAAAGGACCAATATTCTCTAAGGACTAGGAATCCAAGATAAGAATAGTCCTGGAAGGTCATACCCTTTGAACACCCGAGTGGGGTATGTACCTTGAGAGATAATGATGAAGGTTCCTATAAATCATTAGTCTTGCCAGCATTGTGTTCTGGTCTTGTGCAAAGATAGAGTTATTAGTCAATTCCTTGCTATGTGACAATTTTGGTTGATATGATGCTAAACAGATGGGTTACCAATCCGACTCTTCTTATGAGATCTCTTAAGATTGAGAATGTACATGTACCATTTATGAATACCTCTGTATTTAAGAGGGAGTGTTGACAAATGTGTAACTAGGTTCGGTCTTCATAAATATGAAATGTAATTTTGATTCTTGTATATTGTAAAATTAAATAAAAAAATATTATTTTTATTTTGAAGCATGTGTTTCATGCTTAAGGTCTTTTATTTTAGAGGTCAAGCACACATTGAGTGCTTCTAAGGTTTGTCCTAGGTCAAGAAGTCAAAAGAGTCATTGTCATATGTTGAAGACCCCACTAGGCACATTATAACTTGTAAACAGAATTATTTTTGTATTTAAAAGTGTCAGAATACCCTCCAAGACCAAGTCAGCCTTCCAGCTAAGAAGTCAGCCTATTTTGAGGAGTCGTTTCCACCTTAAAAGCCTATATAAAGGAAGAAACTCGACCTACCTTGGACACACATTCACTTTTGATAATTTAAGCGAAGAAGAATATTAAGAAGGCTAGAAAAGAAGGAGAAGGAAAAAGGAAGAATTTTTTGGGTTAATTCTCTCTCACACGTGTGAAGTAGAAGAGTTAGGGTTTGTTGCTTCAAGGTTGAAATTCTGAAGTTGCTAGAAGAAGCTCGAAGTTGTTAGAAGAGGAGCCTACTAGGTCACTCTCTAGCCCTAGACAATGAATCAAGTCAAGTGAAGTTGTTGGGAGGTCTTGGAAGGCTATTTTTTTTTTTTCACACATGTGGATGCAGCAGTAGTTTTAGGGGCCAAAAACTTCAGACCTATAGTAGAGGCTGAAAATCTGAAGTTGGGGGTCGAAGTTGTGCTACTGGAAGAGATTTGACTAGGTTTGACTTAAACAAGGGAAGCACGTCATCAAGAAGGTAAGACTTGGTCTTGGAAGGGTATTAGTCTTGGTCTAGAGGTCTTGGAATTCGTCAATTGAATAATCTATAAGAAGTGAAGAGATTACGGGTTTTCCTCTCTAATGGAGAGGTTTTAGCCCTGGCTTGTAGTCTATATCCTATGTTCTTGTGTATTATTGTTCTTCTTGTTTTGGTAGTTGTTTGATGATAAGAACAAACATAATAAAAAGTGAATAAGCTAATAAGAAAGAAAAAAATAAAAAGACATCAGAAGCAGTTATCAAGAATAGAGAAATCATCTTATCTATTGCCTCATAGATGTGTCAACAGTGTTTGTGCTAGGGAGAGGAGATATGCTAAAAAATTCAGTCAGCTTAAGGCTGGTGTGGCCTAGGCCGTGTGCGATCCCCGGGTGACATTGACGAATTATATGGGCATGGGTCACGGTTTCTCGAGCCATGGGTCAAGCGTGGAGGATCACAGACAACTTGACCAACAAACAAACAAAAATTACTATAACCACTATTAGTTTAGCATTGACTAATCCAAGTTATAATGTTTAACATTGAAATATATATATATATATGTATATGTATATGTTGCAAAAAAAATTTGATGTAGTTGTAATATTTATGCCATGATTTTTAAATATTTGTGCAATGATTTTTCGTTGTTATCTTCATAATTAAAATCTTTGAAAATAGTTCATACTCACTTAAATAACATATTTACCATCATTTACAACCCACCATAATTTAAGCAAGTATTTTCATAAAAAATGAATATAAATAAGATGGAAATAAATATACCTACCTGAGTTACTACCTACCACTATTTATGTTTTCTTTGATGCTTTAACATGTAGGAGTAAAAGTGTAAATGTGCCAACTTAATAGTGGTTACTACCCACCAAAAATTTATGCAAGTCCATAACCCTTATTAGGCAATTAACTTTTCTACTTCATATATCAATTTGCAATTTTTCTAAATGCATAACATACACTTAAGTGGTAGGAACTACACCTTTTAGCTTCCTAGTATAAAAGAGATATTATAATGGTCTATTATGTAAATATTTTGACTAAGTCAAATAAAATTTTTAAAAACTAAAATTTAAATTATTTAAAGTAAAATTAAATTTAAAAATTATAACAAACTAGTACTTATAAAACATTGAGATGATATAGTCAAACTACAATTTGAGGTTCTTAGGCTCACTATATATATATATATATATATATATATATATATATATATGAAAAACATCTTGATGCTCTCCAACCTAGTATGGAAGAGATGTTGTAATGTCTTGTATTGTAAACATTTGATTAGGTGAAAATAAAATAGAAAAATAATAAAAATAAAAATAACCCTTTGTTAAAATAAAAATAACTTCAGATTAATCTGATAAAAATGAAAATTATATGTTATTATTATTATTTTTACTAATTTTTGTTGGTTAGTTAAGGTAAACTTGACTTGGTCAAGTTACGGGTGGTTTTTGAGCTCTATGTTTATAAGAATTCATGGTATTCATGTGGAATATAGCATATTTAAAGGGAGAAATTAAACTAGCCTAGATCTATCTTAAATGTGGATCTACCAAGTGAAAAGGATTGAAACTCTTGAGATGCAAAATTCTTTTAAAGTGAGAATAGATTTGATCTTTCTAGACTTTTGGTAGATCCAAATTTAAAATGGATTGATAAATATATATTTTATTTTATTTTATAACATTTTATTATTGATATAAATCTCAACTTTCAATTCTCTATCCCACTAATACCAAAAATCTCTCAACTCTCTATCCTCAACTATTACCAAAAATATTATATTAATAATTAGTTTTAAAAACCTTATGATAAAATAAAAAAGATTATAGATCTAATAAACCCTTTTCAAAAACAAGAATCATGGCAAGAAGTTTCACTCAAACAAATTATAATGCGGACGTGGCAATGTCAACGCCCTTGGGTTTTGAACATTGCTACGAGTGGTTTTTGTTTAAAAAATAATATAAGAAAATGTCTTAATGAAAAAAACGCAATAATAAATTATATAATTTTAAAATAACTTGTTCTTTTTCTTCTATATAAAATCAATAACATGGTTTTTTTTTAAATAAAAGTTTAACTTTAACATTGTCGTTTTTCTACGATATTGCATAGGACCAAGATACGATATTGCATAAGGACCAAGATGTTTTTTTTGAGTTCAGAGACATAGTTTTGCACTTTCACTTTAAGCTTATAGATAGAGAATTCAAATTTTAAATGTCTTCTTAATACCAAAGAACATCTTAGATTTTTTAGAAGATAAGAGTTACACCGTATTATACTATTGTATTTACAACTTTCCATAATGCATTTATCTTCTATTTGAACAGTATAAGGACCAAGATGTTTCTTTTGAGTTCAGAGACAGTGTTTGCACCTTCACCCTAGGCTTATAGAGAGAATTCAAATCTTATATGTCTGGTTGATATCAAAGAACATCTTAGATCTTGTAGAAGATAAGAGTTACACAATATTATACTATTGCATTAACAACTTTCCACAATGCATTTATGTATTTTATCTGAACAGAGAATTGAAAGTTAAAAAAAAAAAAAAAAACCTTATAAATATATACATAAAACAATGAAGATTGGATATATAAAATAAAAATTATTGTTCAACATTAAGAGTAAGAAAGTGAGTGCATTGGTTTTAGATTAGAGTCTATGGTTCTTCTCACTCCAGAACTTTCGAACATTAACTAAAACATGAAATGCATATATGAAACATTCATACTTAATATAAATTAAAACATGAAATGCATATCTAAAACATTTATACCTAATATAAATTGACATAGAATTACATTTATAATAATATCATATTAAAATTAATTTAAAAATCACATCCTAAGTCAAAAACATCTAATTCCATTTATAGTGCTTTACCAAAACCTAAATCAATATTTAATTGAAATTATTCTACATTAAAAAACTATCAAATATTACATATACACATTTGAAAAATATTCACATATCTATTGACTTTATATAATCCTTATAGATCTTGTAAAATTCATACAAATTATTTGAAAAAAAAAAATTTAAAATAATTTTATACTAATCACTTGAAAAAAAAATAATTATATAGATCTTGTAAAATTCATACAAATTATTTGAAAAAACAAATTATGAAAAATAATTTTATACTAATCACTTGAAAAAAAACAAGACAAGTCACTGCTTTCTGTGGAAACAATTAATCTATACCATTAATCACTTGAAAAAAAAAATAGAACAACTAACTAATTTTTCGGGAAAAAATTATAAACAATTAATCTATGCCATTAATATTTGTCATATCCTAACTCAATAATAAAATGATAACATTATAAACATACATACATTTTTTTTTTTTTAATGAAACACTAGGAGTGTCTTCAACTCAGATAAATGACTAAGGAAAAATTCGAAGTCCTTTAAGAAAAATCTCTCTCTTAAATTTGTTGACGATGACATATCAACCTGGTATTCTAAATGTGCCATCTTGTTGAGTGTTAAATGTCCCATTTGACTGAATGTTAATCCATTTCCAGCAGAATTAGAAAATGAAGTACAGAAGTAACAGAATTTGGAATTGAAAATACAGAAGTTGCATATACAGTTTCGAAAGGCCATGTTCTAATTACATCGTCAGATGTACTATTAGCCATCATGCTAATCTCTCTCTCTCTCTCTCTCTCTCTCTCTCTCTCTCTCTCTCTCTCTCTCTATATATATATATATATATATATATATATATATATATACGAAACTATGAGTTGAGGCAAAGGAAGGATTTGAATATTTCATTAAAGTTGTAATTTTAAAAATCTTTAAAGTTGTAATTTTGACATTTATAGACAAACATCAAAATGGTCTAAGCACTCAAGTTGTAGCAATGTGTTCCTATGCATGAACAAAATACAGTTGCTCTTTTTTACTATTAGATATTTTTCTTGAAATCTTTGTAGACAAAAGAATAAGTGGAACAAAACAGTGTGTGAATGATACTTTGAACTAAATACAGAGGCCATTGGTACTAAGAGTGGTAATGTTCTTTTGGAATTGACTCGATTTTTCCAAGTGGCATCGTGACAAAACCTGTGACAATGAGAAATTGAGGAAATATTAGTACAAGAAAAAAAAGGGTAGCTTAAAAAGGATATTGTGCAAAAGATCCAATAAGTAAAGTTATTAGTTACACAATGTTTTAGGAAGACACGTACACTGAAAACAACGTAGTTGCAAGTGAGCTTGTTCAAAGTGGCTTGATATCATCAATAATGTTGTCGAGTGTTAAAGTGAAAATGGTGTGTGCAAAGAGTTTTTGTAATTCCAAGACTGTAGATGATATGTCTTCCATGTACTCTTTGAAACTTGTTTTGCAATTGTTGGGCATTATTTTTGTAGTTGTGCCATTTGAAAAGTGTAATATATCTTGGTGTCACTTCTCTCCACTGTGAAATCGACATTGAGGCGATAGCAACTTGTTGTGCTTTCTTTGCACAATGTGCAGATTGATGATTTCAGAAGCATGGGATCTGAACATTTTTTACGAATTTGTTGATAGGGCGGTGAAAACACAAATTTTGAGCATTCCTGGCACCATTTGAAAAAGATATTAGAATCATCAAGTATTGATGTGTTTTGGTAGAAAAAATGTGAAGATTTTGAAAATAATATAGCATGTATGTAGAATGAGAAAAGAACAAAAATATAAGTAAATACCTCTATTTTTTATTTGTTGAAGGATAGTAAGTGTGTTTTTGAAAAAGTGTCATTTAGAACATTGATGAAAGTTGTTGCCACAAATTGCAGCACTTGACATCCCTTTGGTCCATTTTTTACAATGTTTTTGAATAGGTAGAATGTTGTGTTTTTGCATGCTAGTTGATGCCTTATTTCCGGGAAATTTTCTTTGTAACTTTCATTTAGTTGCAACTAGCATTGATTGCAAATGAGCGTGTGTCACAACTAGGCAATAGTGTAACTATTAAAGCACATGTTTTTTCCTATGTCATTTGACAGGAAAATGGAAATCATAACAGTACCAATTGATCAAGATTGCAGCACAAAATGTAGAATAGTTTGGAGTAAGAATTTAATTACAATGGTTGTATCACTGACAGTTTCACCATATTTGATGTTTGGTTCAAATTGTCTATCGTTTTGGTGGAATGTTATCACCACAACGACAATAGAACCAACTCGATATGCATCCGTTGATAGAATAAGTTGTTGTATCATTGTGTTTGGAGCAATTCTACGATTATTGCAAACTTCAGGTATTATTTGCACTGTATTTTTTCATGTAAAACTATACATCTCTTTGCATCGCCTATTTCATAAATTCCTTTGTTTCGTACTACAAATTATGTAATAAAGACACTTTTTCCATGACAAAATTTGTCACAGAATTAGTCTATAAGGTTGTTGATTATATCGATTGTGGTATTTAGTTGACCACTTTTTCCAACAAAATTTGTGTGCACAAGTTGTGCTTTAAACAATGAATTTGGATTCCTAGTTTGTCCTGATCCATATACTACATTTGTATGTGCACCTATGCATCATTATATGATTGAGCATACAAATGTTTGCAGAGTTTTTAGTTTGTGCATTTATAAGAGTAAACACATTTATTTCTCATAAAATTGCATTTGACATAGAGCAATAGTAATTTGCAAAGCTACAAATTGCTAAGCTGAACCGGTTGCCTTGCCTCTTCGTGTTTTAGTCTTTTGTTGTATGTGCATCTACCATCTGGGAGCCAGTATTCTTGTTTTCCACGGTCTTGACAAAAGTTTCAATGACATGTTTTCATTATATGCAAGCTAGGAAGTCAATGTTTGACATGGTTGTATGGAAATAGATGTCAAAATTACAAAACAATGCAATAAAGATTAAAATGTTTAAGAACAAATGATTTGTTGTGATTTTTAATTTTTTTTTTTTGTCAAAGATGCAAAGAACATGAGGGACTAATGTTCATGTGTTGTCTATCTCATTTGTGTAATGTTGCTTGACAAGAATAAAATACAATCCAATTATGTTGGAAATTAAAGAGTTTTGTTGTGCTCTCAATAAATTTTGAATGTTTTTTTGTTCGTTGTTAACTATGAGACAATATTGAAAACATATTTCAATTGTGGATTGAAAATAGATATTTGTACTTTATGTAAGGTGAATATAAATCTATTTGACAACAACTAAATTTGTCATGGGACTTCAATGTTAGAGGCATTGTTGTTAAATGGTTGTGTTAAGAGCACATTGTATGTGTGGTATTTAATATGGTTGCAACTTGGTTTAGATTCAAGTTGATTGGAAAAAACAATTGAGTTTGTGTGGTATTTATGAGATGCAGTGTGCTTTTATTATTTATTTTGTGAGAAACTGGATTGCATTTTTTCTTATACAATTTCTCAATAAGTTGAACTAATAAACATAAATAAACAAGATGATGCAAAAGGAATTTGGTCAAAAGCAAAATAGTGATGTTGTATAATATTCATAGTTGCAAGAGCAAAGCCACCAAGTAGTCATGGAATCAATTGTTTTATATATATATATATATATATATATATATATATATATATATATATATATACAAGATTAGCATGATGGGTAATATGTATAGTGCCATATGAAATGGAAATAGTGGCAATGAACTGAAGAAGAAAATTCTTCCTTGTTGTAGTTGTTGCAATAATGCCTTTTGTTCAAATAATTTTTTTTCAGTTGTTTTTACAATTTGTCTTAGTGTCAATCTATCCATTTTTGCAGTGTCTAAGGAATAGAAAAACTAGCTACAAGAAGTTATTTGTGTTGAAAAACGGAGAATAAACAATGACAAATTGTTCCAATTTGAATTTGTTCACCACTATAGTACATATGGAACAAATAAAACTAACTATGTCAAGGTATTGTTGTGAAATAAATGACAATAAACAATGATTTCAAGATTGAGCATTCATGTCATTGTTTAATGATTCAGATAAAATTGATTAGAGAAAAGGAAACACTTATATAATTGTTCAATGGTTCAGAGAAAATTGATGGAAGGATTTATTTCACACAAGATTTGGGATAAAAGAACTTTTTCGAAGGAAAGTGGATATTGCGATGTAGATGGAGTAAGCACAAGAACAACTAGTGGTTATTGCAAGGAAAGACAATCACATTGTTGTCTAGCAGTTAAAACATCTAGTGGGAAGATGCAATGAATACATGATTCAGAAATTATACCACCTTTCAAAGAGTGTTGTAGAGACTGATATAGATAGAGGAACTATAACTAAAGAGTATGAAAGAGCGAACATTTGTATGCTAGGCATTGTAGGCAAAGCAACAATGATTTCCAAAAATCTAGATTAATGGGAAGTCAAGTAGGCTATGTGTTCTAGGTATCTAATATGAAAAAGAAGTACATTCAAAATAAAAATGTGGTTTATCCATATATGAAAACACAATGTATAGAGTGTAAAGAGACTGAAATAATTAGAAACAACAAAACACTATTGTAACTAGACAAGAGGGACTAGTTTTTATACCTATTATGTTGTTTGAGAATTCTTGGATACAAGGCTTTTTTTATATTTTTGTGAGACAATGCCTAATGCATGTGAGTATTTGAGAAACTAGGAAGCTTAAGTTCAAATGAGTTGTTGCTAATTTCAGAAGTTTTGAGTGTTGAATGACTTAAGATAAAAATTGGTGTCAGCATAGTGGATTTTCTTATATGAACAATACAATGACAATTTTTAAAGTCCAATATTGCAATGCTTACTCATGTATTTATAGTTCTTTGGCCGGATTTTGAATGGTGCCTTATAAATGATGTCGTAAGAGTTGTTTTTGTAATTTGAATGGGGATATTGATTAAGTATATAGTGATTTGGTGTGGTGTCTAAATGTATATTTCCAAAATCCTTCTCCAAACAATTGTGCAAATATGTGATGAGATTCTTATGTGTGATTGGATTTACAAGTGTTAAGAGATATGGAGTAAACTTATCTTGTAATACTTTTTGTAAATGAAGTTGAGATGGGATTGGAAAAAAATTATGTTTACTCGTGATTCATGTATTGCTATGTTTGATTTTCTAGTGATCAAATATTTGATAATAGTTGTGAGCATTCAACAATTCATTGAAATTTGTATAGGACCTCAAGAGAATGATAAAGGTATTGTAAGTGAAATAACATGATGATTTATCCAATAGGCGTCAAAGACATTGGATGAGACACTGCTAATTGGGAGACCTGTCCAACATTGATCAAGCATTGAGCCATAATCAGTTTTTGATGTTGTTGTATGCAATTTGAAGTTGTTTTGTTGCATTGATAGAGATAGTTTTTTATGCGCATAGATATTTTGTAATATGTCCAAATTGAAGTCACCAACCATTGAATTTTTTTTTTTGTTGGATACATGCTCTAAAATGTGTTTGATGCAATTAATGATTTCTTGAGTTGGTGTGTTTGGTGCACAATAGACATTTGCAATTATAATGGCATTTCCTTGGGCATTGAAAGTAGCAACTATTGATTCAATGTGGTTTTCTATATAGGTGAAATGGTTGTAAATTATGATATTTTTGTATAATATGTATGAACTCCATGTAAATGTAATAGTTGTATGTGCTCATATTTTTTTGCAAACTTTGGATTTGATGGAGGCGCAAATGTTTTTGTTTCATGGAAACAAAGGATGTTAACATTCATTAAATCATAGTCAGCAACAATATCTTCCAGATGCAATGAGAAGATGTGGGTGTTCAATGAGCATATTGTCAAATATTATTTTATTCTCGTTGATCGTAAACTATATTCAACTTGGTAAGAAGAATTTTATCTAAGTCTTTGTAATTAGTAGCAACTTTGTCAGATAGACTAAATTTTTGTTTCTTCCAATTTTTTTATTAGATATAAGGATTTGATATATTTGACATGCGAAAGTGTTTTGTAGAAAATTCCATGTTGTCTAGCTCCTTTTGGGTCAAAATATAATATATCCATTAGCAAGCCTTGTGATCGATGTGTTATTCGTGCACATGCCAATTGAACAAGAAATTGTTCTACTATGTAACTATTAGTGTTTTTTGATTGAATGTTTATAGAAACTCTAGCAATAGGTGTCGAATTAGACACTATTCCATTTTTTAACAAACGGTGCATTTTTGTTCGTTGGACAATGCCAATTCTTGGGTCAGCAAATTCAGTCCAAATGACACAATTTTTAGTTGTTTTGAATGCTCTAAAAATGCCTTCTGCACCATTGACCAAGCCATCTTTAATATCATGATTTCCACCAACCAATTTAACAAGCATACTTTTTTTAGCACAATGACAGTTGGCAATTGCATTTTTGTGTTGTTATAGCAATTTGTGTTGAGTGATTTGATTGCTTTGTCATTTGCAGTCAATGATATAGTTTTTGTATCAATGAGAGACAACATTTTTTCATTGTGTGTTTGCACGTATTTGTTTAAGTAGAATAGATATGGGAATGTTGGATCATTTGGTGGGAATTTATAGAAATGGTTGTTCAAGTATGCAATTTCATCATCAGTATGTGAACAAGTTCTAATTATATTTAACACAGACACAATTCTTTCTTATCTTGTCACATCACTTGTTTTAGTTCAAATTTTTTGAATTTATCTCCCCAAAAAGTATAAGGAGTAGTAGTTTCTTTAAGACTTGGATGATCGAATATCCAACGATCATGGACAGGTTGTGCTTGAAATAGAAAACCACAAAATATTATGTCAATATTTCCAAATGGTGTAGTTGGTGTGTGCATTATCTCACGCATTCTTCTGTCAATTTTATATAGCAACTGGGAACCAGTCAATGATGCTTCATCTATAAGAAAAAGTCTAAATTGTGCTTATTCCATGCTTATCATATCAAGTGTGTTAGAAGTCAATGGATACATGTTGCATGATGAAAGTGGCAAGTGAAAAGCTGAGTGTATTGTGACACCATTAGCAATATAAGCAACCTTGCTAGTGAATGCAACTATGAGACCCTTTGTTTTTAGGGGGTCACTTTGAAGGTCTTTGTTATAATAGTGTGTAGTGCATGATAAAGTGTTTGTGCAGTGTTTGCTTTTCCTATTCTTGCACCTCCGGTAATAAAGAAATAAATCGACTTTCTTGGATTGATTTTATCCATAGTACTATTTCTTTTACTACAAATTGTTGCTTCTCATTTAACTTTCTCATAATTTTGCACTATGATGTTGTGCTCAGAATAGTTGGATGTTTAACACGTGTTGAAATTCAACAATAAAATGCACAACATACTAGTGTGGGATTCTAGTCACACACTGGTGAGGAATTCCTTTACACATTAGTGCTAAATGTGGGCATCTAATTTATTTTTCCCTTAAATAAATTGGGTTATAAATTGTAATTTCATCTCATAACAACTTGTATCAGTTAACTAAGTCATGAAGACTAAGTTAGCTCAATAATTTCAAGTAGAGGGTCAAAGATGAGGCATGTAGAGTGATTCTAATATTATGGGGGTCTAGTTGCAGTTGTAGCACTAGTGTGGTGTGAGTGTAATCAGTTAACTCAAATTAACTGAGTTAAAATCAGTTTAACTAGTTCTAATTGAGTGATGAATTAGTGAGAGGTCCAGTGAATTAAATTAGATTTAATTCACAAGTAGTGATCAATCATATAACTGATGATTCGCTATTAATAGTTGAATGCATGTCAGTCCTGATGAAGACCCAGTTGAGACAGAGGTTAAAGGGAACATGATTATCATTTGTATTATTAGCAAATTTCCTGGTTCAATTATAAAGTCACGAGAAGGCCATGATGGATTGTGAAATCAAGGAAGGTTGGTTTTCCTATTTAATACGGGCCTAATTCTTTACGAATTGCGTGAGTAAGGCACGTTGGAGGAAGGCAAGGAATTGGCTAAGTGTTTGTCCAATTTTGCCTAGATCAATGTGAGACAATTGGTAGAGTGCAAGAGATTCTTGTGAGAAAGAATGCATTGTATTGTTTCATGATTCCTTGAATTATAAAATATATGATAGTGGGCTTTTGAGCAATTGCTTTCCCCAAGAATATCTTGTGTTGTGCGATTGATTTACTTCTTTCTCTTACTTGCATGTGATTGAGAGATCATGTTTTATATTCCGCAAATATTGTAGAAGGATTCAATATCTTGTTTTAGTACATCACAAGATAGGATTGAATCCATTGGTATAATTTCTACAACACATACATTAGTATTTGCATTCGTAGTTTGCATGTCTTTAGATTTCCTTTTTTGTACTAGATCAGGTTGAATATCATATTTTCCAACAGGGAAAGTGTTGTTATCATTTTCTGATGGGAGCTTAAGTACATATATGTCTTCATTTTTAGATGCGACTATAGTGGAAGCAAGGTCAATTTCACCCCATGGAAAAATTGGACGAGATAAATTTTTCTTAGTAGAAGAAACAATGTGTTTTTTAGAGAAGTATGCTTCGGTCGATGTCTCATCGGTCTTTTTTAGTGTGTATTTAGACACTTGTGTGGGAGATAGAGAATCATTTTTTCTCTATAATAGTTTTCAGGGTCTTTTTGTTCACAGGTACGAATGAAACATATGACACGTGGGCATTTTATTTCTTTTATTGGTGCTTTTGTAGTTGAGTAGGAAGAAGCATATTCTGCTAGGAAAAAATTTTCAAGTTCAATAGGCCAAGCCACATATTTTTCAATGATTGACATACACATAATATCGTCAGATTTGTCTTGTTCATGTCGCAAAAGAACATTTCCTTTAAGCACTTTTTTTTTCCTTTTTTTGTTATTTATTTCAACTGGAGCGGTTTTAATGAAAAAAAATTTCCTATATGATGAGTACAAAGGAAATGAAAGAATAATATGAACTACTTTCCTACTTGACATTCATTGTAAATTTAAAAATTTGTTTCCAAGTTTACAAATAGTTTCAATTTTACTATCATCACTAGACAAGCAATCTTTTGGATTCACCTAAAGGCAAATGTCATTGTGTGATCCATCTTTGTCATATAGGAGCTACAATAACTTGTTGCAGCAAACATGTCTAAGATGAATTGTGCATTTGTGCTTGCTTGCCACAATGTTGTGATTTTCTTTGCAAATGCATTTATCCAAATGTCACAAGGATTAATTTTTAACAACACGATGGGTCGAACAATACAGGAGTGAAGAAGCAATATATATTTTTTGTTTGGAATACCAAGATCAGCTAGTAAAATATCAAATGTCATGTTTTTTTAGTAGATTCTACTATGTAAAAGGGAAGAAATTTTTTTTCTTAATTTCTTTATTATCATTGGAATTACTGAATAAAGGTTGCAAGACACAAGTTTCATGCATTGGTGGAAAAGGGAAACCATATCTAAAAATGGAATGTTTGTTTTTTTTACAGTTTTTTGTATGATGATGAGTTTGTATTTGAACCATTTAATATGGTAACATGTTGAGTCACATGTCAGATAGAAATCAATGAAATAAGTAAGATTGACTTGAGGATAATGTTGATATTTTGTTGCATCTTTAATCCAACGCAATCTATGATCATGGTATGTTCCTCTACTTTTCAACTTTGTGATAAAAAAATAAACTTGTACTTGTCCAAATAGTTCATTATTTGTTGTGATAAAATTACACAGTGTTGAGATTATATGTCTATAATATCGGCTAAAAATGACTAGGGGACTTCTGATCAATGTACCAATGCATCCATTGGAACCATTGTTAAGCTGGTTCATTGGATTGCTAGAACATTTTTTTTAATGCATTGTCAATGGATCCCTAAGATGCTCGACACTTGTGAATGTCACGAATAAAGTTGGTGGACCAATTTGTTGTATCATTGCAAAAAAAAAAAAAAAATCATATTTTCAAAGTAGTTAGGAGATGTGCAAATGATTTTGAAACATTGATATGAAATTTGTTATTGCAATACTTTTTGAAGATTGTTTCGGTACTTGACATCTTTTGCAACTAATTATTTTCCTTTTAGTTCTCCTTTGCAAATGGAAATCCAAGCTAAGTTGGAAACATGATTTATCAATATATGAATTGCTTTGAAAAATATATTTGTAATGTGTGTTGAGAAATCTTCAAACTTGTGCAATAGATCCCATTGTGAAACTTGTTGATATGAAAATCAATTCATGATATCAGTAGGTCGACTATAGCCATAAAACAATGTTGGGAAATTAAGTTTTTCGAATAACTTGAAATATACCTAGGGGCTAAAAAATTTCAGAAAGGTGCAATTTGTATTATTTTGTGTTAATATCGTGGATTAATTGGGCCTCTGAGTAGCCATGTACAAGTGTTTCTGATTCTAGTTCTCGATAATTGTCAACAAGTGGTGAATCTTGTTCATCATTCTCTGCAATATTATTATCAATATATTTTCTACATTGATCAAAATGCTCTTGCCATTCATTGTTGATCATTATTTTTCCATTTGTGTTGAGATTCAACAAGATGATGAGCTTAGTGAAAATTAAGCACATTCACTAAGAGGGGCCCGCAGGATATTTTTAGGTGTATGTCTATTTTTATACATGGTGAGCATATTCTATAAGTTGCAGGATGCTATTTGGAGATGTTTGATCAAATGTGAAAAATAGATGAAATTCTATTTTTGGAATATTGGGCGAAGTCTATTTATAGATCGTCAATCTAAAAATAGGTGCATGTCGATTATTATTAGCCCTTAATAATAATCCGACAATAAATATCAGCTTATTCTCTTGGAGCACTTTATTTCAGTGAACAAATTTGGAAAATCAATGGGGTGAAGGAATTACGCAATTTCGAAGTACAGCCTATGCATGGAGGACTTAGTTAGAACCCAAGTGGCAAAGTTATGATGACAAATATAGCTTATGAGTTGTTATTTAGTTTAACTCAATTAAGTGAGTTAAACTCGCTGAGCTAGTTGTATCTAGTCTAACTGAAACACAATTAGTGAGAGTTTAGAAGAAATTAGTTAATTAATTCACAAATTAATAACTCACTAAAAATCGAATAAATATAGCAAATGAATACTTTCATGTCAAAGGAGACCTGGGTGAGAGATAAGTGAAAGGGTGATATGGACTATCTGTTGTGACTATAGTGATGCATTCAATGCATCTGACACACATTGGAGATGCCAATGAGGATTGTGCAGTCAAGGCAAGGCCAATTCGAATTCATTCAGGGGTCTTCTTCAGCATGGATTGCGCAATGGAGGCAAGCTGTCAGGAGGCAAGAAATTGGTGCATATATATGCAAATTTCTGCATGACAATGTGTAATAATTTTTTATTGTACTGAGAGCTTGATGTACTAAGATTTCTATGAGATTATTACACGATTACATTGATATACATAATATATGATAGTTGGGGTTTTTAGCTTTAATTTTTCCCGTTAAACAACTGTGTTATGTGTGATTGAATTTATTCACATGTGTTTGCAATGTAGTTTTAATTTCCGCAAGTTTAACAGTTAAAGGATTCTGTATTTAGCAAGAAGATAAATATTGTTAGATCGGGAGAATCCAGTAATACATCAGTATTAAGAAAATTCTACATGGTATCAGAGCAGTATTGATCACTGGAGATTGAAATTTTGAAGAGGTGTTAAGTTTTGTGCTGGTGGACAATTCGAATTTGCTGCAGAAATTTCTTGGTGCAACAGTTGAGTATTCATTGAAATGTCTTTCAATGCATTGTGATTGGAGTATGACCTTGAGGGTATCTCAAATTACATATCCTGGAAGGATAGGATGGAGGCGGTGCTTGAATATAATGGACTGAAGGATTTCATCGATAGCGATGTTCCTAAGCCTACTTCTAGCGATGCTGCATTACTTGACGCATGGCAAAATAAGGTAGCGAAGACAAGAAGAATTTTGTTGGAAGGTGTGAAATACCATATTATGTCAAACCTTCGTGGGAAAGCCACTCCATTTGCAATGTGGAAGGCTTTGACAGATATTTTCCAAAGCAGCAGCGATTATAGGAATTCGGCACTGAAAGATAAGCTCAGAAAAATCAAAATGGAGAAGGGCAACAATATTCCAAAATATCTCACGAAGTTTGTCCAATGTAGGGATGAGTTGGAAAGTGTGGGGATTACAGTTGCGGATGATGACTTGGTGAGCTTGGCTCTCCTTGGGCTTCCGAACAGTTGGCATACCTACGAAGACTCTGTCAATGGATGGGAGAAACTGTCGTATGGGAGCAACTTTGGTCGGATCTTGTGCAGGAGGAGATAAGGCGGAATACCAGGGATGGCTCTTCATCAAAGTATGATGATGAAGAGAATTTCACTTTGGCTACCAAAGCAAGGAAAGAGAAGGGGAAGAAATTCCATCCAAAATCCAAGGCTAAAGGCAAGAAGCTAGATTTGTCCAAGGTGAAGTGTTTTCACTGTCACGAACATAGGCATCTCGCCACTAACTGCCCATATAAAAAGAAGAACAAGAAGGCTGATGGAGTTGCAACTGGAGAGGCCTTAGCCTCGCAATTTGAACTTGATTTCTCTTTGATCGCATGCTTGGTTTCAAGCGCTATGGGATCGGTGCGGTATCTTGATAGTGGTGCTTCCTTCCATATGACAGGAGACAAGGAGTTGTTTAGTGACTTGGAGGAGAAGGATCTCCAAATGCATATAGAGATGTGCGACGATGGTAGATACAGTGCGACCGACATTGGAACCATTACCTTTGAGAGGGAGTCAGGTAAACCATTTATGTTGAAAGATGTTATGCATGTTCCAGGTCCGAAGAAGAACTTGGTCTCGGTCGCTATGTTGGAGGACAGAGGTTATGACATTGTTTTCAGTGAGGGAAAATCTTTCCTGCGACATAAAAAAATGGGTCAAACCAAGAGGATAGGGATTCGAGTTAAGAATCTCTACAAGCTGGAGATAGATGGTTGCGCTGCAATGATGGGAAAAGCAGAAGAAGTGGTGAGCCAAGATGAGGGAGAATTATGGCACAGGAGATTGGGTCATCTTCACCATGGTGCCTTGAATATTTTGCAGCAGATTTCTACTGGACTTCCCAAGGGTACTCTTGCGCAGTTAGATCAGTGCAAGGGATGTACTATGGGTAAGTTTGTGAAGACCACCTTTCATGAGAAGGAGAACAGTGCTCTGGTGATCCTAGAGAGAATTCACATAGACATGTGTGGATATTTCTCGAGTGCTTCAACAGCAAAACACAGGTATTATGTTATTTTTGTTGATGACTATTCTCGTAGATGTTGGATCTTCTTCATGCAAAAGAAGAGTGAAACATTCTCAAAGTTCTGTGAGTTTAAAGCATTGGTGGAGAAGGAGTCGGGGAAGCAAGTGAAGGCTCTGCGAAGCAATAATGGTGGTGAATATATCTTGAACGAATTCAAAGACTTCTGTAGCAAAGAAGGAATTCAAAGAGAACTCATAGCGCCTCATAACCCACAACAGAATGGGGTCGCTGAGAGGAAGAACAAAACGATCGTGGGTGTTGCACAAGATATGTTGCATGAGCAAGGCCTACCGATGCACTTCTGGGCGAAAGCATGCAACACTGTGGTTTATGTGCAAAACCGTTGTCCTCATAGAGTACTTGGCATGAGTTCACCTGTAGAATATTTTACTGGTAAGAAGCCTGATATTTCTCATTTGAATATTTTTGGCTCATATGTTTACATTCATGTGACAAAGGAAGCCAGGAAGAAGTTGGAGCCGACTGCAGAAGTTGGGATATTTGTGGGGTACATAGAAACACCCCATAATTATCCTGTGTATTTGTCAAACAGTCAAATGATTGTGGTGCGACGGGATATAAAATTCAATGAGGTGAAGGCCATGAAGTTGTCGCTTGAGAGGGAGCTACACTTGCATGCGGAGGAGGAACTTCGTGTTCCCAAAGATGAGCCTCTAGATGTGGATCAGCCATAGTAGGAGATTCATGGAGTGGAGGAGTCCACTCATGCAAACCCAAACATCAGAACAGGCAGACCCAAACGTCTCAAGGAAATTATGCTCGGGAGATACTTGGTAAGTTTCACATGGAGGACTGCAAGCCCATGGATACTCCTATTTTAGGAAATTGGATGAAAGAGGATGCTACATCGGCAGACGTAGTGGATGCCATTGTTTATCGATAGTTGGTGGGTTCGCTCATGTATTTAGTTAATACAAGACCGGACATATGCTATGTGGTGAACCAGCTTTCAAAAGTGATGGTTAAGCCTACCAAGCTCTTTTGGAAGGCAAGAAATCATGTCCTGAGGTATCTAAGGGGCACATCTGAGTATGGCTTATGGTACATACAAACGGATGAGGTGAAGTTGCATGGCTTCACGGATGCAGATTGGGCAGGCATCCCAATGGACAGAAAGAGCACATCAGGAGGGGCTTTTAGCATTGGATCTACAGCATTTTCTTGGTACATCAGGAAACAAAGATTCGTGGCACTCGGTTCAGCAGAAGCAGAATACATGGCAGCAAGTCAAGTTGCATGTGAGGCTATCTGAATGAGAAAGATCCTGGTTGGTTTGTTCGGTTCTCATTTAGATCCTACAGTGATACATTGTGATAATCAGAGTTGCATTAAACTCTCGATTAATCCTGTGTTTCATGATAGATCTAAACATATTGATATCCAATATCATCATATCAGAGATTGTGTGCAGCGGAAGATTGTGTTGCTTCAGTACATTCATACGGAAGATCAGGATGCAGATATTCTAACGAAGGCACTCAGCAGGAGAAAATTAGAATACCATAGAGGCAGGATCAGGGTGAAGGATAATCCCTATCTTATTGAGAGGGAGTGTTGAGATTCAACAAGATGATGAGCTTAGTGAAAATTAAGCACCTTCACTAAGTGGGGCCTGTAGGCTATTTTGAAGTGTATGTCTATTTTTAGACATGGTGAGCATATTCTATAAGTTGCAGGATGCTATTTGTAGATGGTTGATCAAATGTGAAAAATAGATGAAATTATATTTTTAGAATATTGGGCGAAGTCTATTTATAGATCGTCAATCTAAAAATAGGTGCATGTCGATTATTATTAGCCCTTAATAATAATCCGACAATAAATATCAACTTATTCTGTTGGAGCACTTTATTTCAGTGAACAGACTTGGAAAATCATTGGGTTGAAGGAATTACGCAATTCCTAGGGTTATTGGTGGCTCATGCATGGAGGACTCAGTTAGAAATGAAGTGGAAAAGTTATGACAGAGTTGGAAGAGTAGTTATGGGAGTTGTTATTTAGTTTAACACAGTTAAGTGAGTTAAACTCGGTTGATCTAGTTGTATCTAGTCTAACTGAAATATACACTAGTGAGAGTTTAGTGAATTAATTAGTAAATTAATTCATAACTAATAACTCACTAACAATTGAACAAATACAGCAGTAAACTACTTGCATGTCAGTTCCAGTGGAGACCAAGTGGAGAGATAGGTGAAAGGGTGAGATGGACTATCTGTTGTGACTATAGTGATGCATTCAATGCATCTGACACACATTGGAGATTCCAATGAGGATTGCGCAGTCAAGGCAAGGCCAATTCGAATTCACTTAGGGGTCTTCTTCAGTAAGGATTACGCAGTGGAGGCAGGCTGTCGAGAGGCAAGAAATTGGTGCATATATGTGCAAATTTCTGCATGACAGTGTGTACTGCTTGTTGATTGTACTGAGAGCTTGATGTACTAAGCTTTGTATGAGATTATTACATGATTCCATTGATATCCATAATATATGATAGTTGGGGTTTTTAGCTTTAAATTTTCCCATTAAACAATTATGTTATGTGCGATTGAATTTATTCACATGTGTTTGAAATTGAGTTTTAAATTTCCACAAGTTTAACAGTGGAAGGATTTTGTATTTAGCAAGAAGATAAATATTGTTACATCAGGAGAATCCGGTATAAATCAATATTAATAAATTTCTACATTTTGTGAAGATTTGTATTTCACATATCATTCAAGGAAAGCATCCCTTTTTTTGGTCGAACATTGCCGGACAAATAAGTATTTTTGTGTTTTATTTTTCTTTTTGGCATTATTGAAACTGTCATGGAATCATCAATATTTCCGGGAAGGGTTGTTTGTATTTTTTTCAAATTGGAAGGGACATTTATGATTGCGCCTGTCAATCCCATCTACGATTTTTTGTAGCCAAGTTGTCTTATTTGTGCAAAGTTCATTCTTGGTGCCACTATTCTCTCCTCTAAAGTTGTTAACTCTGCAACAAAGGAAAATTTCTGGTTTTATATAATATGTATAAGTGTTGCAAATTTAGGAAATTTTCCATTAAGTAATGCAATATTGCAAGGTTTACAAATTTTCTCATTGATTTTGATTTCGTTGACTTCAGCTGCAATTGTGAGGATATGATAAGTTGACAATGTGCTTTTGTTGATGAGACACATTTATTTTTCAAAATGAAATCTTTCATAAATACAACATGCATGTGTAGGTGTGTCTTGAATTGATTTCAAATATGTTTCAATTGATTTAATTGATTGCAAATGATTTTTTTTGTTCTTGCAGTAACAAACCACCATATGAACGGTATTGCATCTTTCAATTAATGCAAGTAAGTAGATAGGTTGTTGTATTTATTTGAAAGATCAATAGGCACTAGTTTACTGTGTTGCTCATTATGTTTTGATAATCTGCAATGTTTAGGCACTTCAACAAGTTTTATTTTCATTGACATTTTATCACTAGTTATTTCATTGTCTAATTGGAAATAACCTGTAGAATTGTTGGATTCCTTGTGTGCAAATTGTTTGGATTGAGCACATGAAATGGCATTGGAATTTGTTTTTTCCAAGATTGGTTGGACATGTGTTTTTTCACCACTAGCATCATAGGCATTGCAAACATTTTCAATTTGCAAGAGTGCAGGAAAGTGTGCATGTGATGTTGACATTGGCATATGCATAAGATAGATGGTTTTGGACGAAGTCTTTGATGAGTAGAATTGCAAGGAAATATATTTGATGTTTGCATTCTAGGTGTAGATATTAACATTAAGTATTTCATATATCCATTGGATCACAAATGTTTTTCCTTGTATATTTCCATCTGCATATGGCATTGACAAGTTAATAATATAACTTTTCCAATTGTTGACACATTTCTCTTACTGAATCACTTTTGCATCAAGGTGTTTTTGCATGCATGCTATAATTATGTTATCATTTTGATTTTAGCAACTGTGGAAAATATGTGCAGTTATTTTTCTCATTGCAAAAATGTCAAACCATGGTGCAAATGTACAAATAGAATTGAAAAATGAGTCATGACAGTCATTGAGAATGTTGTTATGCATAAAAAATACTTGTTTAAAAAATATTTGTTTAATGGTACCATGTCAAATTGTAAAATAGAGCATTGGTGTGCAAGAATGCATGGAGAAATTGATCTAGAAACTGGAGATACAATGTGTATTGTGAAATATAGTAGAAGAGGTTCAAAGTGGCCACATATGGGATTTTGGTTATGTAACAAAATATTGAATTAATAACCACGAAAATGTTGATTGAATTGAAGAAATGGTTGCCCATTTGTAAATAGCTAGACAGTTACTCGAATTGAAAACTAATTAGAAAACCATTTGATGCAAAAGGTGTCTCCCCATAAATTTATTCTTGAATCAGTAGAAGAAGACGTAGGTGTAGACAATCCTTCCAAATATGTTTCAACATTAGTAACTTGATGAATATATTCAATGTATTCAGAAGTTAATTCAATATGCAGTGATTACAAAGCAGCAACATGTCCGTGAGTTAAACAATGTCAGAAGTGATTTCTTACCCATGATTGGATAAGAAATAATGTTCGTAAGAATGAGGGTCGTGACTGCTTCAGGTTCCAATATGATTTTTCCTTCCTCATAAAGTTCTGGAAATATTGTTTGAACTGGAATTTTGTCACCTATAACCTTCTTTAAGCATGAAACATGGAAAAATGGGTGCACTCGAGAAGAAGTAGGAAGCTCCAATTTGTATGCCATAATACCAATCTTTTGCAACTCCTTGTAAGGACCATATTACTTTGGCGATAATTTATTATCCTTCTTAGCTTGCTTAAGTGACATTTGTTTATATGGTTGTAGCCGTAAAAAAAACCAGTCTCTTACATCAAAAATTCTCTCGCTGCGACGTTGATCTCCCTGTTGTTTCATTCGATTTTGTGCCAAATTTAGGTTATCCTTTGAGAGTTGGAGAACTTGTTGTTGATGCTCAATGTGATCTTCCACTACATTATCATCCATATTAGCTTTCATTTTATCCTTAAAACCATCCAACTTAGCCTTCATTCATGCTTTTAAACCATCTATGTCATCTTTGATTACTTTTTGTAAGATTGAAATTTGTTTCACTTGATACCATAATTTTGATATATCATACTGCAATTCTTCCTCTTCATGCGTCATAGCATAACCTTCTGAGGGCTTAATGGGTGTTGAATTATTTTTAGAGGTCATTTTAGAACCTAATACTGATATCTATGCTTCAATATGCCTTTGGAATCACTTCAAATTGGTTTTTGAAACAAGATTTATGCAATTTGAAAAAAAAATACACACATTTTTCTTGCTTTTGAGGAGCTCGATATTGAAACTAAATTATCTTTGTGATTTCGATCTTCAATATCTCAAATTTGGTCCTATAGTAGCCCTCTTATTCTTCTTTTAAATGCCACAGGTTTGACCTGATTTGGATTCTTCAAGGCAAAGTTATGCCCAATATCCCATAATGATCTAATTATGGATTGGTTCAGTAGAGCGAACTTGTACGACGTGCCACGTGTCACTGTTTCCTCCTTCGGCTCTGAAATTGATACTCAGGAAACTACAATCCATTTCATTTTGGCCACTTTTTACATATTCCAATCTGATGCTCAGAGAGAGAGTTATGATGATTTTCCCAAGGTCATCTAGTTTAGATGAAATTCGGGAGCCTGCAAAAACCCTTAACTTCCACAAATCATATCTCCGAAAATATTGTGAAACAAGATCTGAAATTTTTACACGAAGTTCCTCAGGATTTCTTTGAAATGGGTTTTTTTTTGTAGTGTCTGAAACCTTGAAAAACAAAAAATTATAGTGAAAATTCTACGATGACCTATTTGAAGCAGCGAAACCCTAGAATCCAAAGCTCTAATTCCAAATGTTATGAAACCAGCTCCAAAAATAGAATAAAAGAGAGATCAACGCCTTAGAAATCAGCCACTTCAAGGGGGAAACCTCATTTACATTACATAAATGAATAATCTTGGATGATTCAAATGACAAAACCTTCTTTCTATATATACGATTCCATGGGGTCACAATATAATCCTAGTCGACCTAACAATAATAATCTAAGGGCCAACAATAACAATAGTGGGGTTTTATGGGGCACAATAATAACAATATGGGGACTACAGGGGTACAACAATAACAATAAGGGGGCTACACTACAACAATAAGGGACTACACTAGTAATATAGGGACTTAACAACTTCTTTCCATGGTCCATGATTGGATAAGAAATAATGTTCGTAATAATGAGGACCAAGGGATTATTACACTCATTTTTTTCACTTTCGACTATTTGAGTAAAGCAAGCTATATAGTTTGATGTTTCTACATAAATAGTATGTTTGATTCACCTGTGTTATTAAAGTACTCTTTAGTCGAGAGTTCCTTCTTTAGCTTCAATGCACGTTACATATTGAACACCTGGTTCAATTTTTTTTTCAAAGATGTTTAAACAATAATAACAATATAGCTCTAAATATATCAATTTTATCCAAGTATACACATTATCCCTTTATAATACAAACCTTTGTATTTATTTTTTTATTTAACTCTTCAGGACAAGCATTTTAATTTGCAATAATTGCTTTTACAGTTCTGATGAATCATATTAAGCCACTCTTTACCAAGATTAAGGGTGGATTGAGAAATTGGTTGACGTTGAGCTTCAAAAGCATGATTGGATAGGGTACCAAGTGCGTTTATGCTAGCTATGAGAAGATATCCATGGATATTGTGATTCAAAAATTCAGATCAAAATTGATAGAAAGCAAATTGATGGGGCAATCAATGACAAATAATTCCACTTATTACTTGAAATCACATAGTATAGGAAGGGATAAAATGCATGGGAAGGTTAAATAACTCAACCACCACAACAATACAGAGTTGGGCACATGATTCAATTAGAAAAACTATCAATACAAGCCAAAAAAAAAACATAACAACAATATTTGAATGGGATATACGTTTTGCAAATTGTTGATATTGGGTACATGATTCGATTGAAAAAACTATCATTGCAAGCTAAAAAACACAAACACACATAACAATATTTGAATAGAACATATTTTTTGAAAATAGTTGATAATGACAACATAGTATGATTTCTCAAGTCGTAAAAAATAAAATACATATAGTTAATATACGAGAATTGTGAGAGTGTCAATAATGTGATTCCCCCACCTCCTTTATCCAAGACCTAATAAGTGTTTTGGATTTATGCAATTGCCAAAGCACCCAACTGTTATGAAGTTTTCATAGAAATTACAAATGTGGTCAATCTTAGATATAGAAATAAATGCAGTAACCTTAGGAAGTTTTGTTCTGTTCTTACCTTGTGGCAAGGAACTGAAACGGAGTTCTTGGATGGCTTTGTGTGGACCATTGTTTCCATGACCTCTAACAGAGAGAGAGAGAGAGAGAGAGAGAGAGAGAGAGATATAAGTCATGAAGAGGCAATAAATTACTCTCAAATACTATTTTCTAGGTGGAGATATGATAATTAGGTTGAACACAAGTAATAATACGATAAAATAAGGCGACAAAGATAAAACCAAAATACTACATGCCAATCCTAGAAAATTGTAATTATTTTTTTGTAATTTGTAAGAACTATAATATGCAAGCAATTAAATTTTCCTATAAGTAAAGAAAATATATAAATCTAATCAGGATTCCAACTCTCATTGTAGTATTTTAGCTATACATAGCTATAAATATTACATAGGTTGAATTTAACACACATTGAATTTTAATTATTTACTTATAACATTTAGGCATTATCCAATTTCATTACATAGGAAAACAATGATTTTGAATTGAATTCATGCAACAAACATCACAAAAATGAAAATTTGAATTTTGACAAGGAATCTACAATCAAATAGTGAATTGTTTTTTTCTTGGACCAAATTTTGCTTTATAAACAAAAATCATGAAATAGTATGCAAAAATATTCTATAGATTATAAAGTGAGCATCGAACTTAGATGAATATATATATGTATATGTATATGTATATGTATATATATATATATATATATATATATATATATATATATATATATATATATATATATATATATATATATATATATATATATATATATATATATATATGTGTGTGTGTGTATGTATGTATGTATGTATGTATGTAGGAAAACAATGATTTTGAATTGAATTCATGCAACAAACATCACAAAAATGAAAATTTGAATTTTGACAAGGAATCTACAATCAAATAGTGAATTGTTTTTTTCTTGGACCAAATTTTGCTTTATAAACAAAAATCATGAAATAGTATGCAAAAATATTCTATAGATTATAAAGTGAGCTATATATATATATATATATATATATATATATATATATATATATCAATTGACATATAATATATAATATGAGACTACAAAACTTCACATGTATTATTGTCTACATTAAAATTTTATAACAAGTTATTGTCTTTTATATATTCGATATTTTTTTAAATATTTACTATATATAATTAAGTGTACTGTAAAATTTCAAATGTGGTATATTTAAATTTTACAACATTTAATCATCCTCTATATACCAAAGACCTTATATTTTTATAATATTTATTATGAATAACCAAAAGAAACTATAAAAGAATATGAAATAATATTCTAACACACATCTATATTATATTTGCATCACATCTAAAGATCTATACTATATTTGCATTTAGTGATTATATTTATTATAGTCACTAAGTTAAGTCAATTTTTTTTCCCACCAGGAAAATATATTTTAACCATAAGTATTGCTAGCTACTGCATTTAGTCTCTAAAATCCTTTATCGCCAATTTTAAATTTCATGTATCATTTTCTCATATTAGATTAAAGATTTTAAGTAGAGATACAGAGAATAAATTACTATGGTATCTAGAGATCCATGCAATACTTGGTCACTTTAGCATTATAATTTTTAAATGTTCTCTTACAAAAGAATGAATAAAATATATTCAATTCCATTTTATTGTTGGAGTTTTCGTGTAGTGGGCTTCTCTAAGGTAAAATTTGTGTTGGTTGTAATTGATTGTGTTTGTTTGATCTCCTATGAGATGTTAGACAATGCAATGCATTCACTGGATATATAAAAAATAAGAAGATTATATAAATTGAAGATATGTTATTACAAACTATTTAGAAAAATAATTTCCACCATAGAACAACTCCACAATTTTTTAATGGCAATACATCACACATGAAAAAATCATCAAATGCATCAATCATGTAACTAAATTTTCACTACTTTCAAATAGCTAGTTTTTCATATCTACACATTCAAATTAACAAAATAAGTCCAACTTTCTCATTATTTCCTCCTTATTGAGGTTCTATTGATTTCAAGCATCAAAATTAGTTTAATTAATGTGATATTGGTTTACATCTATACATGGAGAAAAATCATGAGCTTTGGTCTATCAACAGATCCATCGTTTAAACTGCACAAATAAGTATGTTGCATGCTAACCTTTGACACTAACTCAATATATTTTACATATGAAGAGACATATTTCACCCAACAACACCAACATATGCACCAAAATAAGTTGCATCTAATTCACTTGCCGCCACTTTTGCCTTGAAAGTGTCCACCGTTGGTGTTCTTATCAACTTTATTTCTACAACTCACTATGTGGCAATCAACCTCTCCCTCTTCTATGAACTATTGCAATGATTTCGATGGTTGCATCATAGCACATTCCATGACACCAAAATTTTCACAGTTGCATATGGTTTCTTGTTAACAGATTTCACTCAAACAAGTAGACGAGGCCTAACTTCGTCACAAAATCAAGACAAAGAACAATGTAGTTGCCTAAGGAGTTCCCCTCTTTAAATCCTTTTGAGTATCGATTACAATAAGTAATATTAGAAAGAGAGTTGTGAAAACTAACCCCACCATCTCAAAACAAACTAAACATTTTGTTCCTATTGCACCCTGGTCAATTGACTGAAAAGTGAAAATGGCCCCGGGTAGTTTACGTACAACCTTACAATACTTCACCTTGCCACATATTTTTGATACTCTGTGTTCATAACTCAAAGTTCTTTTTACGTGCTCAATGTGCTCCAAAGTCTCTCTTAACTCTCTGTAGATCATTGATATATTTGAATATGCAAAGGGCAGCGACAACATTACTACATTGCAACAATTTTCCTAATGTGTTGTTACAATTGAAGATATTTACAGTGTCATTTGATTTGCAGATTTGAAAATCTATAGTTAAAAATAAATTTACAGGACCTAATATATATTTTTTGTTAAGTTATCATAAAAATTATGATGGGGTTTAGGATATCATGTGATTCCTTTCCACAATCAAGCATAATGAAACATATTCTTAACAAAACATACTCTTAAGATTCCATCTAAACAAAGAGGCCAACATGATTCATTTTAGCGTGTTTTTATAATTTTAAAATTCAAGAAATAACTTGGTTGTTTCTAAACATAGGTATTGGATTTTGGATATCCTTAAATGAAATATCTTCACTTAAATTAGACTTGGGTTTATGAGAATTATATGTGAGACAAGAGTAGGGTTTATGAGAGTAATATGTAGCATTAGAGACCTAGGTTTATGAAAATTATATGTGAGACATGAGTAGGGTTTATGATAGTAATATGTAGCACTAGAGGGAAGTGGATATTTATGTTAGAAATTTTGGCACTAAGAATATTCCTGATAGATAATCATTAGACCAATGCACAAATTGCGGTATAGACCTGGCATTTCCTTTTTTTCACATTAATATCCTTTTTTTCTTTCTATTGCATTTTTTTGGCTAACCTCTTCACTTTTATTTCCAAATATTTGGCTTCCTTAGACATGGGTTGATTGTCATTGTCTACAAGCAGATTTGGAATCGTATCCATTGTGTAGTTAGCCATGAAGCAAAATTAGAATATTGCAACATGATAGTAGCAAGTGATATCTCCACTTGGAAAATTAGGACACCACAACCAATAATTACAGTCGTAAATTAAGGATATGTTGTATGAGTGTTGGGTAGAATCGCATTTTAAAAGAATTATTAAGATAATTGTGTTAATATTCCATGAAACACTCAACGCATGTTGTATATTACAACTACATATCATCTCATTTGACGTTGTGGCTCTAAACAAAGTTTCTAAAGTACAAAAAAGAATGAAACCTTAATTCAAACAAATACATACAGTGGTTTCAAATGAGTTGTTTTGGAAAAAATTTCACGTCGTCACATAATATATGCTTTGTCTATTTTTATTTTTTTTGTTGCATATTTTCCGCCAAGTTTTTTCTAACCTGCATCATCCAAATATCCCAAGAATTTTCAACCATCATAACTTTTTGTCTCTAACAATAGGTGGATTTTTCACTCGAAACATGGTGCGCCTCAATGATTCTACATAGTGTTCCATAAGCTCTCAATGTCAACATAATAGATAACTATTTTCATTAGAGTATTTAACCTTGTCTATATTTCATATTTCACAAACTAAAGCATATCATTTTATTTTAGAAATAAATAAATTATTACCAATCTTATTATTACATTTTCAAAATAGTCAAAAATTCAATTATAATACTTAAAAAATTAATAAACAAATACATACTTCCACATTGTAAATAAAAACCTCTAAAATAATATTTAAGAATTAGAAAGACAAATTACTTATTCTAACTATTTTAATAAATAAAAGCAATAATAAAAAATAAAATATATAGACAATATCAACATTTCAAAATTTTAACCATCAAAAACACCTATTTGTCACTCTCTTGGAATATATGTGGTTCCTCCCATATCTACCTCGAGGTATCTAATTTATATTCACATTATTCTACATGGAAAAGTTTATAGGTGGTAACTTTGTCCTCGTAATTTTTCTTATTGAACATATCTCGTAATGGCAAAACACTTTTATTAACATGTTTCAACTATTTTGAAAATAAGTATTTACAAGATAAAGAACATATCTGCAGTTAGAGCGATATGATATGGAATGGTAATGCGAATGTGAAAGTACATGGGCCATTGAATAAAGACAAAGCATGAAATTTATGTGAATGTCATTTTGCTATGTTCTCATCCAAAATAGCAAAATATATATTTCGATAACAAAATATAAATAATTACAAATATTTATTTTGAATCTTTGTGAAACCATGGATATTTGTTTTTTCGCTTCAACCTTCAATGAATATAGGATTGCAACAAGTTTCTCCATAATAAAACCTCTATTATATATATATTTTTAAATATGTCTAAGCAAGGTAAGTAAAGAAATCTCTTTTAATATCTTTGTTTCATCGTAATATTATTTAAAAAATATTAAAAATTGCCATTGTAATTATGATTTAGAAGATATATTTAAGATGTGAGATAGAGTCATGATGAAATAATCATTTTCTATTATTATTTCTTGTTTTTTTGCAGTGCAGGGACTATAGCGTTCGATAGGTGTTGACCTAGCATTAATTTAGTTTGACCAACCGCTATATTCAATGTTTAAATCAACGTTTTAAAAGAAAGATGCAATTAAACAAATTTTTATCCAAAGTTTCAACTTCGACCTCTTATTGCAGGCGAAAGAGGCAACACTATATGATTTTCAAGATTTTTATAAAAATTTAGAATAACAAATTTCAAATTTCAACTCATTGTTGTTTTAATGCTACTTTGTAGGTAGCATTACTTCCAAAACATTTAATGTTTGAAAACAATAAAGGGAACTCATTCGCCTTCTATACAAATTTTAAAAGTGTCATACATATATTAAATTTGAAACTGGTTTTATCCAAAGTTTAAAAGTGTTATACATGTAAAGTTTTGAAACTACCACGCTTCAGCAGCAAGCCACCTGCCATTTCATCTGGGCACTTATCACCTCCTCTATCTTCTATATGCTCACCTGCCATTTCATCTGGCTGCTTGTCACCTCTTCTGTCTTCTATGCTCTTGCAACCGCCCTCCTACCCCCTCTTCAAGCAATGGTATTTCATGTGTTTTAGAAAATATTTATGTGTTTTATCAAGTCTTTTCTAAGGTTTTTTCTAGGCATCCTGCTCATTGAAGTGCTCATGAAGAGTTGCTTGAATTGCAAACAATATCATATAGTAAGCATGAAGAGTTGCTTGAGTTGCAAACAATATCATACAGTAAGTGAATCTAGTCAAAGAATATCATATTGGAAGCGGGCTATAATGTATATTTCCATCTTTCCAACTCTTCTTGTACATGTTCATCCCATCCTTAACAAGTTCATCATGTTCTTAACAATTCTCCTACGAAATTTAACATGAACAGTGTGTTGCATTAACTGACCAGGGGCTGCAATCACATACCAAAGAACTAGTTGGAGGTTGCAATCACCAATTGCAGAACAAAAAATAATAATAATAAATAAATAAAATCAGAAAAAATAAAATCTAAAAGACAAGGCGATTGTGCTATTCAAATCATTTAAGTCGTTCCATATTGCATAGTCCATTTTATATTATTCATATATGCTATTCATGAACAATAATTTCTTAGTAATGAACAAAATCATATGATATCTACATATCCACATAGATGCTCAAGAGTTGTTGGCTTGCCATTTGTGCAACTCCCAACTTTTGTGTGTTGCAATAACTAACGAAATGTTACAGAAGTTGACCACATGTTACAAAAGTTGCAATCGATGACCACAAAAGAACTTGCCAGAGAGTTATTCATGAACATTAGCTTCTGAGCACTGCACTTTTATGAAATAATTTATGAAACCATAACATACTATAAGATTTGCTCAATGTACCAATTTATATCAAATGAATTACCAAAAATTGGTGCAGGGTAGAAAGCCATTATTTTCACCAAATTTTCAACCATTCGATAAAAACTCTTGAATTATGTGGGGTTAATGATGAGAAATCCTAGGGAGATTTAAAAAGTCGAAGACATTGAGGCTATATAACACTGAAATTCACGCCTGCATAAAGGGCATTCTAGTTTAAAATAAAATCATTGTTTCTAGCATAATATAGCATAATATCCCAAGCTCTATATGGTTAGAAAATCCCCAAAGATTAAAGTGGAATTAATACAAGAAAATGACGAAGATGACAGAGAGGTAGAGAAAGTAAATGTCTATCGAAAAATAGTTGGTCCAAGAAGGGATGCCCAAATTTTGTGCTTACCCAATAAAAAATTCCTAAGATTAATGTGGAATCAATACAGGAAAATGACCAAGATGACATGGAGGTGTAGAAAGTAAATGTCTATCAAACAATAGCTGGTCCAAGAAGGGATGCCCGAATTTTGTGCTTACTTGATCAAAATATTTGTATCATTCTTTGCTTGGATTGATCTAGACAGTGAAAAGCTTCCTGTGGGAAAGTGGCCATGTTCCAGTGCACAAATGTTGGTTCACCTTGTTGTTCAGGTCTTCATCCAGCTATATCACATTTGACTGAGGTCATTCAGAATGGTCCATCCTTTGGTCTCATCACTGAGGGGATTTGAGAATGGATCCATCATTTGTCTCAGTGTTGTCTTAAAACGAGCAACGAGACAAGGTAAGACGAAGGACCAATTGATATAGCCAAACTTGTGAATTAAGGTACTGAAAAATGTTTGCTATTTTCCTTTCAAAAATATGTGAAATTATGTCTAGTTTCTTTCTGCTGACCTACTTTCTTGTTGTTATTATTTTTCTATTTTGCAAACCGTGCTCTCTATAAAAAAAATTATGTTGTATAACAAATCAACAATAATTTTCATACAATTTTTTATGTAGAATTTGTGTGTGTGTGTGAAGACAAGATGAAGGAGACTTATTCTGAATGCAATATTTAATCAATGCCCTCATTTATTCCTATGGCCAAACTTACCTTATGCCAACTATATAGTTTGTTCCTATTACAAACGCTTTACAAAATATTTCCTCTAGTATTTTGCTGCCAAGTTCCAATTTGTTTATTTTTCTTACCAGGATGTGGCAACCTATATTCGTTCATGATCCAGCAAGTCATTTTCCCCTCGGGCTCCTTCCCTTTGTAAAATACCAGTGTTTTCTTCAATCCAATGCAACGAAAGGCTTCAATGTGAACCATATGGTCAGCATCTGTAGCTTTCCAATATCCAAACTTTGTTACTCTGTTGGGTCAATATCCATTCCTATACTCTGTATCACACTACATGTAAAAGAATCACTCTTTATCACCAACTTAAGACAAAGTAGTGAAACTCAAATTACAATCTAGGGTTAAGAAGAGAACAATGTTTCATTCATGCTCTAGAAAGAAAGAAAAAACCTTAAATTTTATAATGAATGAATAAGAAAAACCCTTAAATTTTACAATAAATGAATCAGAAAAAACCTTAAATTTTATGATGATTGAATTAATGAAATAGTGGATCTATATCTATATGGAACCTGGAAGCTCCCAGGAGTTGTATCGATAGAGATCGATGGATGTAATCAGTTCGATATTGAAGTGCTTCCCCTCCACTTTTATGCACAGATAAAATACCTCGCCACGGAGAGTACGAAGGAAAAACCCAAAACTACATGTCTCTAGAAGACAAACACTTTTTAAATATTCAATGTGTAGTTTTTATATTATATATGTCAGTAGGTAATATAAAAATAATACAACATCACAACTACTCTTTTGCCATTAGGAGCCCTAATTAGTGCACACAAGGCAGACCTCAAGTTAGTTAACTAGAACTTGTGCCATTGAACAAAGACGAAGCATGAACTTTATGTGAATTCCATTTTGCTATGTTCTCATCCAAAATGTCCATACAGACCCTTAAGTGACTTTGCAAAAGATAAATTTTAAACGAGGAATACAAATAAATGAATTTGATTTCATACATTAAGAATCTCCATCCATAAACATTTCTTCCAATTTCATAAATTATTATTATGTGTTTTTTTGTTTATTGTTTTAATGAAAATTTTAAATTTCCTTCTCCATTGATTTTTTTTAAAACCATCCTTGATAGATTATATGAGTTATGATTCATCGTCATCTACGACATGATTTATTACCACCATCAATGTAGAAATATGGTGATAGAATTGAAACTGCTCAAGAAATTTAAGCTAAATCAAGAGACACAATTCTACTCTACTGATCTGTGAAAATTAATTCACAATTTAGAATAACATTCTCAAACATAAATCAATCACATACACAAGTACACAGATATATCTAGGGGGAGCCAACTCGTAAAACCCCCTTGAGCCTTCTTGCACTAATCAGATGAATATATAATCTATTACAATTGCTAGCTCTTGCTCAACCTACAAAACAATAATTGTTCTATTTACTCAATGAGAAGCTCTGAACTAGACTTAGTCAATTTTAGCCCCCACTTGAGATCCTATTTCTTTGCGCTAGAAGGAGGGCCAGATGACAGGTTGTGCCCGTTGAGTTTGCTTTCAATCTCTTATACAAAATGGCTCTTTCCCAAATCATAATCTCGGGATGTTTTTCTAAAGAGACTAATCTTACCATCCCCATGAAAATCTATTTCAAGTTGTCTGTTTTTTCCTTTCTAATGGAATACATTGCACGAATGTCATAGCTAGATTGCTCACGCTCACATTTGAAGGTCATGTTAAGAGATGGTGTCATACATTACCTGCTTCTTATATCCATTCATTCGAGCAACTTGCGAAGGAGCTTCATAAATCATTTGATAGGTATGATTACAGGGATGTTCTTAAAAGAATTAACCATCTAAAATTCAAGCCTAATGAATAAATTAAGGATTAATTTGATTGATTCCTTCACCTTTGTTATGAATTTCCTGGAGAAGACACGGCTTTGGATTTCTTTAAACAAAATTTTAAGTGTTTGGTTCATATCTCTTTGCACGGTGAATATGAACCCCCTGATGTGTCTACCTACCCAACTCTTGTAAATCGTGAGACACCTCTAATTTCAAAGGATGAAGCCCCTATCCCTTTTGTTCTTTGTCCTCCTCCTTTTTTAATTCCAATGAGGGTACCTCCTCGCGATGATAATGAAGTTGGGAAATTTGCAAATCAAATTCCTAATCCATCTTCTCATCCTCCTTCGCTTTTCATGAATAAGCTCCCATGAAGGAAATCCTAGAATGGTTCATGAATCCTATGGTGAATACTAATTTCTCCATTCCTCAAGATGGTATTAACACTCATAACTCTAGTCTTGAATTTGATTTGGATTCATGTCACCCTCTATCATCTCTTTCTCATGATCCCTTGCCCCATTATTTGCTTTATCAACTTATTCCAAATCCAAAAAACGATCAAGTGCGAAGTAGTCACATTTCACAGGTAGAGGAGAAGGAAGGTGAAGATTCTTTCAATCTCTCTTTTCTTTTTCAAAATCCTCCGTGTGAAGATGGTCTTTCCCCATTCTTGGTTGATATTGAATCTGGTAATCTTGGTAGTCAATCAAATGCGATCGGTTTTCCTAATCAATCTCAATTATTGGGAAACAATCATTCTGATGAGGATGAATTCGTTGATATATATGATGATGAATTCCCAAGTGCACCAACTGGTCTTTCAACTTCTTAAATTTGCTTCAGTCAAAGAAGATTCGCTTATGAACAATCTTCCTCTTCACCTCCCTATCCTTTTTGCTCTACTGTTTATAATGCATCAACTTACGATAGAGACTTTGCATGCTTTTAAAGTTTGTTATCTCATGAGTTGAATCTTGAAATGACACAGGATAATGAGAATATTCATGATGAAGAAGAAAGCGATGAAATTATAAAGTATCAATTTCATCCCATATCATCTCTTGTTTTGTATGGGGGAAACTGTGTGAATTAGTGTGATCACAAGATTTTTCTTATTCATACATCTTTTGACTTGTGATTAGAGGAATATTATGACCTAAGTAATATTTTTGTTGAAGTTGAAAATATAATTCAACTTGTGATTTAGATAGCTATCATCTAGATAATGGTGATCATATTAACTTAATCGATAACAGTTGTCCACATGCAATTTTCAATCTGACTCAGTCTACAAAATGTTCTTATCTATATTTTCAAAGTTCTGGAACTTGTCAGGAAGTCGAGGCACTTCAACTCTCGTTGATGATTATTTCAGGTTCTCACGATCCTGGTAAAATTCCTGAACCATGTCAGATCTAGATTTTCTTGCAAAATTATTTCATTCATATTGTTTCGCTAGATGCAAACTCGTTCTTGGTGGATTTTGGGATTTTTCGTTACAATTTTCCTATTTCTCGAGATCTAGTTTCTGATCATATTGTTGTAGTGAATTCATCTTGATGCAAATCTCTTGTTTCGAATTTAGGTTTGGAGTGTATACCTTTCGTGAATGTGCAAAATTGTGAAGCAGGTCAATTTGAAGATTACCTTTAGCCGAAGAATTCATATTTGTTAAGTGTTATGGTGGATAATCAACTCCTAGTCTCCCTTGTGAATCTCTTGATGACACCAAAAGTCCTCTTGAGTGTTAGAAAGTGTTTGAGTTATTTGTTGAATCAAGTTATCATTTTCATCCATTACATCCTTACTTCGTTTCATATGTTCAATATACTAGCATTCCTTTTCAATTCTTTCGATGATTGTGATTCTTGTATAGTTTGTCACCAGTTACAGGAAAATGGTTTGTCACATTCGACATGCAAGGAAGTTGATTCTATTGTTCAGAGAATTTGCATAGTTGTTCAAATTTATTTATCTTTATGGGAATATGATGCTTTAATCAACCCATATGGTCATGATTCTAACTCTGGTGACTATCATTCAACTTACCATTTTCCCATCAACACATCAGATGACATTTTTTTGACACCCTTTTATCTTTATGGTTTAACATCTTGCTATTTGGGTACTTGTAAAGCAATTGAGACACTTCAGCCTTCGTTGATGTTTGTGTCAGGTCCTCATTGACTTGGCATGTCTGCTGAATATGATCAGATTCCAGTTCCCCTCACAAGATTATCATCCTAACCCTGTGATTCTAATTGAAAATCCATCCTTTCATGGATTGCGGGGTTTTCAAGAGGATTTTTTTGAATTTCATGATCCAATCTATGATTGCCTGGAAGCATCTTACTTAGCAAGCCCATTTGCTAATAATAAGCTTCAGTATTTTTTCATTCTTGCTAATAAGGATGGAACAAATGAAGGAGCATTCACAAGAAGATTTCGAGGTTTGTATGTTTATAATCTTCATCGAAAAGGTAAGATCGCAAGTTGTTTAGAATTAGTGGCTATGAAATATCTTTCTGATGACAGGCAATATCTTCAATTTTGTGTGCAATTTATTCAAGCTCTTATCTTTTCAATCGTAAATTTTTTTTTTTTTAATTGCTCGCATCTTTGTGTATGCAGGTCGAGAGAAACTAAATTGGCTACATTGGAAATTTCATTATATGTGACCCGACCTTTTAGCTGATTAGGATAGGAGTAAGTATAATTGCATCTTAATTTCCCTTACACGTGCATTTTTCCCTCACTCTCTGTAGTCTTGGTTTGTTTTCTAACTTTTGTCTTGTGCCCTCTTTTCGATTACCCCCATTTTCCTTGTCCTTTTTATTTTTCTTTCTTGTTGTGTCATGTCTTTTCTTGTATGTTCTGTTAATCAAATTTTGCATGAATTGTGTCCCATTTGGGCTCGAAAGACAATGTGACAAAATAGAAAAGGAATTTATGACACTGCAACATTTGGCCAACCTTCAGTCCTTCTCTGTATTGGTTACACCTTTTGGTCGATGATGTTCTGACGAAAAATATGATCCTTGCTTAAGGAAATATTTGTGTCGAACCATGATATCCATATCTATTCAAGAAACCTCATGCCTACACTCGGTTCTTTATGATTTAGTGTTTTCCACGCTGATCCAATCAAGTAGACAAGGATAAGGGGAAAATCTAAACGAGCAAACCAATATCATAGGTTTTATATATGCTTCTTTGAAGGAACAAACTCTTATGCTTTCAATAAGTCAAGATCCCTCTTCCACCCATGAAATAAATAAGTGTAGATGGATAGTTCTATATAAAATAAATAATAAAGGGTGAAAGAAGAGAAAACTTCTTGCACAAGGAGGTGAAGCAAGCAACTCCACAGGGGTCTTGTCCAGGCTCACTAGAAGCAGAGCACTATTTGTGTTCCTGAAGTGACTCCACCAAGGTACTGTCCAGGCCTACTAGCAATGGAGCAACACCAGCAATGAAAAACTATACTATGAATATCTATAGCTCGCGAACTTCATTACCCTTCTCCTGATTCGAAACATTGTGATATGGCCAACTCTATGTTTGTGTTCAACCGAGAAAGGACAAATGGGAATTTTATTATGCACAGGGTAAGTGATTAAACCAAGGTGATATACACATTGAATCAATTCTCCCTGAAGAACTTGACCATTAACCAAGGCAGAGAAGTTGGAATTCTACTAGTGTGTCGCCAAGTGTTTTCGTCGCAACAAACACCCTCTAAATTTTTGCCTATACTTTAATTTTGGAGCGTACTATGGATATTATGATTGATTGTTCCATATTCACTTCTTGGTCATTGATTTTATTATAATTCTTTGAGCTCCCTTTTGGATTGTAAGTGTCGAAGTCACCTGCTCACACATGCTCAGTCCGTAATGAATTCATAAACGAATTCCTTCATGCAAGCTTGAACAGGCCTAACATAGTACATCAAAACAATGCATGTGAAATTTTGAACCTATTTCGATGGTAATTGCACACTATCATTGACAATTTCTCACTTTTGTTTGTCTTTGTACCTCTATTTCGGTGAGTTTTTCAAACTGTCGCTTTTGCGCAGCTTCGCTTTCGCAAGTTTCGTTTTCATGCTTTTGACTGTCGCTTTTGCTTGCTTTCACTTTAATTAGTGTCATTTTCATGTTATCTTCACTCTAGCATGTGTCTCTTTCATTGTCTTTCGCATATCGCAAGTTTCCTTCGTACTTTTCCTTCCATATGGCAAGTGTCGTCTTTTAGCATGGTGAGTCTTACCTATCGTGTAAAGTAGAGTTTTGGCTTGTTTCAAAGGGGAACTTTGGTGTTGATGAATCCTTATAGTCATGTAGACATGATTTACACTCATTCCAAAAAAATTATGCATTTTCGTACAAGTGTCGTCACTTAGTCGCAAAAGTGTACCATTTGTGTCACACTTGGAGAGGTATGTTGTATCACCGTCGCATTGAGGGAATCATGTTGTTCTGGTTTTTTGAGTGATCAAAGTTTTTTCGTCAACAATTTTGAGTGTGTGAACATGATATAGTTTTGTCATTGTTCACTTGAGCCTCATTGATCCCACACTTATCCTCATCTGAAAAATTTCACTCCTTGTTAACTTGAGCTTATTCAACCTTCCTGAACTACGAATTGTGCGGTCTTAACCCTCAAGCCATGACCTTGCCTCATGGAACTGCGCATTGCATAGTCACAGTGCCCAACCTTGACCCTTGAGCTCCAAAACTGCACAAATATTTCCTCCTAATCAACCACAATTGCGTAGTGTCAAGCCTCGAGCTTCCGGCCCGACACATTGATCTGTGCAATGCATGAGACTGCTCTCCCTCTAGAACTGCACATTGGGAAAATTCAATCCTAAAGCCTCAAGTTTGAGCCCTTGAACCCCTTAATTTTGTAATCTCCCAGCTTTTTCTCTTTCCAGGACTGCGTTCTTGGAAACTCCAAGCCTCAAGCCTCAATCTTGAGCTCTTGAGCCCCTCAACTGCGTAGTCACCTAACCTGGCCCTTTTGAACTACGCACTGGGAAACTTCAAGGCTCAAGCCTTAATCTTGACATCCTAAGCCCCTCAAATATGCAGTCACTTAGCCATGGCCCTCCATAATTGTGCATCGTGCAATCTCAAGCATCAAGCCTCAACCTTGAGCTCTTGAACTACTCAATTGTACAATCCCTTGGCCTTTGTTCCCCCCCCTCCCAAAACTACGCATTCAACAACCTCAAGCCTCAAGCCCTCAACCTGACCCCTTTAGCCCCTCAAATCCACATATGACTAGCCCTATCCTGCCTGAATTGCGCATTGCACAGTCTCAAGGCTCAGTCTCGAAACATGATCTCCTATTCTACTCAATTGCGTAATCCCTGAGCTTGTCTCCCAGCCTATCACCTAGTTATATCTTAGTCAGTGGTTATCATGAAGCATGTTAGACTAGAATATTTTTGTATTGATGTCATCTTGTCATGAATGAATTTCAGTTATAGGTACTTTATCTTATCATGACAGGATGATGATGGAGGGAAAGGAGAAGGAGACCCTGCTAGAAGACACCTATGGAGCTGAAGAGATAAGATGATCATGAGGTGAGAAGACAAAGGAACACAAAATTACAATAAAATACCAAAGATCAAAACCGCATGAAGACTCCATACTTATTCACAACTCTTTTGAGGGTGTATGTAAAGAACAAAGCATATCTCTTATGAAGAAGAATACCATGTTCCACCTCGCATGAAGACACAAATAAAGCAACAAAAAAAAGTGGCTTGACATTTCCATGTCATCATGTAGTCCATGTTATCAATGTCATGTCATGAGTCATCATGTGCCACATAATTTTGTGGATTATGTAAATTCTATGATGGATAAATGTAATGTAAAGTGGAATTCTAAGAGACATGTATGGAATGTGAAAAGTCACATAGGAGTCGAAAGATCATAGAGAAGTCAAACAGTCATTAGGGTAGTCCAAGAGTCACAAGGGAGGTGAATGGTCACCCCTTTTGTTATATATACACCCTCATAGCTCATGAAAATGACTTTTCATCTTGGCTTCTCCCCTAAGGCATCAAATAGACAGAGTTATTACTTTTGGGGAGAAAGTAGTGACTCCAATGCTCCACTATTGGATCTAGAGATGTTCATTGTATTCATGTATCTTGGGACTTTTAATTAATACTTGAAGCTTGATGGCTAAAAATTTTTCATGCATGTATTGTGAATATTTGTAAGACTATTCTATGAATGTTTATGATTCATGTATGCTTTCACCTGTACTAAAGTAGTTGAACTATTTCGGTTATTTTACTGCTTATCATATAGATAATGTGTTGTAATGGTTATAACAATCGTCGCATCTATGTGGAATACTTGGCTTGATGTTAGGCGATTTTTCTTGTTTACGTTTGTCATTACTAGGGTGGTACTATTACCTCTCTCTTGGAGGCTTTCTTTTCCTTCCCTCTACAGTAGAAGAAACTTGATGAACCTACAACTAGACATTCACTAGGCACACTCACTTTATTTTTCAAGGGCACATATGTGCTTCTCTCTTTTCCTAACAACTAAATCTAAGGAAAATATTTTAGTAAAGTAGAAGTCGGGTTGTATTCAAGATGGGATTCCTACACCAAACGGTGTGAGGTCTAATTGGGACCTCATATCGGGCAGATCCCCTTGGTTGATGAATTTCCATCATCGTCAACACACCGCCAATGTAGAAATATGGCGACAGCATTGCAACTGCTAAATAAATTTAATCTACATCAAGAGACACAATTCTATTCTACTGATATGCGAAAATTAGTTCACAATTTAGAACAAAATTTGCAAACATGCATCAATCACATACACAAGTACATATATGTATCTAGGGGAAACCAACTCGTAAAAAACCCCTTAAGCCTGCTTGCATTAATAAGATGAATAAAGAATCTATTGAAATTGATATCTCTAGCTCTGAGCTCAACCTGTAAAAGAATAATTGTTCTTTATGCTCAATGAGAAGATCAAACCTCGACTTGGTCAATTTATTCCCCCACCTGAGATCCTATTTCCTTGTGCAAATCCTAAGGAAATTTTCCCCTATTATTTAGGAATTTACTCCAAAATGATTGTGTAATTCCCAAGGATTGATTACTGATTGCACGCAACACCCGTACACTCAGAACTAGTCTACAACTGATGTTACACATCCTTGGAATCTCCAACACAATTGAGTAATTTGAATTCCTTACATGCATGAGTTATTTTTGGTTGATTGATCAGCTAAATGGATGATATTTGAATTATACCGTTTTCCCACTGTGCAACTGACCTCCAACTAGTTCTATTAGCTGTTAGAACTAGTTTAAATAAGTACAACTATAAATAATTGAACTGGATTGCTACAAATTAGCAATCAAAACATGCAAACTGAACTTCGAGCCCACTAACTCGAATTTACTTAGCTAACTGAGTGACAAGAGCCATGTCACCTCAGTTAACTGCCTCCAAGTTGTCTGTTGATGTGGAAATTTCGAATTTTCTTAATTTTACCAAGGCTAAGTCAAATTGAGCCTTTCTTGCTACACTTCTCAACACTCCCTCTTAGCAAGAAATGGATTATCAACCACCCATAACTTGCATTTGTGGAATTCAAACTTCCCTCTTGACAGAGCCTTTGTTAATATTTCAACATATTTTTCCTCATTCATAATGTATTGTAGCAACATTATTCTCCTCTCGAACAATCTCGTAAATGATGATATCGAATATATATATGCTTGGATCGATCATGAAATACCAAATTCTAAAAAAGCTTAATACAACCCTGATTATCAAAATAGATCACAATTGGATCCATTTGTTGACCAAACAGTCCCACAAGTATCTTTCTCATTCAGATCGCCTCACATGTTGCTTGACTTTCAGCCATGTATTCAGCTTTTGTTGAGCTGAGCATCGTAGACCTATGCTTCTAGCTGTACTAGGAAATTACTATGGACTCAAAATTGAAAATTCCACTTGATGTACTCTTTCGGTTGAATGGACTCCATTCTCAATCTGCATCTCTGAAGCCACACAAATTCACTTCCTCTCTTCGTCTGTATCATAATCCATACTAGGTATTGCCTCTGAGGTACCGTAAAACATGCTTAACTGCCTTCCATTACAATTCTATCAGCCTAACCATAGCTTGGCTCAATTGGTTTAATGTAGAACACATATTTGGTCGTGTGTTCACAAGATACATCAGTGAACCCACTAACTGTTGGTAAATGGTAGCATCAATCTCTTCACTTGTAGTAACATTCTCCTTCCTCTAGTTGGTTGCTAGAGGTGTATCCATGGGCTTACGACTATCCATGCAAAATATCTACAGTATATCGGTGACATACTTGCCTTGAGACAAAAAATATTACCCATCACCTTGACACACTTCCAACCCGAGGAAGTAGTGCATGAGACCCATGTCTTTCATCTCAAATTCCCTTGCAAGGTCCTCCTCACAAGATCTAATCAGTTGTTCACCACCCGTCAATATTAAATCATCAACATATAAAACAATGATAATCAATTTACCTTTTACCAAATTATGATAGAGGTTCACATCTGATTCGTTTTTTTTGAAGCCCAATCCAGTGAGATAACTATCGATCTGAGTGTACCAATCTCAGGGTGCCTGTTTGAGACTGTATAATGCTTGCTTGAGTCTACACACATGAGACACCCGATCATATGTCTCAAAACATTCTCGTTGCGCTATGTACACTTCCTCCTTGATAACACCATCGAGAAATGTTGTTTTTACATCCATCTAGTGGATCTTCCACCCCATCTGCGCAACCAGTGCAATAATTGATCTAATGGATGCAAACCTTGCTACAGAAGTAAAGGTTTCCTCATAGTCATTTACCTTAACTTGAGAGAATACTTTGGCCACAAATATGGCCTTATAATTCTATATGCTTTCGTCTGTTGCATGCTTAACCTTAAAGATCCATATTGAACCCACAAGTGATTTATGTGTTAGTCTTGGGGCCACTTCCCAAACACTGTTCTTCATGATGGATTCATATTATTCCACCATTGCATCAACCCAAACTGGTTGTTCAATTTCTTCATCAAAATAGGATGGCTTGGTCTCTACAAGCTCAGTCATTAGATCCATGTAGCCAATGTGCCTCTCAGGTGACCTCTTTTGCGTGCGCAAATTTGAAGGAGATCCCACATTATCCTTCACATCCTGCACCAATATATTAGCTTCATTGGTTCTCTTTCTACCTTCTCTATATGGATATTCTTGAGTGAATGTCTCCACTAGGCCTGCTCTCTACTGCTCCATTTGTGGTTTCTCACAACTTCCCGAGGCTCCTCCTTTGGAGCTAAAAACTCATCTTCTAGTAGGATTTGTAGCTCCCTATCAAGAGAGCATATCATTGCTTTCTCCTCATCAAAATTTACACCCCTTCGCACAAATTTCATTATGAGGGAAGATAGGTACACCCTGTAATTATGTTGAGTTTCGATGTAACCCATAAAAACTCCCAACTTTGTTGTCGGCTCAATTTTTTTCTCTGAATATTTGGAGACATGGTGGTAAACAAAGGCTCCAAAAATTCTAAAATGAGACACATCCGAATTCCTCCCTGAGAATGTATTATTCACTGTAATCATACCAATAATTCAATGAGGACTCTGGTTCTGCAAGTAGAATCTTGTGTTACATGCCTCTACCCACAAATCCAGTGGTAAGCCTTGGTCATGTAGCATAGCTCTCGCAGCTCCCACAATGCTCTAGTTCTTTCTCTCAGTTACCCCATTATGTTGTGGGTTGTGAGGTGTTGTTAGTTCTCTTCGAATATTTGGCACAAAATTCCTTGAAGTTATTCAAAACATACTCACCTCCATTATCACTCCTAAGAGCCTTCACCTTCTTGGCGGTCTCTTTCTCAAATAATGCCTTGAATTCTATAGATTTTGAGAATTTCACGTCCTTTTTCTGCATGAATAAGATCCAACACTTTCTTGAGAAATCATTAATAAAAATAACATATTGTTTATGTCTGGTATTGGAGGTTGTCGAGAAGGGTCCACAACCATTAAAGTGAACTCTCTCCAAGACTTCATTTGCTTTCCTCTCTCGATCATGGAATATGGATTTTACATACTTCCCCAAGGCACAACCCTTGTAGACATCTTGCTGCTCAAGTGATCCTTTAGGGATTCCAGCGATTGTTTGATGCAAAATTTTAAGGGCACCATGGTGCAAATGACCAAGTTTTTGTGCCAGAGTTCACCAAAATCTCGACTCTGCACTTTCTCTGCCTCACTGCTTAATGCAATGCAATCTTCCACATCAAGTTTGTACAAGTTCTTCACACAAACCCTGATCTACTTCACCTTCCCAGTAGCTATTTTTCTCATAAATTATTTCCCTTTACTGAAGATCACATCATAGCCACATTCTTCCAAAACTGCTACAAAGACGAGCTTCTTCTTTAGGCCAGGCAAAAACATAATGTCTTTGAGGTGAAGAGGGGATCTTAACTCCCTCTTAAAGGTTATTGTACCAATCATGGTAGCATTGTACCTTTCGTCATCCCCAAGCTTAATGTGCATCTAGATACTTTCTTTTCCAGGTCACTGCAAAACTCTCTACACCTTGTCATGTGGAAGGAAGCACTTGAATCCAGGTACCACACACTCCCCATCACAGTGATGGTCATGCATGTGATTAGGGTGAAGTCTAACTCAAACTGTGAAGCCAATGCTTCATCGTATGCTCTTCCTGAGTTGTCTTGCTAGACTTTTTGGGTGGACACTTTGTAGCATAATTCCTGAATTCATGGTAATTGAAGAATTTTATTTTGGAAAAGTATTTCTTCTTGCCCCCTTGGCTAGAATCTAGATTTGTTTGAGATTTATTCCCTTTTCCCTTCTTGCCCTTCCCAACTAATGCAAAGTTGTCTTCATCCTCTCCCTTGGATGAACTTCCATCTTTGGTATTTTTCATGATTTCTTCTTGTACCAAATCGGACCATAAGCGTTCCCAATTCAGTAATTTATCCCTCTCATTCACTGAGTCTTGGTAGCTATGCCAGGATTTTGGGAGGCTTAGAAGAGAAAGGCTCACCAGTTCATCTTCTACAACAGTCACACCAACCCCTCTAAGCTCATCCTGAACTTGTGTAAATATGGTGAGATACTGCGGAATAGTATCATTCTTCTCCATCTTAATGTTTCGAAGTTTTTCTTTGATGACCAGTTTTCTATGGTCACTACTATTCTCGAATAGCTCAATCAATGCTTTCTACACTGCGAAAGGAGTTTATTTCCAATCAATATTTGAGACAATTTGGCCTCTCACTCCCTCCAGGATTATTGTCCTCGCCTTGGATACATCTTTCTTACATTGGGATAGGTTATGGGCATCAGATGATCCTGGTTTTGGAATGTATGTCTTGACATATTAAATCAATCCATTATCATCAAGCACTGCCTCCATGCAATCCTTCCAGGAAATGAAATGTTGTCTTCCAAGGCATACTCTAATCTTTGTCCATTGAAGGCTATTCTCCCAACTATGAGGAAATCCTGCTACACTGAAGGTGAAAATTCAAACCTCCTAAGGAAAACCTTTGAAATTATTGTTTTAATGTGAATCCTTCTCTGATACCATGTAGAAATATGGTGATAGAATTGCAACCACTCAATAAATTTAATCTAAATCAAGAGACACAATTCTACTCTACTTATATCTTAAAATTAATTCACAATTTAGAACAACATTCACAAACATGCATTAATCACATACAAAAGTACACAAATGTATCCAGGAGAAACCAACTGGTAAAAACCCCTTGATCCTGCTTGCATTAATCAGATGAATATAGAATCTATTACAATCGCTAGCTCTAGTTCTGAGCTAAACCTGCAAAAGAATAAATGTTTTCTCTTCTCCATGAGAAGCTCTGACCTAAACTTAGTCAATTTCTTCCCCCATCTGAGATCTTATTTCATTTCATAAATCCTAAGGAAATTGCCCCCTATTCTTTAGGAATTTCCTCCAAAATTATTGTGCAATTCCCAAGTATCGATCATTGATTTCATGCAACACCTGTACACGCAAAACTAGTCTACAACTAATGTTACATAGCCTTGTAATCTCCACAACAATTGAGAAATTCAATTCCTTGCACGCATGAGCTATTTTTGGTTGATTGATTAGTTAACTAGGTGATATCTAAGTTATATTGTTTTCCCATTGCACAATTGATCTCCAACTAGTTCTATTAACTATTAAAACTAGTTTAACTGAGTACAACTAGAAATAATTGAACTGGATTGCTAAAATTAGCAATCGACACATGCAAGCTAAACTCCAAGCCCACTAAATCGAATTTACTGAGCTAACTGAGTGTTAAGAGCCATGTCACATCAATTAACTAGCTCCAAGTTTTCTGTTGATGTGGAAATTTCGAATTTTCTCAATTTGGCCAAGGCTAAGTCAAATTTAGCCTTTCTTGGTACACTTCTAAATAACCAACACGTCACGATTTGTCGCCACCGCAAACACATGTATCTGGAATGCACTTCAGTGCCAGCGCCAACATGTTTTTATCACATGCATTGCTTAAAAATGTTTGTAATGAACTAGAATAATGTATAACTCACAAAAAAATGCCCTTAGCAAAATACAGTACGCTACAGGAAGAGATCAATCTCTTTGTGTCACTGCCAAGAAAACTCCAAGTCGTTCTCAATGATTCAAAGGTCAAGAATGCCCACATTTTTCAAGCCATACTCCAGGATGTAGGTTAAGAATACCCACACTTTATAACTCTATATAATTGTTCTTGTTAATTTTTTTTGCAACCTCGTTTTCTTTAACATGGGATTGCAATGGCATCATCAAAATCATTTTTGAACACTAAAAAGTGCGCATATAATGTAATTGGAAAGTAATAATTTTATATAAACGCCACTGATCCCCCAACCTAAACTTCATGGAAACTGCAGATTTAATGACAACTAAACACACCTTAGGTTTCTACCTGGGTTTTCAACACCCCTGATATATCAATGGACAAATACGAGAATTAGTTGGTAATATATCTCTAAATCTAGGAGTTCAACAGAACCAAGATACTCTTCATAGTTTATTTCAAATTCTTTGAGAAAAACAAGTAGGAAATGAGCAGTCTCGACTAGGCAACCCATCAATTGGGGAAACTCTACAAAAGCAAAAACACTCCAAAGCACTCGAGCGAGTGTCTACATGCAACAAGACATTTCACCTTAATTTCACTTTTCCAGATATACCCTATCGATAGGAAGGAGGGGATTTATTCAACTTAATAGACGCTAGATTGATCGACCTTTCCCATTGATATCTAGTTTATAACATATTATGGATGCATTGTTGGGTCAGTGGCTACCTTTTGTTAGCACAATTTTATGCTAAGTCATGAGTATGTTTTAAATTTTTTGTTTTTAGGATAAAATTTTGTAAATTTCAAAAAAAATTAGAACACTACTGAAAGTTCTGGTTGCATCTGTTTTAGCCCTTTTGGACAGTCTGTTTTAATTCTGTCTTATTTATGTTTTTCCTTTACTCGATGCTACTGGAAATTCCAGTAATTTCCCCTATTTAAAAATAGAAATAAAAAAGGGCATCCACTTTTGTGTTAGCCACGTGTTCCCGATATTAACCAAGGTTTAAATTTTTATCATGAGTTATGTCACGTGATAAGAAAAGTTTACATTGAGTGGTGTCGAGTTGAGTCGTGGTTATACGTGGAAGAAGCTACTATCAATCCACAGTTTAGAAAAGCCAACCCTTGTTTTTCCTTTGTCAGATGAGTCGTTATGTCCACATGTCGAGGTACGTATTAAGTGTCAAGGTAGATCATGGATCTGCAATTTAATGTGATCACCATTTGGTTTGATCATGCATGAACGCTACCAGAATTTTAGGCCTGTCATAAGGATATGATGGAGGTGACTACCAGCTCCAACTCCGTTCAACTCCAGCCACCTGTAGCGTATAATCTGAAACACAAGAGCCAACTGAAGTTAATCATGACTACCACAAGGTGTATTATGCGATCCAAGATATTTCCCATTATGAAAAATATCATGCATGGAAAGGTGAACCACCATATTGTCTTAAATCACCGAAATAAAGAGAAAACCATTAGTTACGAGTTTAGATGTTGGTGAATGAGCAGTTCCAGTGAGCAGCTTGGAGAAGGAGACCCAGATTTCAGACAGTTTGTATTGAAGACACAACAACACCTGTTGGGTGATCTCCTCTAATATTGACACCTATTAGATTATAGCAGATAACCTTCTTTATTGCTAAAGACGACTAAGAAAGGAGGAAAACTAAAATGCATTGAACCCCAAGGAGCCGATCTAGTTGATGCTAATCCAAATGTGAGAAGGTTCTTTGTTTAGGCAGGGTGGTATCCATTTTGTTCAAGACTAGTAAGCTCTCATCTAGGAGTAGCTAAGGAATTTTCCCTCTCTTTTTATGGGCAAGAAGAAAATATCTATGGCCTCAGATCGCAGGTATCATCAGAGTCTATCGCTGAATATTTCACCTTCCACAGCAAGGATAAAATTGGTTCAAAGGCCAAGTCATCACTGGAGGAGACCTTAATAGTTTCATCAAAGATGAACACATAGACCCTAACTGGGCTAAGGGGATTCCTAGTAGTTATCTCAAGAATGAATGGGTTGAAATTGTCAAGCTCATCAAGATATACCTTAATTATTAGAGGAGGTATATTGTTGTTTTTCTCTATCATATGAGGTTTTTGTTTCACATTGCAGGTATGAAGACCCTCAACCTACCATTCTTTATGTTGAATAGGTTGACTACGATGTCGGCTAGGATACAAACCCATGCACCTTCATCAAAGTATAGCTTATGTCATCAACCTCTTATCAAAGTATTGGTTGTTAAAGAACTCATGAAAATAAACCAGTCATGGGAACACTTTCTATTTTACAGGGCAGGCCAACCTGCACCTACACAAGATATTCCTACTCAGCTATCTCTAGCTTCATAGAAACATCCTCTTGCCAAGCAGAAATGTAAAATTCAAAAGCAAACTACTTCATTAGTTGGTAAGAGGACTAAGAGAAAAGCTAAGAAGGAGAACATCAACAAAAAGGCTAAAGGCGGAAAGGAAAAGGCTCCTTCAACCAAGGTTGAAAAGAAGTTAGAGAAAGGAGAAGGGTCATCGACCAACAAACCCAAATCAGTGAAGATGGTGCCTCCTATTTCTCCTTTTCCCAATTTTTATACCAAAGCACAGAGAGGAAAGTCTGTATCTGCAGAAAAATCCAAACAACAGGTGCTACTGGAAGTTTCAGAAGCAGACATTCAACAAAAGACTTGGAAGGAATATCAGCCCACCAAGTCAGATGAGGAGCTCCTAAAAGATGCAGGGTATGATATTAGCAGTAAGAGATGAAAAAAATATGTAAAAAAAAAGTTGTTGGTAGCAGGAAAAGACACACAAGAGACAACAACAAATTTAGGCTGAAATCTAAAGCCCTACATAATCCAAGTTTGTTGACATAATTCATAGATGTATAGAGGCAATGTGAAGGGTTAGAGACTGTAACTCCTTCAATTGCAGAGTCTAGTGGGTCCAAAAATAAATGCAAGGGTAAAGCCCCTTCAAACCAGCAAATAGGATCCTCAAAAAGAAGAAAAATAAAGAAGATTTTAGAAGAGAAAAAGACCATTGCCAAAGAGACAACCACTAGGACCACAAGGTCAAAATCAATAGTTGACAAACAAATATACTTGGACAAGCTTACAGAAGTTGCAGCTCATATGGAGGATAGGTAAAAGGATATCCTAGTGAAATACATTTTTTCATACTAATTATATTTTTTAACAAGCTTAATCTTCAGAATGTATAAGTCTGCACATAAATTTTCAAGTATTTTTTGTGCATTTTTGAAAGAGAAACAAAGTGCCATCAGAAATTTCGGCAGCATTATAGTTTTTGTGCAGTTACAGGTTTTTACCAGAAGTTCCGGTAGCACCTGTTTTAAATTATTTTTGACAGATTTCAACAGAGTTTCCAAGCAAGTCCAAGGATGAAAAGGACTCATAACAATATGGATATGTCAAGTGATGATTTAGAAATGGTTTTGAGGTTGTTAAAAGTCACATTTAATGGAGACGCATGGTTATTAGAGAACCAAGGTCATGGAGAGACAAATCAACAGAAAAGGGGGCAGCATGTCAACACACTCAGCAACATGGTTCCAACTATCTTCTTTCTTCTTATCTACATCTGTCTTGTTGGTTATATTTTGATAGGATATATCTTTAATGTCTTATAACTCCTATGTAATGTGAGGAAGAGTGGATCCTTCTTTTTAGGAGAGATGGAGTTGGTGCCTCTCTCTCTATAAATACATTTGTAAATTCCATTTCATGGTTGGATTTTGGTCGACCTTAAGACTTTGCATAATAAATAAGACTCCTTTTTTGCACTTCATGCTAGAGGCTTTTATGATTCAAGGACTATCTAATGTATGGTGTGTTTTTCTCGTTGTTTTATTATTCTAATTTATGAGTTGCAGTAGCTAGTAAAGTGTGAATAAGGGAACTGTAAGAGGATCTAATAGTTAATTATTTGTTGTTTAGTCTCCTGCAAATCATATATATGTTGTGTAGAGCATGTTTGTGAAGGTTTCATGAAATATTTATGAAATTATTTATGCATGTATTCTTCTTTCTAAATGTTGTTTCCTTTACATAAAATAGAGTTTATGTAAAGGCCACTCTTGTAGTTGTGTGACTGATTTAGGATATGCATATTTCTTAGATTGAGTACCAGCTATTTGTCACCTTTAATATATCACAATCTACTCCTTACACTACAAATTTATCCATACCATTTATACTTTCCACAGCTTGCCAAATGCATGAAAGTCTAAAAGGGTAAAAATCATTTCAAAATATTGAAGAAGCCATCCCACCACTCAAAACATTTTACTTTGAAATGAACTATGATGTGTAAGTCTTACTCCTTTGCAGTAAAGGAGTGACTTCTTGCGCTAACATCTTTGGCAGCGTTGTCGGGGAGGCGAATTGAATTTTATCTCTGGGTGACTAACAAAGTTATAACTCTGGTTCTGAGGTGTATAGTTCAAGCTGTCTTTTTAGACTGCTTTACACCTAGTGACTCCATTGTTGAAGTTATGGCTCCTAGAAGGGCTAGAGCCAAGGCTAAGAAATATTCCCCTTTGAGAATCCCAGTCCCTGATCCTGAGAAGCTAATCAAGAAAAAGAGTAAACAAAAGTTTGTTGCCTTTGTTACTGTTTTCTCAAAGGTTTTCCCTAAATAAGTGTTGCAAACTATGTCCCCTTATTTTGCAGAAAATCTTGTATCTCCCTTGTTTTCCAGCCAACAAACATACTCTACCTCAAGTGTTATTTGTTCATCATTTGTTGTTCAAAATCCACCAGTTGTTCTTCCACAAATCCCAGCAAATCATACTATGGTAGGTCAAAGCCCACCCTCTAACCGAATGGATGAAATTGTTGTTGCAAGGTATGCCCCTAAATTAGTTTTACCTCAACCTATGAATGCATTACTTGCAGGATATTATCTCAAGTATATGCCTAAATTTAGTGGTGAGGGAGAGGTAACAACTGAAGAACACCTTGATGATTTTTATGCCTATGTTGATAATCTGAATATTGAGCATGAAGATGTTTGGACGAGAGTTTTTGTTAAGAGCTTTTAGGGTGATGTTAGGAAAAGGTTTAGATCTTTGAAAGAATGTAGCATTACTAGAAGTGAAACCCTAGATGATACATTTTTAAGGAAATGGGGTGAAGAGAAAGATATTATGTATTATATCACTGAATTTGGTGCAATCAAAAGAAAAGAAGCAGAATCAGTTTCTGATTTTTCTAAGATATTCAATAAGATGTATAGAAAAATACTTACTAAAATCAAGCCTACTGAAGCTTCAGCCAAAATCACTTATGTTGGTGTCTTTGATCCTTATTTCTGTTTATTATTGAGATAAAGAAGATCTACAACACTAACACAAATGTAGGACAATGCACTGAAGGTAGAATCTAATGTATTATCAATTGATAGGCTCAGAGGAGGGATTGACAGAGAAAAAAGGAAGCAAAAAGCTAAAGTTTCATCTTTAGGAACTTCTAACATAGATACTAAGCTAGATGAGCTGACTAATTGGTCAATTCATTGACCACTAAGATGTCCGAACTCAAGATGGAAGCAATACCTTCTACTACTAGAAATGTTTCATTTGATCAGCCTAATAGGCAGCAGTTTAGAAGACCTAATGCTCCTCAAATTTTGTAGCAAGAAAGAAGAGATGTTGATGATAAAAAAGTGCAGCCCCCTTTGCAGAATTCTATATTTGAAGATGAATAGGAAACTGAAGGGTTGCAGAAAGGTGTTGATATCAATTATCTAAGAGATAAAGAAGGTTTGATTCATCTTACACAAGTAGAGTATGAATAATTCATGTCATATACTCAGAATAATGAAGTGAGTTCTGATCATTCCATGATTTTATTTTATCGTCAAAGTGGATACAATCTCATATTAAAGAAGATTAATGATAATTCCAAGCCAGTTGCATAGCCAAAGAAGAATAAGGATACAGTTAAAATTCTAGCAGAAAAGCAAGTGGATGAACCAAGCAGGTCAGAAATTCTGGTAGCAGTTAACCCTCCTTCACTTGAGGTAAAAATTGCTCACAAGCTGCCACCTGCTTTCAATTTTGAGAATGAGATACAAAAGATAAATATCCTTGTTCCTCTTATAGGACTCATGAAGAGTGATGATTTCAAAAAGACTTTTATGAAAGCTCTTCTACCACAACCTACCGAAGTAGCCTCTTATTTTGTTAACCTTCAAGATGACAAGTCCACTGTTATTTTAGGTCCATTGGTAGAAGAGAAAGATGACTCTACTTCTCCCTTCTATCCATCTCTGAATATTCATGATAAAATCCTGCATAATTACTTAATGGACTCTGGAGCCTCACATAATTTAATGCCCAAGGTAGTCATGGATGAACTAGGTCTTGAAGTAACTAGAGAATACCAATATCTCTACTCTTTTGATTCCTGGAAATTCCAATGCCTTGGTGTCATCAAAGACCTTGTAGTAAACCTCTCTCAGTTACCCATGAGAGGGATGGTGATGGATATTGTTGCAGCTAACATTCCTCCTAGATTTGGCATCTTACTTTCCAGGTCATGGATTAGAAGGTTGGACAGAAATTTGCAAATGGATTTCATTTATGCTACTGTCCCTATTTTTAGAGGATAATAAAGAATACTTTATAGATAATTTCAATAGGAATATATCATTAGTGACAACAAAGACCCCACTAATCATCTGATTTATGCTAGAACAACTTATGTGGGTTCAATTCCCGGATGCAGGTGATTTATGAGGGCTATACGGTGATGGGCTTGCAGGTCATCTCGTGGCATGGCCACATGGCCACCCACAAGCTACATCGGCGAGCATTTACGAGCTATGGCCGTCACCCCGAGCAACTTTCAATTCATTGCAAACGTCGAGGCTGCTGCCTCCGCCTCAAAATGACGATCCTTTCTCTCCCGCCTGGTTATACTCTTCGACCTCCTGGTTATGCTCTGCGACCTCCTGGTTTTATGCCTTCCCGGTCTCCTTCTCTGTGAAGCTGTTGTCCCCCTAAAGTCGCGGAGCCAAGCTCCCGCACGCCAACAGGGAGACGCTGTAGCCTTCGGTGTTGCATAGAATTCCTCCCGGGCCATCACTACTCGCAGAGCATCCTCTGTCACTTGAACCTCTCAGCTGCCTCTGGTCTCACCACCGCCTCTGAGCTTCCATCTTTGTGGCGCCACCGCCCTGCTTCTTCTTCAGCCCAGAGTGCCCTCCACCCTTACTGCGCCACTATGCCTCAACTCAGGCATCGCATGCGATGCAGGCGTGGCAGCAACAGAGGTCACGCTGCTCATCCGCCGCTCTCCTCCCGGTCCGATTCTTCGTCCTCTTCAATGGAACATTCCTTAGGCAAGTATCCCGCCACCCAAAGTGGGTGCGGCCGCTTGGTTGGTCAGCCCCGTCACCTGGCTCAACCTTCTGCCTCAGAGCCCTTTCCACTGCCTCTGCCTCATCTTGCCCCCTCTGTCACCCCGTAGACCTCTAGCTTTGCTTAATTCCATTTCCAATACTCCTTAGACCGTCCCCGTGTTGTAGCCACCATTTCGGTTTCCTTCAGGGAGGAGCCCGCTGGGGTTCCCATCCATGGTTCACCCAATTTGCAGAAGCTCTCACACAGTGACTTCGACTCTTCTGCGGATGATAAGGGTTATCATGACTCTGGCAAGCACAATTCGCGCTCGGACAGCAGCAGCAGCTCGGAAAACAGCAAGGACGACAAGGAGCAGAGCAATCAGGCCATGGGCAAATATGCTGAGGCCAGGGCGCCCCGACAAGTATCACTTGCCACCTAGGACGCCGACGCCGATGAATACAGGTGTCTCATTGTAGAAGAAACTCCTCCTATGCCTCATGACACCTAGTCTCCAAGGTTTATTTCCGGTTTATTGCTTTCAGTAACAAGGTCATGTTAAATAATACTATCTATGTTTGGCACAGTAAATTTTGTCTATATAACGTTGGTTTCCTCACGCGAGGCAGCGAATCAAACTATCTTTGGGCTGGTTTTCCCTGCGTGGGCAGCTCCTTTTTTGTTGTTTTCTTGCGAATTATGTCGTTGATTCAGGCTTGAACTGCAGAGGCCTGAGCCTCCATGTACATTATGTTTCACTAATAGAATTTAATCTTTAAAAAAAAAAAAAAAAAAACTTATGTGGGTTCAATCATTTTACATATGGATAATTTTTCCCTGCCTACATAAAGTTTTGAGATTTTGAAGCCTGCTAAAAATCAAATCAGTCATGAGGGTTCTCAGGTGTGACAAATGTATTTTGATGGCTCATGTTATAGAGAAGGAGCTGGTGCAGGAATAGTTCTCATTTCCCCTTTGAAAGAGAGTTGTACCTTTTCTTTCAAACTTTAATTTGAAACAACTAAAAATGCGGCTAAATATGAAGCTCTTTTAATTGGTTTAAAAACAACAAAAGACATGAATAGTTCATAATTTTTTTTTTTGGAAATGTCCAACTTATTATTTAGCAGATTAAAAACGTTTATCAAACTAAGCATCCCAAACTCAGACATTACTGAAATGCAGTATGGAGCATTATAGAAGACTCATTCTTGACCTTTAACATTTCTTTTGTTCCAAAAGAAAGTAATATTTTTTCTGATTCACTTTCTATTTCAGTAAACTCATTCAAGGTTCCAATACTTATAAAGCTAAAATATGAAGTGGAAGTTAGGTTTAGACCTAGCATTCTTGATAATGTCAAAAATTGGAAAGTTTTTGAGGACGAATAAGAGATTAGAAGATTCATTGAAGTTGTTGAAGAATTTGTTGTCCTAAACATTGATCAGGATGAAGATCTCATGAAGGATAATGTTGATTATCAAGATACCAAGAATTTGGAAACACAGATTGTTGATCAGCATATCATACAATTGCCTACCAATCATATTCCCAAGGGGTGAATCCCACTTGAGAAGCTTTTTTATCACAATGATGTTTCAGTTAAACCACAGTTAGCTAAAACAGATGCATAATTGGAAGATTAAAATTTGGGTACAAAACTAGAACCAAGGTATCTTAAGTTGTCAAAAGCTTTATCGGAAGAAAGAAAGACCGAATACCACAAGATGTTTTTTGAATTTTTTGATGTTTTTTCCTAGAAATATGAGGATATTAAGACATATGACACAACTATCATTGAGCATAGAATACCATTGAAATATGGTACTAAGCCATTCCGGAAAAAATTGAGACAAATCAATCCACTATTGTTACCAATGATGGAGAAGGAAGTGAATAATCTTTTGGATGCTAAAATCATCATTCCATTGAGATACTCAGATTGGGTTGCTAATCTAGTTCCAGTAAGGAAGAATAGTGGTGAAGTCAGATTATGTGTATATTTTAGGAATATTAACAAATGCTCCAAGAAATATAATTATCCATTGCCAAAGATGGAGCATATTCTTCAAAAGGTAATCGGGTGAGACATAATTTCCATGTTAGATAGGTTCTCCGGATATAACCAAGTATCTATTTGGATGGAAGATAGAGAGAAGACAACATTCCCTACTCCTTGGGGAGCATTCATGTATGCAAAGATGTCATTTGGACTTCTGAATGTGGGGCTACTTTTCAACATGCCATGGACTTTTCTTTCATTGAAGAAAAAGACAAATTCTTGGTCGTCTATTTGGATGATATTACTATTTTTTCAGCTTCAGAACAAGAGCACCTTCAACACTTGAGATAAGTATTTTTTAAATGCAGAAAATATGGTATATCATTGAATCTAAAGAAGTTTCATTTCACTCTTAAATAAGGTAAGATGTTGGGTCACATAGTTTCTAAAAATGGAGTGAAAATTGATCCCAAAAGAGTGATTGCAATTCGGGCCTTAACACTTCCAAGATTCAAGAAAGAGATTCAATATTTCCTTAGTAAGATCAATTTTTTAATAAGGTTCATTCCCAATTTTGTTGAAGTGGTGAAGCATATTACTTGCATGTTGAATAAGGACAAAGAAGTCAAGTGGACATTTTAAGCTAGAAATTCATTTGAGTTGATAAAAAAAGTTATCATTGAAGCACCTCAGTTGGTAAGCCTTGAATAGTCAAAACCATTCTTGATCTTCTCATTTGCTTCTCAAGATACTACTGCTGATGTTTTATTACAAAAAGATGCAGAAAATATGGAAGCCCCCATAGAATTTTTTCAGTAGAGCTCTTAGAGACGCATAATTGAAGTATGAAATGTTGGAAAATCATGCTTATGCATTGGGTAAAGCTCTAAAGGCTTTAAAGTTCATATTCTGCATGCTCAAATTATTTCCTATGTACCTTCATCTGTTGATAGAGAAATATTAGTTCAACCTAATATTGATGGAAAAATAAGTAAGCGGGTGACTAAATTTCTTGAATTTGATTTAGAGATAAAGTCTACTAAAATAATCAAAGGTCAAGGATTTGCCAAACTACTAGCTGAAGAAATTTGTAGAGTTTTGGGCTTGAATTTCATGGATGACAATCTAGAAGGGAAAATTTTAGAACCTATTAACAACATGGCAGTAGATGTAAAGCTTTTTGAGTGCAGCTGGTATAAGGATACCATTTATTTTCTGCAGCATTTTAAATATCCTCTAAATTTTGATAAAAGCGGAGTGACATATTTGAAGCTGAAAACCATTAAATTTTGCATCAAGGATAATTTTTTATATTGGAAATATCCTATAGGAGTTTTGTTGAGGTGCATTGACCCAGATGAGTCCAAGAAATTTATGTTTGATATGCATAGTAGTGTGTGTGGAGGTGATCATTATTGGAGAACTACTGCATACAAATTACTTAGAGCTAGCTATTTTTGGCCTAGCTTATTTTCTGTTGTATGTGCTGAGGTGAGAGCATGTGAAAAATGTCAAAATTTCACTGGTAAAAAACATTTGATGTCTTTTCCTCTCAAGCCCATAGTTGTTTTTGCACCTTTCCAGCAACGGGGATTGGATTTCATTGGGGAAATACATCCACCTTCAAGTGGACAACATCATTGGATTCTTGTTGCAACTGATTACTTCACCAAATGGATTAAAGAAATACCTACCAGGAATGCTACCCGTAAAGTAATCATTAAATTTCTGGAGGGAATCATAACCAGATTTGGATGTCCATCAAGGCTAGTAGCAGATAATGCAGTTTCTTTTAAAGCTACACCATTGGTAAATTTCTGTGAATATTATGGTATTAAGATTACTCACTCTACAGTTTACTATCCACAAGGGAATGGTTTAGCTAAATCATATAACAAAAATTTTGTAGGAATCATCACCAAGCTATTGGAGCAAAACAAGAAAGCATGGGACTCTAAACTGAAATTTGCTTTATGGGCTGACAGGGTGACAATCAAAAAATATATTAATACTTCACCTTTTCAAATGGGTCATGGAACTGATGATGTTTTTCCAGTCCAATTAGCCATTCTTGTGGCTAAATTTATGCAATATCATGAAGCTGAACCAAATGACATGACCAAAATAATTTATCAGATCATAGAAGTGCAGCGAAAGCGAGAAAAACAATATGTTTTGGTAAGAAAATATCAGCAAGTTGTAAAGCAAGTTTTTGATAGAGGAACTAAAAAATAAGATTTTCAGATTGGAGATCTAGTGTTCAAATGGGATGCACATCATCAAGACCCAGGTAAGCATTCCAAATTTGATGCTTTATGGTTTGGTCCTTTCAAAATCTCCAATATTTTGCAGAACAATAGTTTTGATTTGCAACATATTGATGGGACAAAATTGTTTGGAGGCGCATTTAATGGGTGCTTCCTCAAAAAATTATTTTACTAAGGCTGTTGGTGGCCTAAATTCATTGTAAATACAGGTGTGTTTCATAATAAGACTCCATAGCCTAATGAAAAGGCACTAAAACTGCAAAATATTGTTAGAGCCTCATAGGGAGAGCTCTATCCCATGTGGAGCCAATGTTAGCACACTTCTATGCTAAGTCATGAGTGTATTCTAAATTTTTTGTTTTTAGGATAAAAAATTGTAAATTGAAAAAAAAAAATAGAACGCTACTAAAAGTGCTGATAGCGTCTGTTTTAGCCGTTTCGGACAATCTGTTTTAATTATGTCTTATGTCTATTTTCCTTTCCGATGCTACTAGAAATTTCCGTAACCTCGCATGTAAAAAAAAAAAAAAAAAAACCGCATCCGCTTTTGTGCTAACCACGTGTTCCCGATATTAACCGAGGTTTAAACTTTTTATCATGAGTTATGTTACGTGATAGGAAAATTTTGCGTTGAGTGATGTCAATTTGAGTCGTGGTTATATGTGGAAGAAGCTAAGTGTCAATCTGCAGTTTAGAAAAGCCAACCATTGTTTGTCCTCTGTCAGTTGGTTCATTATATCCACATGCCGAGGTACGTATTAACTGTCAAGGTAGATTGTGGATCTGCAATTTAATGTGATGACCGTTTGGTTTGATCACGCATGAACGCTACCAAAATTTTATCCCTGTCATAAGGATACGATGGAGATGACTGCCATATCCAACTTTGTTTGGCTCCAGCCACTTGTAGCGTATAATTTGAAACACAAAAACCAATTGAAGTTAATCATGACTACCACAAGTTGTAGCATACGGTCTAATATATTTCCCATTATGAAAAATCTCATGCATGGAAAGGTGAACCACCATATCATTTTAAATCACCAAAATAAAGGGAAAACCATTAGTTTCGAGTTCAGTTGTTAGTGAATGAGCAGTTCCAGTGAGCAACTTGGAGAAGGAGACCCAGATTTCAAACAATTTGTATTGAAGACGCAACAACACCTGTTGGGTGAGCTCCTCTAATCTTAACACCTATCAGGTTATAGTAGACAACCTTATTTATTGCTGAAGATGACTAATAAAGGGGGAAAAATAAAACACATTGAACCCCAAGGAGATGATCTAGTTCATGCTAATTCGAAAGTGATGAGGTTCTTTGTTCAGGCAGGGTGGTATCCATTTTGTTCAAGACTAGGAAGCTCTCATTTAGAAGTAGCTAAGGAACTTTCCCTCTCTTTTTATGGGAAAGAATCAAATATCTATGGCCTCAGATTGTAGGTATTAGCATATTCTATTGTTGAAGCTTTCTAACTTCCACAGGAAGGAAAAAAATGGTTCAAAGGCCAAGTCATCAATGGAGGAGACCTCAATAGTTTCATCAAAGATGAACATAGATACCCTAACTGGGATAAGGGGATTCCTAGAAGTTATATCAAGAATGAATGGGCTGAAACTGTCAAGCTCATCAAGATATACCTTACTTGTGAGAGGAGGTATAGTGTCGTTTTCTTTATCATCTAAGTTTTTTTGTTTTACATTGCAGGTACAAATACCCTTAACCTACCATTCTTTCTGCTGAAGAGCTTGACTAAGATGTTAGCTAGGATACAAACCCACGCAGCTGCATCAGAGTATAACTTATATCATCAGGCTCTTATCAAAGTATTGGTTGTTGAAGAAATCAAGAAAAGAAACCAGCCATGGGAACACTTTCTATTTTACAGGGCAGACCAACCTGCACCTACACAAGATATTCCTGCTCAGCTATCTCCAGCTTCACAGCAACATCCTCCTTCCAAGCAGAAAGGGAAAATTCAAAATCCAACTACTTCATCAGATAGTAAGAGGACTAAGAGAAAAACTAAGAATGAGAGAATCCACAAAAAGGATAAAGGCAGAAAGGAAAAGGCTCCTTTAACCAAGGTTGAAAAGAAGTTGGAGAAAGGAGAAGGTTCATCGACCAGCAAACCCAAATAAATGAAGGTGGTGCCTCCTATTTCTCATTTTCCCAAGTTTTATACCAGATCACATAGATGAAAGTCTATAACTGCAGAAGAATCCAAAGAATAGGTGCTACCGAAACTTTCGGAAGCGAACATTCAACAAAAAATCAGAAGGAATATCAACCCACCAAGTCAAATGAGGAGCTCCTAAAAGATGCATGGTATGATATTAGTAGCAAGAGAAGACAATAATATGTAAAACAAGTTGTTGGTAGCAGGAAAAGACACACAAGAGACAAAAACAAATTTAGGATGAAATCTAAAGCCCTTCATAATCCAAGTTTGCTGACGTAAGTCATAGATTTAGAGAAGCAATATGAAGGGTTATAGACTGTAACTCATTGAATTGCAGAGTCTAGTAGGTCCAAAAATAAATACAAGGGTAAAGCCCCTTTAGACCAGCAAATAGGATCCTCAAAAAGAAGAAAAATCCAGAAGAGTTCAAAAGAGAAAAAGACCATTGCCAAATAGACAACCACCAGGACCACAATGTCAAAATCAGCATTTGAAAAACAAGTAGACTTTGACAAGCTTGCAGAAGTTGCAGCTCATATGGAGGAGAGGTAAAAGATATCCCAGTGAAATACCTTTTTACATACTAATTATATTTTTGAACAAGCTCAATCTTCAAAATGTATAAGTCTGTAGATAATTTTTCAAGCATTTGATGTGCATTTTTTTAAAAGGAACAGAACGGTACTGGAAATTCCGGTAGCATTACAGTTTTTGCGCAGTTACAGGTTTTTACCGGAAGTTCCAGTAGCGTCTGTTTTAAATGATTTTTGACAGTTGTCAGCAGAGTTTTCGAGCGAGTCCAAGGATGAAAAGGACTCATAACAATATGGATATTTCAAGTGATGATTGATAAATGGTTTTGAGGTTGTTAAAAGTCACATTTAATGAAGACACATGGTTATTAAAGAACCAAGGTCATAGAGAGACAAATCAACAGAAAAGGGGGCAACATGTCAGCACACTCAGCAGCACAATTCCAACTGTCTTCTTTCTTCTTATCTACATATGTCCTATTAGTTATATTTCGATAGGATATATCTTTAATGTCCTATAACTCCTATGTAATGCGAAGAAGAGTGGATCCTTATTTTTAGGAGAGATGGAGTTGGTGCCTCTCTCTCTATAAATATCATTTGTAAATGTCATTTCATGGTTGGATTTTGGTCGACCTGAAGACTTTTCATAATAAAGAAAACTCCTTTTTTGCACTTCATGCTAGAGGATTTTGTGATTCAAGGACTATATAATGTATGGTGTGTTTTTCTCATTGTTCTATTCTTCTGATTTATGAGTTGCAACAGCTAGTAAAGTGTGAGTAAGAGAGTTGTTAGAGGACCTAATAGTTAATTATCTATTGTTTATTCTCCTGCAAATCATATATATGTTGTGTAGAGCATGTTAGTGAAGGTTTCATGAAAGATTTATGAAATTATTTATGCATGTATTTTGATTTCTAAATGTTATTTCCTTTACATAAAACATAGTTAATGTAAATGCCACTCTTGTAGCTGTGTGACTGATTTAGGATATGCATATTTCTTAGATTGTGTACTAGCTATTTGTCACAATCTACTGCTTGTACTACAAATTTATCCATACAATTTATACTTGCCACAACTTTCCAAATGCATGAAATTCTAAAAGAGTAGAAATCATTTCAAAATATTTAAGAAGGCATCCCACCACTCAAAACCTTTTACTTTGAAATGAACTATGATGTGTAAGGCTTACTCCTTTGTAGTCAAGGAGTGACTCCTTGCGCTAACATCTTTGTTAAAAAAAATTCTAAAATTATACAACTTCGTGGTTATTGCAGCTCACATAATTTTTTTTACTTCTCTCTACAAGATCCTCACATTCATGCTACTAAGACCCTATAGGGTTCTATCATAGTTTATGTTTTAATAGAAAATGACCCTTCGATATCTATTTTTGGTCATTTTTTTTTCTCGACATATTCTATATTTGAGAATTTAATTTTCTAACCTATTTATTGCAAAGCCTCAACCATAAAAACAAGAACAAACTAAAATTCAAAATATTATTAGAGGACAATTGAAATACATACCTAATCTCAGTGCTTTCATGCTGAAAGATGCGAATTTTTCTCCAGCCACACAATGTACTGGTACTTAAAATGCAAAACTTCCTCACGATACCTTCAATCGCTTGCTACACGTAGGCCACAATCCATATTTTTTTATTAAGGCTCTCAAACAAAGTAGTAATAACAGTAATGAGAAAAATGAAGAAAATACTTAAGTGGTGAATTGAAAAAAAAAAAAAAAAAACTAACTACTTGAAAGCAATGATATTAAGTACAGATAATAACGACAACCAAATTCACAATAGATGATTCTATATTTGATGAGTTTTGTTTAAATCAAAGCAACCAATTTTTTTATAGATGGCCACAAAAAACAGGTTGCGCACAAAGAACTCCATACACAAAAATAGACATATAGGAAAATGGACGAATGGAGATTGTATATTCTTTGAAGGTAATGTAACTTGCATGCAAGGACCGAGCGCATTAAGATCCACTATAACTTCAACAAGGCTCAAGTGAAAAATGATGAGAAAATTTTCCTTGTAGATAGAGTAGCAACTTGTGGCACACACGTCTTGATTTTTAAAACACTAGATCTAGTCCTCGCAATCCAATTGAAGTATGTAATTATGTTAAATTACAGGTCAGAATGTTTATTAAATCATGGATTCTAATCTGTGATCAAAGCCAATTAATAACATTTCTATTTCTTATATGTTTTTTTTTTCCACAATAAAAATCATAATTTAATTATGAGAAACAAAATTACTTATTGCATCAGCTGATAATAGGCCAACAACCAGCCAAGACTGGTGTTCATAAAAACATGCAAGAGACCATTAATATACAATGGGGAGAAAAACTATGTTTTTCTCCCTTTATTTTTTTCCACCTTCCGCCATGCTCCTTGAGATGACGTGGGGGAGACAAGGGCGAGCTGATTTTCAATTATAACTGCTCCAACATCCTTGTCCGAGTCAAAGGTTTTTGATGAGTGATGTCGTTTGTTCCCACCACAGTATGATACAACTGGCTCTTTTATGGGCGAGTCCTGTAGTGTTTGTATTTCAAATGTATCATATGTTTCTTGTTCTTGTGCATCAGGGACTATTGTTGATTGTTTGTTCCCATTTGAAGTGGGTACTTCCGCTTCTTCTTCTATCTCCTCTTTTGAGTCACATGGGGGAAATTGCCATCATTTGGGTGCTTTTCCAGCCCTCTTCTTCCTTCGGTTATCTTTGTTTGCTTCAGGACAGGTATTTTGTAGATGATAGGTCTGTTTGCAAATTCTGCATCTGAAGGTTGTATTTTCATAGTCTATATGTTGCACCCATTTTTGTTGTTTATGTACCAATTGAATGCTTTCTGGCAATCCTTTGTTGAGATCTACTTCAACACAGATACGTGCGAAGGTGAAGATTCTCTCCTCTAGTCATTGTGTATTTGTTTTGATGTATCACCCAATGACGTTCCCAATGCCATGAAGGATGTTGTCACTCCATAAATGTAGGGGGAGATTATATAGTCTGACCCAAACCGACATTCTAGAGACAGCCATAGTGTTAGCATCAAATTCCGAGAACCATGGGGTGATGTAAAGTCTGGTAGAACCCCAAAACCATGGACCCTCCTAGATAATGTAGTCTCTGATTTCTGAATGCTGGAATTTAACTATAAAGAAGACTTTTGAACAGAGATGTATTTCGCACTCCATGGTCCAGTTTTTGAATATCCATTGAAAGAGGTCCATTGGTTTGGGCCAGAAGCTATTGAATCGACATATAAGTGCTTGTTCCTGATATATGTTTTGATGTTCATCAATCTCAGGTATATCTATGGCCAGTTCAAGAGTATGATTCAACTGCTCTACTATGTAAGGCCTAGGGGAATTGCCCTCTGGTTCTGTAGGGGCAGTTGGTTTTTTGTTCCCCTGCAGTATGTTCTTGAAGGAGGGCCTTTTATTATTGTGATCTTATTTAGAGGTACTACCTCCCCCTATTCCCCCAAAGCTTTTAGTTTTTCCCCAGTCCCCTGTTCCTCCTCCTCGCAGCCCAATGTTGAGGATAACGGTGGAGCCAGAGGATATGGTGTAATCCTTTATGAATCTGTGGTGTTGAAGTGCTCTGCCTTCATGTATCAATTATTTTAATGGTATTGGGTATCCCTGATCTTGAGTGATTTTCATTTGAGATCTATCACCTGCTCTGTATCATCTTTCCATAGTACTAGACTTTCCCCAACATGGTTTTTAATAAAAATTTGAAAATGATTTGTGTTTACCCGTTCCATGGTATCTATTACCCATTTTTTTCTCCCGCCAGAGCCGATCTCGGGTCCTTCTGTAGACTCCATTTGTGCTAAGGGATTCCATGTGAGGACAAGTCATATTCAGTGATATACGAGGCATCTACAACTATCAGGGGCTGGCAATTGGTGCACCGAAAGCAGCCCCATTCCGAGGGTGGGAGGAGGCCCTAAGCCGCAGGAAAATGGGTACCCAAAAAATTCAGATGATGTAGTAGATAGGGTGGTCTGAGGCCAATGTACTCCTGGAGTTTCCTTGTTGTTCCTCCCACTGCCACCGAGCACCTCCATCGTGTGCATCCATGGAGGTTCCATGTGGATCTACCAGGTGCCGTCAGGAGCCATTGTCGAGAGCCACCAATCGTGGGAACCCGATAATGGAGCAAATGTCTTTGTTCTTCCATTCACAAATGAAGGTGCACCAGGTTAGTCCAGGAGCTGCATGGGTCAGTGTCGATGTGTGTCGAGTGCCTTGGGCAGCCAACACTGTGAGGAAACCATACCAGACCATCGAACGATGGCCACTTGTGTCCAGGAATGGTGACCCTTGCATCGTGCTTTCGTTTCCGGATTGCAACAAGCTTGAGAGGTGTCGCCGCATAGCTGCAGGTGGCATTTGTTCTAAAAACCCTAGCTCCGCTCACCATTTCGTCGCCCTAAGTTTCTAATTGATTATTCTCTTTACTGCTTGAAGATGTTTCTATTTTTTATATGTTATTATTAACATTATTTCTTTTATTATGATTATAAAATTGATTTGTATGCACATTTCCCTCGTCCTTTTAAAGATATAAGTGTATATATAACTTTTTAAGTTGTTTAAAGATATAAGTGATTTTCAGTGTTTTTCATTGAAATTTGGTAACTTAATTCTGGGTGACATCACAAAGTTTCATTCATTTAATTAAAAATGTAAAAATGGATGTAATGTATTAAAACATCTTGGAGTAAAAACACCTTAAAACTATAATTTCTCTAATTTCTTACCCAATTTAAAACAAAATTGATTTAAAAAAAGAGAGAGTCAAAATTGACTTAAAAAAAAAAAAGAGTCTTTCCTTAAATTAATGCTTAATTGATTGGATATTTTCTAAACATGATCCATTTTTAAGTTTTTGGCTCGAATCCGACAATTTTTGGGGAAAATATTATTTTTTTTTTCTTTAAAATGAAATTTTGATTGTATATATGGATTCAACATCTTGAAAAACCTTGAGATGCTAAGAAGAAGAAGAAGAAGAATTATTTGAATGTCCATGAGGCTAAAGATAACCTATGGGAGAAATTGATTCTCTGTCTGGCTCTTATATTCAACCCTTTTCCTATGAAGTTTCACAATAATCTCACCTAACTTCTCGACAAATCCCTCGTTGAATAGATTATCCCAAGAGTTAGCTGCAAAAATATCTACAGAAGAAGTTATTTTAACGTCCACAATGCTAAAGATAGCCTATGGGACGGATTGCTTATCTATCTAGCTCTTGTCTTCTGCCCTTTTCCTATGAAGTTTCACAATAAGCTCTCCCAACTTCTCAAAAAATTCTTTGCTGAATAGAATATCCCCAAAGCTAGCTGCCAAAATATCTGCATAATTTTCCCTGTTGTCTTTGAAGGCATCACATTCTAAAATGAAGTGCTTTTCTGTTTCCACTTTTCTGAAAGAGCAAAAAATACACTCTTTCCTCCCACACTTATTTTGGCCTTTTCCAGCGGCTTGTTTCACAACGGAGTTGATGCAAATTAGTCCTTAATTGAGTGATAATAATTTTGGCTCTCCAAGAAATATTGGCCCCTATGTACTATTTTTGTTGATGATTATACGAGGGACTAAACTCTTCAATACAATATTTTTTTATTTCTCCCTAACTCCTTCTCCCAAGTACATTTGTGAAACTTATCCATAACAAAAGTTTTATCTCTTTATTTCTTTTGGGACACATGCTCAATAAAATGCCCCATTTTCTAAACCATTTATTATTTTTATGCATCCAAGTCTTCTTTCTTGTGCACAATTTGTCATTAAACACAACCTTAGGCCATCACCCTCTTCCATTTTCTCAATTTTTTTTAAATACCTTATGACCCGCACCATAGCTATTGCTTCAATAGGAGCAGCCCCTGTTTCACTTAACAAGATAGCATAAGGAACTGCACTTTTAATTTTGAATTTGTTTGTAATCAAACGCTTCTGAGTTTTCTCAATTTGTTTCCACTTCATGTTAGATGTACTACTACCCCACAATTCACGACCGTAGAGAATCACCACAATCACTAAAAGCCCAAAAAGAGTTAGAGTGGTTTTCCAGTCCCACAACTCTGCCTCTCTACACCTATTTTGAAAAGCATAAAATGCTTTCCAATCCCCCAAAGTTATTTTCTTTCAACACCCATCCCGACTTAGTTATTTGTTGAAGTCAATTATGAGGTATTTGTAATCCGTAACTTCTTTTAGAATGTTGCCTTCAAAGTAGAACTTATGTTGGTTATGATTTCTTTTATTAGAGAAAACCACTACTTTCTTTTTGCTGGTATTGACTTGCATCCCCACATTTCTACAAAAATGCTTCAGGGAAAGTAAGTGCTCTTGCAAACCAAGAGCAAATTTAGCAATTAGAATAAGGTCGTCTGCGTACAAAAGAATCCTTATAACAAACTTGCCCAAATGTATACCGTCACCCCCTTGCGAATTTAGCCACTCTTCAAGTTTGTCGATATATAAATCAAAGAGGGTAAGAGACAATGGGAAACCTTGTTGGACCCCAATATCGCTTCTAAAACTTACCTAAATGTCTGCTGAAGTTCTAATTTTGACTTTCACCTCTTCGTACAATCTATGCACAACTGCTCTCAAATGCCTAGGAACCCCAAGTTCCTCCATTCTTTGCTAAAGCTTATCCCTAGGAACCATGTCAAAGGTTTTTTTGAAAACAACAAAAGAACAAAATACTTCTTCCTTTTTCTCCCAAAATTTCTCAATGATATGCCTTTAAGTTATACCATGATCAACTGTGGAATACTTAGTTCTAAAACCCGCTTGTCCATTAGCACGTTTATCTCTTTCTTCTGCCCACTTAATGCTAATTTTATTCCATAACATGCTTCCAAATAATTTTTCAAACAAGGGGTTTATCATTATGGTCCTATAGTTGGAGGGATTATTGATGTCACCACTCTTGAAAAGAGGTATTGACAAACTAGTTGTCCAATCAGTGGGGTACCCTTGTTGTATGATGTTGTTGAAAATTTTTGTAATGTGATGAGCAAGAATTTTTAAGCCCCACTTTAGATACACTGCTTGGAGTTCAACTAAGTCTTTTTATTTTCAAACACCCAACTTCTTGATACCCATCTCTACCTCTTGCATCGTGAAAATTTTTATATCAATGTTGACCAAGAGGAGGAAGTTCAACCTTGGGATCATGCTCATAAAGTTGTCTTGCATAGTCAAACCATTTAGAAGTTGTAATATTGTTTTCAGTTTGCATCTTTCTCTATTAGAGATGTAGGAATTTACAGGGTAAGTTCCTTAGATTAAACACCAAAGGTCACCGCTCACAAACAAATCACAGATTAGTACACCAGTATTTGACGTGGTTAAAATCCTCAAAGAGGGAAACATTCCACGGACTGAGCCAATGTGGCCACTTCAGAAAATTTATTAATATAAAGAAAGAAAATTTACATGAGTTTCTCTCATAAACGGTTAACAGACAAATGACCCTCCATGCTCTTTAAATAGATATCATGGACCAATCTGGTGTTAAGCCACTGATCAAGTGTCGGTAATACCGAGGAGAGAGTGAACCGTCAAATCACTACAATCGTGATCGTCAGATTATAAGTTACAAATGTACATTGTAAAGAATTTTTTTTTACCTAACTCTACGCTAGACCAAGTTATACTTAACTATTTCATACGTGTCGGAATATCCTAACATCTCCCCTTAAGAACAACTTGGGATAGGATTGAATGATTTTAAAAGGTGACACAGTAGGAGACTATTTCCTATGTGTCGGAATATCCTAACATCCCCCTTAAGAACAACTTGGGATAAGATTGAAGGATTTATAAAGGTGACACAGTAGGAGAATAAAGGAGGCATTAGAGCCTATCCCACCTTAATGATAACTTTCCTGAACTCCAAGCATAGATAAAATTTTGGTAAAATTCACTTCTATGAGAGCCTTTGTAAAGATATCAACAAATTTATCATTGGTTGAACAATACTGCACTTCAAGAACATGATCATGAATGAGCTTTCTGATGAAGTGTATGTGTAGATCAATGTGTTTCACGCGCTGACATTGAACTGGATCTTTGCATAGATGAATGGCACTTTGATTATCACACTAAAGTGTAGTTGGATGTTGTTGATGAAGACCAAATTTGGTAAGGATCTGACGAAGCCATAGGGCTTCCTTGTTGGCTTCAACTGCACCATGATACTCTGCTTCTACCGAAGAAAGAGAGATGGCACTTTCTTTCTTACAAGATCATGTAATGGGTCCTGAACAAAGAGTCAATACATAGCCTGCAGTAGACTTTCGGTCATTAGGGTCACCAGCCCAATCAAAATCAGTGAAACCAATAAAAAATGGAGATGCTCCTACAATGTAATGAATCTTGAACTGAACTATACCTCGAATATATCGAAGTATTCTTTTAGCTTCTTTCTAGTGAATTTCATGAGGTTTGTGCATAAACTGAGCAACAAGACCAACGATAAAGGAAAGGTCAAGACAAGTATGGGTTAGATACAAAATTTTGCCAACAAGTTAACGATATAAGGTAGCATCAACTTCAGGGGAAGTACAAGTGACTGAAAGCTCAAATCCAGACTGAAAGGGAGAAGGGGCTGGCTTACAGTCTTCCATGTGAAAGTGGCGTAGAAGATCACAGGCATACTTGTACTGAGAAAGGGTAATACCTTCTTTCAATTGCAAGACTTGAAGACCAAGGAAATAATGCAAGTGTCCCAAGTCTTTCATTTCAAGTTTCTTTTTAAGGCTAGAATTCACATGGTTTATATGGTTGGGATCACTACTAGTAAGGATAAGATCATCAACATAAAGAACAAGGATGATTAAGGACTTATCCACTTTCATGGTGTAGACAGTGTTGTCATAATGACATCTAGAAAAGCCATTATCTAAGATAAATCTATGTGGCATACGAGGCCCGAGGGGCTTGTTTCATACCATAAATAAAATTCCTAAGGCGAAAAACAAGGCTAGAGACATTTTGGATAAATCTAGGGGGTTGTTCCATGTAGATTTCTTCATACAAATCCTTGTGTAAGAAGGCAGATTCAACATCCATCTGATGGACTTCCCATTTAAAAGAGGCAACAAGGGAAAGAACAAGGCAGATAAAATTCATTTTGGAAACAAGGGAGAAGGTTTTAGTATATTCAATGTGTTCAACTTGTGAAAATCCTTTAGCAACGAGACAAGCTTTATGTTTATCCAGTTTTCCATCTGGTCCAAACTTTGTTCTGTAAACCCATTTTCATCTGGCAAGTTTTCTTCCCTTTGGAAGAGGAACAAGATCCCAAGTATCATTTTCCAATAAGGAACACTATTCTTCATTCATAACTGCATCCCAATCTGGATGACTTGTATCTTCTTTAAAGTTGTTCAGATCAGGATTTTCTGGAACTTGAGCCAATAAGGAAGAGGCTCTGTCGAACTGATAACGTGTACGACGTTGATCTCCAGGGTCACCTTCAAGAGAACTTGCTGCATCCCGAGTAGAGCGGACCCATTTTGGAATCTGTGGAGCTGAAGGAAGATATTGAGGAGCTGGAGGAGGATTTTCATCCTTGTTGTCATCATCTAAACTAAAAGGAATGCTGTAAAAAATGGAAGAGATAAAGAGAGGTGGCACATATGCCGAATCAAGATCGCAGGCCAAAGGTGGTACACCTATCGAACTAGGCTCGCAGATCGATATATTTTCATCAAATTTTGCATCTCTTCTAATGATTAAAATTTTGGATTTGGGTTGAAGAAGTCTATATCCTTTGACATCTTCAAAATATCCAACAAAATGCATTTTTCACTCATGGGTTCTAAGGCTTTATGTTTCGCATCTATAATATGGGCCCAAGCTTCACTTCCAAAAACATGAAAGTGACTTACGTTTGATTTGATTGAGCTCTAGGATTCTTAAGGAGTTATATTCCTTAAAAACTTAGTAGGAGTGTGATTTACTGTGTAATTTGCACAGTTAATTGCTTCTGTCCAAAAATTAAGAATAAGTCCTTTAGATTGAAGCATACAATTAGCCATTTATTTTAGAGTGTGATTATTCCTTCCAACTACACCATTTTGTTGCAATTGAATGTCATGCTCAGTGCAAAAGTGGATAAATTTGTTGTTAACATATTCTCCTCCATTGTCAGATCTTAACTTAAGAATGTGATGCCCAGATTGTTTCTCAACAAAGGCCTTAAAGGCCAGGAACATGTTAAAAACTTCACTCTTGAGTTTTAAGAAGTATACCCAAGTGCATCTAGAAAAATCATCAATAAAAGTTAAGAAGTACGTGTAGCCAGAGAAAGAAACAACTGGAATTGGACCACATAAATCACTATGCACAAGCTACAAAGGGGCTGAAGCGTGCCAAGAGGCACGTTTGTCAAAACTATCCCAATGATGTTTTCCGAGTACACATCCAGAACAAACACCATCTCGACAAGATACCATATGAGGACTTGTCACCATATTTTCTTTACATAGAGTTTGAAGAGAGCGATAGTTTAAGTGACCAAATCGCTCATGCCAAAGTTTGCTCACTTTATTTATGAGCAACAAAAACATAGGGAAGACATGATGACCCAAAGTTGTCAAACTAATACATTTTGTGGAATCATCAACAATGCCAGTAGCTATAATATGTCTAGGATCTCTTAGGTCCTTAATTACAACATCATGAGGTGAGAATTCTATTATTTTCCTTTCGCTCGAATGAGTTATCTGATAAAAAGATAGAAGGTTGTAGGACAAGGTAGAAACACATAATACATCATTAAACTGACCATTATATAGATGAATGGTTCCAGAGCCTACAACACTAAGAGATCTATCATCACCAACATAAATGTTTTTGTTGTTACAATCATTTAAGGAAGAAAACATGGCTTTATTTTTGGCCATGTGGTAAGAGGCTCTAGAATCAATAAGCCACTCATTAGAATGAGAAGAAGAAGATACATTCAATGCATAACCAGATCTTGATGCTTGACAACCACAAGCAGAAAGTGTCATTTTCGAAGATGAAGTTGAAGAGTTCTCCAAATTGATGTTGTGCTTCTTCATTGTTGCTTCCAAGGTTTCCATCTTCTTAAAACGTTTTGACTCTACGTGACCATCACAATTACAAAAGTTGCAATGTATATCTGTCTTCTTCACTTTGTTTTTATTTGCCTTATCAGTTTGTTGAGTTGCTTTTTTAGTGTGCGGTTGAAATTTCTTAAGACCCTTGTGTGGTTTAGGACCATTCTTTTTAGGATGTTGCTTCATAGGATTTTTTGGATACGGTTGTTGTTGGGCTGCTAAGGCTTTCTGATAAGATTTTCTAGTATTAATAAGACCAATGTGGAAGAGTTTTTCTTGTTCTCTTATCAAAGAATTGTAAAAGGCGTCAAAAGAGGGGGACTTGTAGGCTGTTCCTTGAGAAACGAGGACTTATCTAGTGGAATGGAAGGTGGAAACAAATATAGAGTATGTAGGGCCTAACTTAGCAAGAATGGAATAGATAAGACTACCATCTTCCTTTCTGACTTTACATCCTTCTAAAAGAAATTTAAGGGTCTTGAATTTGGACAAAAAGTCCTCAATTAGAGGATAAATTATTGGGGTCCAAAGTAAGTAACTCATTTTCAAGCTAGTGGGCTCTGATTTCATTTTTAATGTGAAAAATAATATTTATCTTTTCATAGCTTTAGTAGAGGAGTCAATTTCTAGGATATGAAATCTAAGATCTTAAGCAATGGACATTTCAATCAACCCTCACATTTGATCTTGTTTATTTTCCTATTTAGCCGCTTTATCTCAATCGGTAGGTTTAGATTCTTGTCATGTGGCTATTCTATAAATCCCCTTACTTCTAAGTAAGTCTACCATGTAGGATAACCATTGGAAATAATTGGTGCTGTTAAGAATAACTGGACATGCACTTTCCATTTTTAAAAACTGAAGCTGAAAAGGTTGAAACTAACTGCTCCAATTGAAAGATATAAAAAATTAGGCCGTTTCAAAAAAACGGCTTTGAAAATGGCTTCCAGATGAAGAAGTTATGCCTTTTTGAAAAAAAGTTGTAATAGATGCCGAGTAGTTACATGATAGGTTGAAAGTTGATGATGAAGTTGTACTTAAAATAAATCCCCCCCTTCAAAACTTAATATAATGAGTTCACTTAAAAAAAAAAACTACTTTATGTGACCCACTTTTATAAATAAGTGAGAGTCACTTTTACAATGTTACTTTTACATGTGCTTTTTAAATAAAACCCTTAAAAAAAAACAACTTGCCATATTTTTTTTTTAAAGAAAAAGTAACTTAACAAAAATATTTGTAGAAAAAGAAGCTTGATAAAGAGATTTGAACCCAAGATGTATATTCTCATAAATTAATTTTACACCAAGTGAGCTAGTAAAATGATTTTGTAATTGTTTGAAAGGAAGGAAGTTTTTTTTTGGTTTGCGCGTTTTTTCCTGCAAAAAAAAACCACCTTGCAAACAAAAAAATACAACACTTATGGCAGAACATTAGATTTCCGGTTGATCTTCACAAGCAACTATACCAATTTTACGTTGTTTGCAGTTTCGAGGTTGCAAAGTCGCGGGAAGAGCATACGTAGCGAGAAAAAATCAGGAATATTTCTGTTTACGATTTTCCGGTTTGCACACAACGCGAGAGAAAAGAAGCATAAACGAATAAGAGGGTATAGATTAGTAATTTAAATATATATATATATATATATATATATATATATATATATATATATATATTAAAATAAACAGAAGGATTAATAAATATAACTGCAAAAAAGATACTTTATACCTCCACATCTAAAATGACATAACTTGGGCAATCGAAAAACCTTTTTGCATGAAACGAAAAGTTCCTCCAACATAACCAGGCCGCTTCGGACACAACATGTGATTCTCGATAAAGTAGGCGGAAAATAATATCACATAGATTTGGAAAACGACAGTCACATGCTGTCAAACCAGTTTCAGATTTGGATCGACAACGAATGTGGCCCTAAAAACAACTCTGGTACCATGTAGGAATTTACAGGGTAAGTTCCTCATATCAAACACCAAATGTCACAACTCACAGACATATCACAGATCAATACACTAGTATTTGACGTGGTTAAAATCCTCGAAGAGGGAAACAATCCATGACCTGAGCCAACGCGACCACTTTAGGTAATTTATTAATATAAAAAAAGAAAAATTACATAAGCTTCTCTCATAAAATGACCCTCCATGCTCTTTAAATAGAGATCATAGAACAATCAGGTGTTAAACCATGATCAAGTGTCAGTAATACCAAGGAAAGAGTGAACCGTCGGATCACTACATATCGTGACCGTCAAATTATAAGTTACAAATGTACATTGTAAAGAAACACACTTTACCTAACTCTATGCTAGACCAAGTTATACTTAACTATTTCCTATGTGTTGGAATATCCTAACAAGAGCTCATTCCAAAATAATTTAGGGTTATTTTTCCCAAGGAAGATTAGTTTTTCTCTCCTTGAAACCATGAAATCAACCTTTTTATTTCTTAACATCTGCTTATAAGCTTTGAGCTTTATGTTATCCTTGTTTGACTCTTTCCTTATTCTCCTTGCCTTTTTGCATTCCTCGTCAAACCAAGCATTGACCGGAAAGCAATTTTTAACTTTTTAACTTTTCTTTTATTTATTTATTTTATTTATTTATTTTTTTCTAGACATCTTACATTTTGCTCTTTTGCACTCTTCAAGTGCGCTTTGAATTAAATGTGTTAATTTGTGACTATGTAGGTCATGAAATGAGATTTTCTCCTTCTCGAAGAGCCTCTCTAGCGCTAATTTGAAGGTATTACAATTTTTTGGAGTCAAAAGAATTCTTCCCTTCAGAATATTTGTTGAACACACTGAGTTTTTTAGCCCTAACTACTTCTTTCCAGTCCAAGAGAAGCTTAAATAAATTGGCTTGTGATCTGATTTTAAGTCCCAAAGCTGATCTATAATCAAAACTTCCTCTATTTTCTCACACAAACTATGTGAGAAAATTACATAGTCTACTACACTTGCTCCATTGTAAGTATTGCAAGTGAAATTACCAAACTTTTCCCATATAGTCAAACCATTACAAATGACTAAATATAAAGCCCCACATAGAGTAAGAAATTGTTCCCCAAAGAGATTGCAGCCCTTGTCCTCTGAAATTCTTTCCCACTGATGATTACTCTCTTCTGTAAGCCAGATAGGGTCACAGTATTCTCTAAAACAAGGAATGATAGCTTGCTCACTTGCAGTCCTAGCATTGAAACTACCCACTATAATGACTTCACCTAGCTGAGAATGTGTTGCAATATCTGCCTTTAAGGCTACAAAAGGATCTTTGTGGTCAAGCCCTCTACTTTTGTAGATTTTTGAAACTTGCAGCTCAAAATATCATGCTGCAATTATGATGTGATTTCCATTTTCTGATATTTTAAACCAAATGAATTGTTTATTTGATTCTTCTTTTTCTAGTTGAATGAAATTACCTTTTTCTCTCACTAATACCATGACACCCTCGTGTCCTCTGCCATTCCCTGCTATCTTGTTCCACACTGCCAACTTCCGGTACCCTTCAAACAAAGGTGTATTGCACCCTTCACGCTCATGTGTTTCTATGAGGCAAATTATGTCTCTATCTTCTGCAATAGGCCCTAACCCAGGTCCTCGTCTCCATGGATAACCTTTGCAGTTCCAACAAACTAAACTTAAGCAAACTTGGGCATGACTTGATTGTTATCTTTTTTACCTACAAGACTCACATTTGAGTCTTTGTCCATGTTTGCCCATACTGACCTTGCTTCCTGATTTCCTGTTAAAGAGTTTGTTGTCTCTTCTATATTATCATCTTGCTACCATGTTTTGGGAGGAGGTCCAAATCGTGCTATCACCACTTTACCCTTATAAATCCATGCTCTTTTCCCCTCATCTCTTGTTGCCCTAACCTTTGACATTTCCTCCCTCCTTTCCTCTTGTCGTCTTACAGTGAAATCTTCTTCTAGAAAAAAACAAGAACCCCTCAAGAGCTGCTTCTCACTTATAATGATATCTTTATCATGCAAACTAGGCATGATGACTCTTCTGGGCCTGACTCTCTCACCGTTAAAATTTCCTACCCTCCATTCTTGACATATTTGTCCTTGCCATAGCATCTTGTCTTTCAAGAAGTCCCTTGGAAGGTCAAAAGTAGATTCATTTTTCTCACAGTCTTTCACCCCTTTAATAATTGTGTTTGTTGCTCTATCTTGTCTTTCCTTTCTTTCTCTATCTTGAATGTTATCGACCTGAAATTTTGCGTCTCCTTCCCTATTAGAAGAATTGTTAATAAATTAAGCCCAAGTTTTGGAAACTTTTGTGGAGCCTTCTTTCCTTTCTTCTCTTGTTGTTCCTTCATGGTTGTCTATTTGGGCAATCGATTTCCCTTTATCCCGGGATGGTTTCACATTCACCACCTCTCTACTCTCCACTACAAATTTCTTCATGTTTTGCATATATGTCTTCATCCGTTTCCATTCCATCTTCCCTATCAAGAGAGCTTCCTGTAGCAATGCAACTTGCTCCTTCAAACTTTTATTGCTTTATGCGAAAGCCTGATTCTCAACTGTTATTACATAAATTGTATGCTCCCTTTCATGCTCTTTAGCTTCTAGAACCTCTAGCCTCTTTTTTGCACTTAACAATTCTGTTACATAGAGATTAGATGACCAGGTGAGAGGTGTGGATGTGGAACTGTACAAGGCAGAATCATCAATGACTTTTCATTTTCCTTTCCTCTGAGCTTATTTCCATATGCTTGCGAAGGGTCTAAGTACTTTTCCTTCGAGTCTGTTTTTTCCTTGGCTGCCCCCATTTTAGACGGTCTAGTCTCCATTTTAAAATACCTCGATACTGTTTGGCATTGACCCAAACCGACTTCCCAGCTTTGGATGATGAGGCAATTTTCACTTGTCTTAGATCATTTGTTTCCACAGATTCTAAATTTTTTTGTCCCATTATCATGTTTGCATGCATTAAGCTCCAACCCCTTCACTGCTCCAGTGCCGAACTCCTAATTCCTCCACCACTCAGCTTCAAACCATGTCTCTTTCCAACCCAAACCGAAACCATAACAGTGAACTGCAACACCAAAGAGCAGAACCAAAAACCAACCCCAAATAAACTTCACATATGTTTATTATGCAGCAGTTGTATATGACCTCTTAACACACTTATCTACATAGTGTAGTGTCACAAAAATCACGTTTTTTTTGTTTTTGTTTTTTTTTTTTTCTATGAACCTTGCCAACGACCAATATCCACCCCCGTTACAAATGTTGCGGTTCAAATGGCCTTCCACAGGCATAAGGCGCCAGTCACACACACCAACTCCACGCATTAACAAACCCTTTTGTGGAAACGCTCTAATACGGGGGGTGAGAGATCAACGAGCATGGAAAACGCGCAGAGAGTTTCCATTTTGCAAAATGTTTCCCATTTTTATGCATAACTGTTAATGTTGTTTGTGTTTGAAAGGTGCTTAATAATGGATGACAATCAAGATCTTCAAGTTGCCAAGTCGCATAACACGTCTAAGAAACTAGAATTACAACTTGAGACAAACTGCGACTATGCGACTTGTGACAAACTGCGACTATGCGACTGAGACAAACAACTGCGATTATGCGATTGAGACCAACTGCGACTATGTGACTTGTGACAAACTGTGTGACTATGCGACTTGTGACAAACTACGAATAGAGACAAACTGTGACTTAAACTGCGACTGCGACTGTATAGAGTAAAACTTACTTGGAGAATGATGGATTTGAATGGTCTGCAAAAGAGCACAACTTGATCGTTGTCTCCACATCTACTCAGGGTTCCTGAACTGTGCAAGGTGCATAGAACAATGCCCGTGTGTCTGGTCACAGAAAGAGCAGTAAGGGTTTGGGGACCGACGAAGGAAACGAAGCGAGCTGCACTGCTTTCCCTGCTGTCTTTGAAAATCTCATATTCTAAAATGAAATGCTTTTCTGTTTCCATTTTTCTGAAAGAGAAAAAAATACATACTCTTTCATCCCACACTTCTTTTCACCTTTTGTAGCACCATGTTTACAACTTTAACTTGATATTCGAAAAAATCCCTACTTGATTTTGGACAAATAAACAAAATAATATATAAAAAAAACCTATTCGAGGCAAATAGACAAGATAATATATAGAAAAACCTCTCCAAAACATAAAACCGACAACCTACGACAATTGATTGTCGGTGAAATATTGTTTTGTAAAATTTGCCGGTAGGAAAAGGCGTTTTGTCGCTCCTTAAACAACGCGGGGACACAACAAGCCAAATTGGAGAAGGATTTAGAGGATAGAAAATTTAAATACTGTGAACCGCCAAACCCATATGAGAAGCTGATACAAATATCATGCGTCCCCGTTCAAACACTTTAGCGTCATTGTGATCCACTTGACACGAGGAATCCAGAGACAGATATGCACCCTTTTCGTTCTACTTTTGTTTCTCCCTGTGCGCTGCTCGAAGTACCTAAAGATGGGCCCTCCTCACTCACATCAATATGCAACTCAATCAACTGCGAAGGTGCCTGCAATAAAGATAATCAGTACATGTTTGAATCTAACCATCACGGATGTACATGATCTGTGAACCACCATGAAGATATAACATGAACTCGGGGTCAGAGGAGCAGAGGACAACAGAGTTGTTCTGAATCCCCGTCCCCTCCATGGGCAAGTTCAAGCCATTACGCCATCAACCACTACCCACAAGATGGCTGGAAACTGATATTCCGGACAAGCTCCAAGTATTGAACAAGTCAGGGTTAAAGGTCTACGTTGAAAAGGCCGAATCTATCAGGCCAGTTCTGGGCAGGGTTTTGCCCCTCGTTCAGAAGTTTTGGGAGAATTTTGAAAACAAGTGTTCTACAGTGTTGGGTTACAGGATATCAGTGGAGAAACAAGACCTTTCCAGGGCAACGGGCCTGCCTAACGAAGGCTGTACGATTGGTTCCTGGATTGAAAACATGAAGTCCATCGTCGAGAAAATTGGAAAGGAAGGTTGGAAGGCAATGTGTGAAAGGAGATTGAAAGACTTGTGTGGAGTCGAGACGAAGCGCGGGGACATCCCTGTGGATATGATCAAGGATGACACTACACGGTATGTGGCCTCTCTGGTTATGGAGCATCTCGCAGGATTGCCTACTTGTTCTCACTGCAGTCATGAACTTCTTGATGCCATTCAAGGAGGAATGAATGGAAATGTCACTAACTGGCCTGATTATATTACCAGAAGGATGAAAAGGTTTAAGAGCAGGTCTTTCATTTCTTGCATTGAAGGATATAGACGCCCTTTCCCCTATACGGTTGTCATTGCATTGCTTGTTAGAGATCAGGCACCTGATTTGTGGCAGCAGACTGTAGAGAATGAGGGGCAGGATATTGAGTTGTCAAAAAAGAGAAGGTCCAATGAAATCAATGGGTGGCAGGATATCGAGTTGGAGAAGAGAAGAATGAATGAAGTTGATGGGTGGCAGGATATCGAGTTGAAGAAGAGAAGAATGAATGAAATTGATGGGTGGCTGGATATTGAAGAGGGGAGAACAAACATATTCAATGGAAATGGGTTTGGAATTGGGAATTTGAAAGGGGAGGAGAAGATTGAAGATGTTGAAGGAGGTCAATCTGGGGAGAAAAGGCCGAAGTTACTGGCATTGGTGGATTTGGAGGACATGGGGAGTGAAGATGGTAAAGGAGTACAAATGCAAGATGTAGTGGAGAGTAAGGAGGGGAGAAGTGAACATAATAAAGGAGGCTGGATGCAAGATGTAGTGGAGAGGAAGGAGTGGGGAAGTGAAGATGATAAAGGAGGACAAGTACACGAGGTAGTGGAGAGGAAGGAGAAGTGGAGAATTGAAGTTAATAAAGGAGGACAGATGCAAGAGGTAGTGGAGAAGAAGGGGCAGTGGGGTAGTGAAGATAAGAAAGGAGTACAAACGCAAGACAAAGTGGAGAGGGAAGATGAGGGAGTGATTGCTTTGCATTATCAAGCTGCAGGGCCAATTTTGCGGAGGATCAAGGCCAGGTTAGCTGAGGAATGTGCAGAAACTGTTGAACAGTATCTCCTGAACCGCGAAGGATGGATCAAAGCCTCTGTCTCAGAAGTTTCAGATAGAGAACTTTTGGAGCAATGTTATATTGATGTCAACTTTTGGTCAGGAGATCATGTTTTGGAGAATCGGATGCCTGATATTCCAATGAGGCTGTCTAGGAGATGCTCTGGAACGGCAGAATTGGGGCAAAGAAATAGGGGGAAGAAAAGGAATAAGAGGCAGAATACAATGGGAGGGAAAAAATATGACAAGTTGCTGGTAATCAGTGTAGAGTATGTCTTGGCACATTTTGTTCACAAAAGTAAGGTTCCTTTTACTCAGGGTGACTTGTATGTTGACCCCTATATTGTGTTTATGCATCCTCAGGCTTGCAGATTTCTGTCGGCTTGTTTATCTGTTTTCAAGGTGGTTCTGTGGTCAGAGAAGCCTAGAGAGGTGCATGATTTGGTCCTACAACATATTTTGGGAGGCATTCCTAGTTCTGATCAGATTCTTTCTTATTCTATTGAGGACTGCACAATAACGAGAATTAACAGAGAAGGCAATGCATTCCATGGATGTTATAAGGATTTGACTTGTGTGTGGAAAAATCTGGGAAGCTATGGTAAAAGAAATACGGTTCTAATTGATATTTCACATACGGCCATGCTTAGAAATAAAGATGGAAATGTGATTTGCCCCATTCCCTACCAATATCATGTGCAGGCTTCTCACTGGCAATTGGAGACTTTTCTCTTGCCTTATCTGATACGTTTGGAATCAGTGCAAGGTATTCCTAAATATGTAAAGGATAACGCATTTGGCCTGGAGAAGGGATACAGTTGGCAACGGTTTCAATTCAAAGGAGGTCGGGTTACTCCTTTGTTTGCAACCCCTTGTCCATCACATCGCCTTGAAATTACAAAGAATTTGAAAATGTGTCCGAGTGCTGTAACTGAAACTTCAAATTCTCAGTTGCCTTTGTTTAATGCTCAATACCCTGGGATTAGTAATACCGGGCAGCAATTTCCCATCACAAAAACTAGCATTTTATTTTCACAGTCAGTTTCACCTGCTGCTAACTTAGGAACTTTTGAAGTTTATCACGGAAACTCATCTAGGGTGTCCCCAGGATTCAATGATCACAGACAGAATGACAACAGCATGTATTATATGAGAGAATTGACCAGACAGAGTGATGTCAATATAAAAGATATGAGTGAACTGAATCTTGTGAAAACTGATTTACAGAACTTGGCCTATGAGAAGGACAAATTGGAAAAGAAGCTACAAGAAAAGGATGACGTTCTACAGAAAGTGGTAGATGCCTTGGAAAAAGTAAATGAAGAAAAGAGAATAGCAGAGGACGAAAATAGTGATCTGTCGAGGGCATTTGTAGATAGGGATAGGGCCTTGAAGCAGGTGAAACTGGAGAAGACCTTGGGAATGAAAGAGAAAGATAAGATTATTTGTTCTTTGCAGCAAACCGTGCAAGCTCATCAAGAAAAGTTAGGAAGGTTTGAGCAAAAACAGAGGGAGTTTCAAATACTGGTCAAGCAGGAAGTTGAGAAAGAAACAGCTCAAATTCGTTCAACTTTAACAGATGTTTTTGGATTGAAAGAAGGAGAAGATCTCGTGGTTGGAGCACAAAAACAGGTTGAAGAATTGAGGCAACAACGGAAAGTAAAACATCAGTTAAAACCTAATCAGTTTATGTTGGTAACTAGTTCAGATGCTGAACTGTCCCTAGAGGAACATTATCAACAAAGCAATAACGAGGGCACTAGTTCTCATATAAATGGATATAAGAGGAAAGATGCCATAAGTCATCTACTTCTTACAAGTGATACTGAGGTTCTGCATTGTTCTATTTGTATGGAGGAGTGGACAACTGCAGGGGATCATCGCATATGGTATGTGTAATTATGCAACTGAAAAATGTTATTATGTTTTATATTGTGTCAAAATTAAAACCATATTCAAAGTTCAACGATGTTTTCTCTAACTTTCCAAATTCTTTAACATTACTGAAAGAAGTTTAGTATTACTGAATGTCTGCTGTAATTTATGTGTAAAGCTTTCAACATAAAAACATAGAGAGAGTTACAGGAGGTAGAAGCTTTCAACTTTCAAGGAACTTTCATCTGTGTTCTTTGTAATTGATGCATACCTGAAAACATATGAAAACAGAGATTGTGCACCTTTTTCTTGTTTTTCTTTTAATATTTCAGGGAAAAAACATGATTTCTATTCATAGCTGAATTAATGATTACATTTCTTAGGTTCTCATAGCACTTGACATAGACCATACAGTCCTTCAGGAGCCCCAACAAAGACCTCTGCATATTCTGACACTATATTTTGCCTCCATCAATCAACACAACTAAAACAAAAATAAAATACTCTTTTGTAAAGTTCTGTGCCTCTGCCCAGTTTCGTTGACTTCATACACATACAAAAAACATATTAAAAACTAAAGATTCTTTACAGTAACATAAAATATCAGTATTACTGGCTTCTTCATCCCTCACTTTGTACATCAAAAGATTTGTTGGGATGATACAGAGAGAAAACCATATAAAGCTTCCTCCAGTGCCATAATTCCAGCTTTGATCTGTTGTCCTTCCTTTGAGTGTCTCTCAGCCTCAGCGTTATGTTCTCTGTAGATGTGAGTATATGAAATACTTTGAAACAGTCCTTAAATCAATTTTAACCAGTCAACTAGAGCCCTGAGAGTAACATTTTGTTTCTGATAATCCCCTTTCATCCAGTTGATGACAATAAGAGGATCCCCATAAACCGGTAATCTATCAAATCCACTCTCATTTGCCAACTTCAACAGACATCTCAATGTCATCTAGTCACCTGAATTGTTAGTGTCTGTACCTAGACCTGCTTTGAATTTGACAAAATGACCATCTGAAAATATGGTATACTTCCAGCACTACTGAATCCCTGTGGCCCTTGCTTGTCCCCATCAATGAAGCCCCAAGAATATGTTTTGTCTGTCATCAGCTCCCCAACTTTCCAAGGATTTTTTTCCTCTAAGTCACCTGATACGGGGATATGGGGATTCGATGAATTGGATTCGGGTACGGTGACCCCCGGAACAGGATACTTCTGGGATACGATACATTATATATTATTTTATTAAATATATATATATTTAAAAAAAATATATATATTAACATATTAAAAATTAGATATTTTTTGCACAAATTCATACAAAATTCATTGATTCAAACATAGATACTCATGAGTCATACATCATCATTGATACTGTGATACATTGATACACCATACATGATACAATTGTCAAATTTACTCAGAAAGACAAGATTGAAGATAGTAAGATACTGTAGTTTTCTCATTAAGTCATCAGAATCAAAATGTGTTACATAAGTACACTGCCAATGGCAAATAGAAATAGAAAATACAAAAGCAACTACAGTCTACAAGACTACAAGCTTGAAGCCTTAATGAGTCAGAGTCATCAATCCTCATCATCATAATCAGCATCACTGTCCTCATCTTGATCATCATGCTCACCACTACTCTCCTCTGGCTCTGATGCATCTTCCTCCTCTATCATCTCTGCATTTGCTGGTGTGGAGGATGACACATCTACTCCATCATCAAATGTGACAGGCTCTAACACTGGCGCATTGAGATCCAAGTTGGCCAATGTCAACTCAACACTGTTGTCCATACCCATATCATTAGGAAATACATCCCACATCTTTGTCTTTCCCTTCAACCAATCCTCCCTCTGCCTGTAGATGAGACGAAGGTTGGTGTGCACATACACCATTGTCTCTGCCTTGGACTGCCTGCTCGCTCTTCTTCACACTTTATAAATTCCCAGGTGTTCTCCACTCCTTCCCATGAACAAGAGGATGAAGTCACCGAGAGAGGAGCTCATGGTTAACCGTTGTGAGTGAGGCTTTTGTTGCCCCGCTGAGCTGCCCTCCACCAAGAATAGGGGCTTCTTAGCTCCCCCGTTCCCCGAATCAAATCACAGCCTCCAACGCCCCTCGCCAAAGGGAAAATCTGCGGGCGTGCTGCATTCCTCCGACCACCGAAGGGGATGCCCCATCCAAAACCTCCTCACCTACCTTCTCCCGGAGACTTTAGCATCCCACAAGAGTGAGGAATCATGGAAGAGTCCACCCATCTTGCGCCATCATTATCAGTAGCCATTTGGGTTCACAGAGCCAAACAATGTAAGCAGTGTGCAATTCTTGTCCTTATCCGTCGACAAGAATATCCTGGACACAGTGAGGAAGGCTCCTGTGATGTCTCATAATATGGCATTGACTTTGTAAAACAATGGTCCTCACAAACTCAATCATGGAATCCCATCCCTCATAAACCTCTCCTAGGATGGGTTGGTCTGTATCTGCAAATCGGAGCAAGGAAATGATAGGCTCCATGATCTGAATAACTAGATCTACCTTCTCCCACTATATATCATCCAACACTGTGTCCTTCACCTTCTTTGAGGCTGCTTGATCCATCTTTCTCCAAAAAGACCAAAACTCTGAAATAACCATGGACCCAAGAGCGGTCTTGACCTCCCTCAACCTCTTCAACATGATGAATGAAGAGGCAAACCGTGTATCTGCAATCTTCAACAATGATAGATTGCTGTACTCCTTGTAGATAGTGAGGGCATTTGTATGGTTTTGTACAAAGTTGCGGATATGTCATGCATCCTCAATAATGGCTCCAATCCAAAGCACATCAGAAGCAATAGATTTCAGTGCCAAGTTCAATGAATGGACAATGCAAGGTGTCCAAAATTTTTGTGGATATTTTGCTTCCACAATCATGCCAGCAACCTTGCAAACAAGTGCATTATTTGTAATGATTTGCACACAAGAATATACACCTACATCTTCAATAATTTTAATAAATAACTCATCCATATATTGTGCATCCTTGTACTGTCCAAGTGCATCCACTGATTTCAAGAAAACTGGACCATTCAAGGATGACACCATGAAGTTGATGAGTGGGTGGCATGCTGGATCTGTCCATCCATTAGAAACAATGCTAACCCCAGATGTTGGCCATGCTGATTTAATAGGCTCAAGCATTTTGTCCACCTCTTTCTTTGCCTTTGTCAACAATGTGGTTCTGAGCTTCTCTGACCTAGGAGGCACATACCCTGATGGAGCCCCATGACTAAGAGCTCGACACATCTCAATAAATAGAGGTGACCGTGCAACATTAAAGGATATGAAGTTTTGATAGAAAAAAAATGCAATGGTGAGATCAAGCTCTTCCCTCTTCTCTTTTTGGAAAATCTTGTCCATTGGACCAACTGCAGTTGCCTTTCTCTTTGCTAATTCTCCCCTACTAAAAGTCTCAAAAGGGAACTTGTTGTTGCTTTTCCTTAAGAATGGAAGGGGGTCATCATTCTTGGTTTTTTTTATTTTGCTGCCACATTTGCCTCACCAATACTCTGCTCTTTCTCCAATTCCTTCCTCTTTGGCGATTCAATTGTTGTACAACATTTAATGCCACAACCTGGAATACCCAACAAATGAGCTTTCACACGGAAATATGTGCAAGTGAAATGGCCATTGCAAAAATTGCATTTCCATGAACAATTTCCTCCTCCTCCCTTTTTTGCTGCCCCTCCCTCTCTTGTCAGTGCACCTGTGACCTATGTTGAATTTTTGTAGCTATGGTCAGTCTTCATAATTTATATTTTAGCCCTTGAGATATATAATGTAATCGTAAAACATGTTCATGTCATTTTCATTGATTAGCCCTTGAAAGAATAATTATAAGACATGTTCTTCATGTTGGATTTAAAAGAGAAAATTTCGAAATTTGAATTTTGAATTTTTGGCTCCAAACTTGTCAAGTCGGCCCCAGTGAAGAGACACACCCATTCAGACTGGAATAACACTATATATAGAGCAATCAACTTCCTCCACAAGGCACTATTCGACCTTACACAAGACAAGTAATATTCTGGGCATCTCAACGTAGAAGAAGAAGGACGAGTTCATCTCTAGTATTTATCTCTCTCGACTTCACGTGTGTGAATTTCTCGGCAGCAGGGCTGAAATTCTGGGCAGATTGTTCTAGGCAGTAGGGCCAAGTTTCTGGGCATATTTTGGGAGGCTGAAATTCAGCCTAGGCAGATCAGAGAGGGTTGAAGTTGAAGGGAAGAAGATTGACTTGATAGGAGGGCTGTTTGACCAGGTTTGACCATAGCTTTGTTGGCCAATTTGACCTCATAGTTGACTAGCTGCATTAGGTGTATCGCTTGTTGAGCTGAAGAAATTCTCTAAGGGGAAAAGGGTGCTGGGTTTTTCTCGCAAGTGGGTTTTCCCAGGGTAAATTTTGTGTTATATTTGTCCATTGTGATCTCTACTGCCCTTGTGCTTTTATGGTTGAATTTCTTAAGTGTAATTGCTTAATGATAAACTGGATCTATTAAAAGAAGATCTACATCATTAGAAGTAATTATTAGTATTTTAAAAATTTGTGCTTTTATCTATTGCACTTGAAAATCAATATGGTATCAGAGCTTTGGTGAAGGATAGGAAATTGAGATCACTCTTGAAGAACTTTAAAACCTACATCTATAGTCTAATTGTTTAGCTATGACTATGGGTTCCTCTATGAAGTTTGAGAACAATTTGGAAGGAGCTACAAATTTCAGGGCTTGGAAAACAAGGATTGACCGTATTCTTGCAAAGAATGATCTTTTGGGCATTGTGAAGGTCAAGGTTACTAAACCTTCAGATGCTGATTCAAATGATGAAGGGAAAACAAAATATAAGAAAGATGACTTCACAACTAGAAGTATTATTGTAGACTCTATCAGAGATCACTTGTTTCCTTATGTTGCAAATCTCAAATCTTCAAAGCAGATGTATGATAGCCTAGTTGGATTATACACTATCAACAACATTGGTCAAGCAATGAGTTATGAGAATGAGCTTCGTGATGTTAGAATTGCAAGAAATGATACTATAGTCTCATATTTCATGAGGATTTCTCAATTAAGAGATCAACTTCAAGCAATTGATAAAATCATCTCTGATAGAGAACTAGTGACTACAACACTTAATGGTTTACCTGACGCATGGGACTCTTGCATCGAGTATATGTGCCAGAAAAGAAGCTCCAAAGTTTGAAGAACAATGGATTGCAAGTTCTCAAGAAGAATCTAGGCTCATATCAAAAAGAAAGATTCAAAGATCCGAAGAAGCTGACTCTCAAGCATATGCAACACGTTTCGAGAATGTTGGAGGAAGAAAGAAGTCTGGATTCCAAAGAAGAAATGAAGGAAGAAGACTTAAAGGAAGAAAATTTGATCCTCAAGGAAAGAGAGATGTCAAAAGTTCAATGCTATCATTGTCACAAAATTGGTCACTATAGGCACTATTGAACACTCTGTGTCAACGACCCCATAGTAGTACACCCCCATTTTTGCAAATGGGATTTATCATGTTCGAGTTGTTCACGCCATTCAAATTTCATCATTAGTCGACAATTTTGTAAAAGATGTAAACCCATTCTACATGTTTATAATGTAAATGATCTTAGGAAGACCATCATGTATGTAACAACCTAGGTAAGCCTAGTATTTTGGTGACAATTTATATCTTAGGAGGTTTTTCGTCTCACTGATTCATTTGTGTTTTTCGACACAAATGATCGGCAGAGTTTTTCCCCTCCAACCTCACCCCAAAGCTAAGGTGAATTTGTCGTCAAGATACTAAGTGAGTCCTAGTGTCTTTTATCGAGTCTTTGTAAAGTAATCTGAGAATGATCCTAGCTAATTCGCTAGATCATTTTATTACATATTGCTAGGTTTACTAGATCATATTTTGAGTCGCAGAATTGGGTAGATTATTGAGGGTTTGTTGCGAACTGGTGTTCCCCTCATGGTTTAATGTATTGGTCTTATGTAAAGAGGGTTGGAAAATAATTAATCCCTTCATGAGTCAATTAATTAAATTTTCTGGCCAAATTAAATTAAAAATCCTAAGCTAGAAATTTAATTAATTTGATGTCCTAGGTCAAATTAACTTCGTCAAGGGCAAAATTCGTGGGTCTCTAAAAAATAAATTTTTCAAGGTCTCGGGCCAAGGAAATATTGAAAATTTTGAGAAATTTTGAACCCTTGGGCCTTTGGTAGTTAAGTCAAAGTCAAATTTTTGAGGTAATTAACTCAATTTTTATTTATTTATTTATTTATTTTTAATATATATATTTTTATTTTTATTTTTTATTTTTTTAAATTTTTTATTTATTTATTATTATTATTTTTTTTTGAGTTAATGAAAAGGGAATTAATTGAAAAATTTGAAATTCCTCAAAAAATAATAATTTCGATGGATGAGATTAAAAGAAAATTAAATCCTTTTCGACGATCGAGATTAATTTGACGGGGATCGGTCGAGATTACTTTGACGGGGATCAAGCGAACTAGCCATTGGAGGTTTTACCTATAAATTAGAGACCAGTGTCAGTCTGATTTTGGATCCGATCTTTTGATCGTGTACTAGCTCTTGAAGCTCTGCTATAATACTTTATGGAATAATACAAACAAAGTCTTTGGGGTTTTACTTGATGGTTGTGTTCCTCTTCGGCATGTTATGGTAAACTTGTTCTTTATATTCTGTTGGTGATTATTTCAATGAACTGTTGATTAATGGCTCTAGTAGAGTAATCTATTGCACAGGTATCTTGCTTAGGTTACTGGATTTAGGATAAAAATATTAATTGGATTGAGTTAGCAGGTATCTTTGACTCTTGAAAGTTTTATTTTTATCTTATTTCTCTATTGATTTAACAGTGTAACTTTAATTGTACAGAAATTTGTCAGATTTAGAATTAGGCATTTGGGGAATTCCTTGGCTGGACTAGCTGACTCCCAAGGAAATATGATCTGAAGAGCCCTCCGGATCTAATTCCCTGGGCTTATCTTAAATTCTATTTTTGCAGGGTTTTTCTAGGGTTTGTGCCTAAATTAAAAATTTATCTTAATTTTTTATTGAATTTAAAGTTAGATTTGGCTAGTAAGAGTCTTAGATCTTTAGATCTGGGAGCGAAGTCAGACTTATACTCTTCAAATCTGACAAGTCTGCAACTCTTGTGCATAGATATGTATTTTTCATAGTGCAAATATTTAGAATTTTTTTTAGTTTCTGATTTCTAACTCGGGGTTTCAATTTTCGATTTTTGTAAAGTTGCTGAGTATCTGGGTTTTCTTGTTTCTGGTTTGTGTAGGTGATCTTTGAGGGTTTTCAAAAAAAATGTTTTAGATCTGAGACAGATCTAGGCCCTTGAGGGTAAGATCTGATCTCAAGATCAGAATTTTGCAGGGATATCCAAACCAAATTTTATTTTCTGAGTTTATTGGGTAAATCATCAATTGCTAGACAGAAGGAAAATCTCGAAATTTTTATTGCACCAGTTGTGCCAGATTTTCCTGTTGCTGGCTGCCCTCATTCGCTACTCCTTTTTTCCCTTTGTGTTTTTTTTCTCCACCACTGCTTCGTACCTCTCCCTATGCTTGCGCAAATTCCTGTACGCTGCCATCTCTTTCCCTTTCCTGCATGAGCTTCCCCATTCACGCTGCCCTTACCCTCAGCATCCTTACCTCCTTGCGCCACCATTTCCGCAGTTTCCTTCCTCCTCTCAAGTAGTCCCTTTCTCCTCTGCATCCTTCAGTCTCCTCGCTGCCCGAGTCCCCATCGCTCCTGCTGTCTGCATCCTTCACCTGTAGCATCTCCAAGCTCCTGCTTTCTGCCTCTCCCGCGCCCCTTTCCTTAGCTTCCTCATGCGTCGCTGTTCCTCGATCCTCTTTCCATTCCGTCGCTGCCTTCCATCCGCTCGACTTGCAGCTGCCTCTTCCTCTCGCTCCCTGCATTCTAACCTAACTCAACGCATTAAAAAATGAAATGACTTAACATAACATTTAACTTATTAAAATTTTTTATGACATTAGGTTTCATGTTTTATTTATTTATTTAGTTTAACTTTTAACTTTTAAAAACTTTAAAATTTAAAATTTTAACATTAAAAATAAGTTTTTGACATTTAAATTTTTTTAACAATTTTATTTATTTATTTAGTTTGTATAATAGTTTTAGATTTGTATTTTAATTTCATTAACTTTTATAAATATTCAAAAGCTTTCAAAACAAATTTTAATCCTAACTTTAAAAAATTAAAAAAATCAAAGATTTATTTTTTAACTTTAGTCTATAGTTTAATTTTTAATTCTTTTTTTTGTATATAAATTTTGGTATTTCAATTTGGGGTTTTGATCTATTTAGATCCTTTAAGCGTGCGAAGATATTTAATTGTGGAATGATTCCTATAGTTGACGCAATTTATTTTTTTAAATATCCTAAGTTTAACTATAGGAGAAAAATTAATTTTTGGATTTGCATTATTTTAGAATATCATTTAATCCATAAATTGCTTGACGAAGTGTTTATTTAGCATCGACATTTCATGGTATGTCTTGATGAATAATTTTTGAGATTATAATGCTAATTATTTTCACATGCTTTAGTTGAGTTTGATGATCGTTGGCATCTAAATTTTTTAAATGTTTTCTATCGATTAAAATCTTCCCTCGTGTAATCAACTTTTGTTTCATTTACTTGAAATATTGGATGTTTATTGAATATTAATGTTTGGGAAATCTTTTCAAGTAATTGTGATCGATATTTTTCAGAGCTCTATTGTGGATCTTTTAATTGAGTAATTTTTTGACATCTTCATAATTGGTACGATCGCTTAAGTACTTAGTGGTTAGATCAGATTATTTATAATCTAAGTGCTTTAGGCTTTTAACATCGCCTCTAATCTTTGAAGATTGCTTCATTTCGCTCCTTCAAATCATTTTCCTTGCATTCTACATTCTAAGTTAGCATTACATAGCAACAGTTTCTCACCAAGTACTTGGTCCTAAATTCTTAGCAAGATAGTTGACTCCATAAGGCACTGGTATCAATCATTCAAATTTAATTGAATCATTTAATCCTGCTAGATATTTTACAAGTATTTGGTCGTTTAACTGTGTCTCCCGAACTGGTTGGTTCCCAACTAGTTCACCTTCATTCCATTTCCATAGGGTCTACCCCCCCTTAGTCTGCTATAAGGAGACAACTTAAACAGAGAGATTGGGGATCAGGGTGACAGCCCCCGATTTGAGCCGTTGTCGCGGTGCCTAGACATTCTGGGTGACAACAGACGCGATTGTCTGGAAATATCGAATGATAAAAAGAAAAAGGGAAAGCAACATGCCACCACAACAGACATTTTTGAACTACCAAAGAAACCTAAGATTGAAGATTCAGGTACCAAAGATTTCTTCTATTTTTTTTCTCTTACAGGTTCTATTGCAGATAACAATGATTTGTGGCTAGTAGATAGTGGTGCCTCAATACACAGATGGGAGATCGTGACAACCTCACAAGTCTAATGGAAAGGAAATTATCTAAAAAGGTAGAGCTTGGAGACAACAAAAATTATGTAGTCAAAGGCATTGGAACATCCATTGAGTTGAAGTCAAGGGAAAACATTCATCTGAGCAACATACTATATGTATCGGGCTTTAAAAAGAATTTGGTTTCTATTTCATGTTTGGACGATTGTAGTGTAATTGTGGAATTTTACACTAGGGTTTCTGTAGACAACTAGGTTTTACAATAAATTTTCCTTTACTGTTCAAGTACTAATTATTCTAGCTTCCAGTAAACCTTTTAGAAAAAATCTATAAATTGAATGCAACAATAAGGATCCAAATTCAAATATTCGGTAAAATTCAATTAGCTTCGATGCAAATATAACAATTCAAAATTAATTCAAGATTCAACAACTAACTTCTATCAACTGTCCAAACTATATTATTTGCCTCTAACTGAGAGAGACCACCAACTCTGGTCAAAATTTAGTGGACCCAATTATGCTACTCTGTTTGACGCACATCAAATCAGAATTGCTACCGGAAGAAACACTTGACCTACTTAGGCAACTGTCTGCAATGCTATCTGAATCTCAGGAAGGGGATGCGATATACTTATGCTTCAAGATTTAGCCACAAGAGCTAGTTTTTGGTCCTGGTTTACTTTAGAACTTTGGCACTTTGAGAGGGTCCGATCTTGTCTTGGGGGGGCCTCATTCTTATTGATAGATTTCACTAGATGAAATTGACAATCTATTCCCAAGTCTTTGGCCATAGAAGTTGTGCAAAGGGATTTCGTCCTACCACAAAAAGGTATCTTTGCATAGGTTTAGTTCTCAAATGCTTCGATTTGACCAAGAGTATACCACAAAAAATTCATAAGAACTGCCTTAGAAGGTTTGATCAGTTGCAGAATGATTTCACAGATTGCCCTTGTTTTAATTCTTAGAGATATGATGTCCAAATTCCAACTAGTGTGAAAAGACCCTCGCTTGGGAGTCAAACCCTTGCTTTTACTTTAGAACCCTTATCTGACTTGATTCACATAGCCTCCAATCGCTGTAACTCGCATCATCAACCACTGTAATTTCACATCAACCAATGTAATTTACAAGGCTTCAAACTTCTAGAATTTTAGGGATTCGTCTAGGGGTTGTGGCCTGCTCCACAGAGTGTTACGTTCTGCCCAAGTTCTAAATTTAGAGAGGAGCTTGATCTATTTCCTAGATGCAAGAATGACTTCGCTACTCCTTTAGGAAGAGAAACCCTGTGCCAAAACAAGTAGACAAATATAAATGCAAAGAGTTTTATCGATTAGGGTGGAATTTTGCACCACCGAAACTGATTGGGAAGAAGGGGTCTTAAAACCCTTAGAGGTAAGCTCAAGAAAATAGATGAATTGATCCACAAGATGATGCCTCATTTGATCTCAACTGTTTTCTATTTATAGATTTTTCATGGGCTTCAACAATGTGAGAAGTGGTGTATGCAACCCCTAATTTAGCCCTAGTCGACCCACTTTTTGCCCAATGTTGCCCTTCTGAAAATTCATGTTACACAGAATCCTACTGCAACAATTGATGGAAAATCTTCTATTTGTTATTTTACTTAACAAATTATTCACTGTGTTCTACAAGCAAATATCGAAATCCATTCACTACAACCTACACAATTAAACTGCAGACGTAATACAAGTGCAAAAACAGATCTGAACACACATAGATCACACAACCATTTGACACAATTGTTTTTGGACTATTGTCCCCGGAAAAATGCAATGCGGAAAGATTGGTGCTGCAGATCTGAGGGTTTATGTTATTATGCAGTAAATTCTAAGTACAAATCTATGATTGACGAGACTGTCAAATCATATAGCAAAATTGATAGAAGAGATCTCGTGAGTCAAACCTCAATCCTCCATGGGAAACTGGCACTGATCTGCACCAAGGCTGGACTGGCTTGCACTGCCTCTGCGCAGTGACTGCATCACAACTGTGGCTGCCCTCTTCCTCTGCGCTGATCTCACTGCTGGCTGGAGACTGAGCCTCTGGAAAATTTCTCTGGGGTCTGACACTGGCTCTGCGTTGTCTCCTCAGCAGGAGAACGTCTTTCCCTCTTGCTCTGTGCAATGACTGCGTAGGCACTGTGTCACTGGCTTTGCGTTGCTCTGTGGCTCTCTTTGTCTCTGTTGTTGTGTACTCTCTGAGTCAGGAAAACTTCCAACCGGAAATACTGCCCCTCACTGCAATCAAGGATCACTTAGATTTGATTTTCGTTCGAGCACTTGCTCTGTCAGAAAAATTCGATCTCTAGACCCTTTGTGTCTCCACGAATGTATTTTCCAAATGACCCTTCAGTCCTTATAATATTCTCGTTGAGGATTCAACGACCCAGAGTAGATCTCTAATCAACGACTAAGATTAACTTTTGACTTGATCCGTTTATTCTAGATCATTCTCACTCATATTCTATTAATACACTTTAATTAATTTATTTTCCTAAGTTTTGACTTGGGGTCCCTTTAAAATTAATTAATTATTTCTATAGAATACAATATGAGCGGAATTTCACCAAACACTTTCTGGGTTATTTAGAATACATGTGTCTAAGCCTCTCCACAAAGTTGGAGACTTAGAGCACATCTGATGCTACCCCAAATCAACAACCCTAATATAGGAAAAATTGGGTTTTTACCCCTTTAACAAGACTATAGCCTACGGGGTCGGATAGGTTATTACATCTTCCATCAGCCCTCAATTTGGAGATGACATTGTAGTCCCCCCTTCTCGAAATTGCTTGCACCCAAGCAATTGTAGATTTGGGTTTTGTAAAATTTGTTCTCCTTCCCAGGTGGTGTCCTTTGGTAAGTTCTTCCATTTAATAAGGTATTCTAGAATTACTTGTTAGAAAATGGAAAACGACAATTTATTAATTTTATTTTGCTTAACCTTAATATTTGCTTGTGAACTTATTAGCTTTCTTGTGTTCTTCTAGTTAGATCTTTCATCAAACAAATATTAAGAACATAAATTGCAATAATATAGGACACAAATATTAGGCTCTCAGCAGGGCAAAACCCCTCCAAGGGGAAAACCCAAAAACTCTTCTCTTCTTAGAATCTGCTTCAAATGAGATACAAAGATCGAAACCTTAGACCGGTCCTTCTCCTAGTACCAAGTTAGCCCTTCCTCAAGTCCTCTATTTTGCACCAACCAGCTTCAATACTGCAACTTCGACCTACCAGCTTCAATACTGCAACTTGTCCTGCAATTTGTCCTGCAACTTCGACCCTACAATTTCGACCTTGGAGCTTCTCTGGAAACCCTAATCCAACCTCCCCCTAAGACCTTCCTAGAGCAAGATAGCTCTCCCAAGGTCAACGAGGTCCAGATAGGGTTTTCTCCCTTCCAGCTACAAGATTTTGCACTTTGTCCTACTACAACTTGGACTTGCAACTTCAGCCTTCTTTTGTAGCACCAGAAACCCTAGATCTTTGCACATGTGAGAGAGATAGAACCCAAAAACAATAGATTTCATCCTTCCAGCCTTCTCCTTGACTTTCGCTCTTCTTCTTCTTGCTTCCCAGCTACATATTGAACTCTTTCTTGATAGATTGAACTTGTGAGTGTGTGCTAAATGAGGTCAAACTGCTTCTTTATATAGCCTTCTCAAGGCGTTGAGTTCCCTCCCTTAGGCTGACTTGATGATCCCAGGGCCGACTTGTACTTTAGAGCTTCAAAGACTTTTTAGACTAAAAGATAATTCTTTTTACAAATATATTTTTGCCTGGAAGGGTCTTATAAACATGGTGTTGATTCCTTTGACTCACGATAATAAATCTCAAGGCTTAACAAACCCTAGAAGCACAAAGAACATGCCTTTACCTAGAAGACCATCAATAATGAGCATGAAACCCATGTTTTAATAATAATAAATTTTCTTTTCTTTTTTTGTTTGTTACATAGGATACATATTGAAATGAGTACAACAATTATGAAGAACGAAACTAGTTACATTTTCAACACTCCCTTTTAACTAGGGAGGTATTCATAATTGTACAACTAGTACAACATCATATCTCAAACATAAGAGTTCTCAAGAAGAGTCAGATTGATAAGTTATACTGTAAGCATCATCATTGTGACCAACACTGTCTGTGAGGCCTAACTGGACAAAAGCTCTACTTTAATCAAGAGCATTATGTTGGGAGGCTTTTACGTATGATACCACACTACCTCTACAAGGTAAATACCCCATCCGGATGTCTACAAAGTATGTCCCTTTAGGACTATTCTTATCTTGGATCTCCAATCTTGAGTCCTGAAAGAATATCCCTCCTTTTCAACCACTCTTCTCTTGGATACTTGTCACATCCTCAAAGAGTGTCGAACCCTTTCCTTTCTTGGATGCTATATCCTCAAGGAAACCACAAATGCTTATCCAATCCTCTGCCATTCTCTCTTCATTACCTGAAGAGGAGAATGCGCATGTGATGCTCGTGAAAATCCCAAATTGGAATCCTATTGCAGCTACTGGAAATTATTCTCCTAATTGTTAATTTAATTTAACAATTTATTTGTTGTTTGCTATGACAAATACTGAATAAATCACACTGCAATCTACACAAATAAAACTGCGGAAAAATAAAACGCTGGAAGCTGAGAAATGCTAGCGCACACACATAAGAAATTAACACAATTGTTTTTGGACAAAAGTCCCCGGAAAAACCCAATGAGGGGAAACCTGTGCAACAACTGAGGGTTTTATTATTATGCAACAGTGAGAAATTCTGAGTACAATCTGGATGCCAAAAAATCTGGGAATTCTACAGAGAAATTTTTTGGCAAAATCTAGTGAGGAATTTTCCTCACCCCATAGGCAAACCCTTGGCACAACCTACCTTGAGAAACTCAGCCCTCTGACCCTCTACGTCAGCCTCTGCGCTGCACTATGCAACCTGTTTGACGTCAAGGCTCTGATTGGTCTCTGATGAAGTCGTTCTACCCTCTGCTGGCTGGGAAGATGCTTCTTCGGCACTCTGGGACTCCTTCTCGGCCTTTGGAACGAAAGACATCTTTTCCTCTCAGCAAGTCAAACTTGCCTCTAGAAGCTGCTGAACAATCCCTGCGTCAACTTCTTCGTGGCTCTTCTGCCTCTCTGCAAATGCACTCGCTGGATCTGGAATCACTTCCTCCAACCTCACTATCTCTGCCCCTCTCTTACTGCTTCAATCTCTGGCTCTCTTCGGTAAATGATTGCTGCTACTCTGGGAATCGATCTACCAAGAAATCGAACTGCTCAAGTGTGTTATCCATCACCACATTGACTTCCTCTTATAATCCTATGTTGGATCACCAAGGCCCAAGATTAAAACATAATCGATTCGTGTGAGTTTCTAGACTATTCTCACCTTGACTTAATTAATACTCATTAATTAACCTGTTTTCCTAAGTTTAGACTTAGGAAACATTAAAAAATTGGTTAATAATTTAATTAAGTCACTTCTAGGTGGAATTTCCAAAAACAATTGTTGGGTTTTGGAGATCTCATGTATGCTATCCTCTCCACAAAGTTTCGTGGCTAGAACACATCCGATGCTACAAAAACTAACAATGCCCAACATCACTCCCTCTCAAATCGAGAGGACATCCCTATTCTCCTTTAGTCTTGAGAATGGAACCTTGCTCCTATGTAAGGAGACTCCTTTACTCCTTAAAATCAGAAGAGATCTAAGCTTCCTTTCTATTTGGGAAGTCATCATCACACACCTTACAACTTGTCTTCATAAGAGTATCAACTACCAGTTCCTCATAATTGCTCGACTCCCTCTTTCCTCTGCATCATTGAGCTTTCTTTCTTTCAAGGTATCATGGAGCCACCCTCTCTCTTCAATTCTTATGTCAGGTTCCAGGGCAATCTTCTTGCTCATCACTTTCTTTTTTGACATGAAGGCATTACATTGAGCCTTCCCAAACTTCAAGCTGATCATAACTTTTTCTTGAAAGTGATCTTTCTTTGACCTTCAGGTTATCTTTTCACACTACTACCTTTTAATCCCAAGATGTCCATATTTTGTTTTCATAGTTGCTAGGTACTAGATATCAAGCTTCCCTCAGTATCCTTCATCCATATAGTTGAACTTGCCTCAATTGCCATCATATATTCCTGCAACATCTTCCAGGCAACAAAATGATATGTTAACTAGATAACCAATAATAATGAAAACTAAACCTACCTCATCATGATGACCTTCTTGTTCCATTGAGACCCCATCAACCATCTCCACTTGAAACTTCCTTCATGCATTAGAGTGCCCAAGGATCGAACTTGATTACCAAGTTACAACTTTTGTTTTGGAGATTATACTGGATGTTAATCATTATATATATTCTAGAGAAAGTCCTAAATTCTTTATACATCTTTAAGTAAGTCAAATCCTATTCTTTTCAAGCATCATATATCCTTATACCTAAGCATATTTTATGACCAACTTTCTTTCCACAAGATTCTACACATGAATCTTATCCAAATTTTTTATATCCAGCATGTAATTTTATGCTTTCATCCGATCATCTAGCTATCTATATATCTCACAAAGAGCCTGCATCCTGACCCATTGCATTCTTTCATCCCTTTTACCAATATCGATTCCACATTACATGGAATATCTACTAACTTTGTCATGATGCTTTTCTTAAAAACCTTCCAAAATGATGGTCTTTCCTGAATCATGATGATTCAACTAAGCAGGATGACAACAATGTTGAGATTTTGTGTAGTTGGGGTAGCATCAGTTGTGCTCCAGGTCCCAAATTTTGAGGAAGGACTAGAGTTCACCTGATCTACAAGACCTAGAAATGGATTTGGGAAATTTCATCTGGTTTAGGAGATATTAAATTAATTAATTATTTTAATGTATTTCCTAAGTTAAAACTTAGGAAAATAAAATAATTAAAGTGAATTTAATTAAACATATGATGAAATTGTCTTAAGTCACACGGATCAAGCTTTCTTTTAATCTTAGCCATTGATTAAAGATTTAATCTTGGCCGTTGATTTGTCAACGAGAAAAGTATAAAGGAAAGGCTTGGGGTCATTTGTAAGACACACAGAGGCAGAGCACTGAAGCTAAAGCTGAGATTCTAGGGCGGGGTTGCTAAGAATTTTCAAGTGTTTCAGTTGCAGAAAGGGGAATTTAGACCAAGGGGATGATCTGATCCCGGGGTCTAGAATATACAAGAAGCAGAGAAGAGATTAGGAAAGACAGCGCAAAGGAAGGCAGCAGCAGCAGCAACAGAGGACAGCAGCAAGGACAACGTGATTTCAGGAAATCCTTCAGGGGTTACGCAGAGACCCTTAGGGGCAGCGTAGTGACTGCGTCACCTAGTTTGGGGTAACGCAGTCCCTTCCAGTGACATCGTTGAGCATTTGAAGGCCTTCAGAGGTTGACATAGTGTCTTTCAGGGGCAGATCTAGGGTTTCTAGGCCTAGATCTGGCTGAGTTCTGTAAATCCCATTTGAGGGTGTGGATCAGTCAGTATTGTTGGTCTTAGATTAGCCAGGTGCTGCAGATCTAGAGTTTTCTCTATAGGGTTTTCTAGATTTGGAACCCAGAGTTGTGTATTCAGAAATATTCTTAATAATAGAGCCCTCCAGCAGCCAGAGACCGGTTTTCCCACATTGGGTTTTTCCAGGGACAGTTTGTCCAGAAATAACTGTCACTTTGTCTATGTGTGAATGTGCTTATTCTAGATTTGAATTGGTAGAGATCTGTTATGTGTTTTGCTTTGATGTTAACTTGAATTTATTCAGTTGATAACTTGTATAAGTAGGAGAAGCTTAATCGGATTAACAGAAATAAGTTCTGCATAAGAATTAAGATTCAAAAATTTCTACATGGTATCGGAACCATTGCAGATCTAGAAGGCTCACCAGCTGAAGAATCTGAAGGATCTAGCTGCAGAAAGCAGCTGGAAAGGCAGCAGAAAAGTAGATCTGAAGGGACAACGCAATTTTTAGGCGCAGACTCACACAGAGGGAAGGGTGACGTTGTCCAGCGCTGTGTCCTAGCAAGCCCATGCAATTACTGCGCAGAGGCAGCTCAGAAACAACGCTGGTTAGGTTTGAAGCCAGTTAGTGTGATTCAGATCTGAATTTGTCAGATCCAGAAAAAGTCTGCAGAAAAGTTGCAGAAAATTCAGAAGAGCTAGTGGGGTTAAATTTCTAAAGTTTACAGATTTTTAGCCTTAGCACAAGTGACAAAGTTTGGGAAGAGATCAGTTTCTCAGAGAGTTTCTTGCCAAAGGAAACTTGCAGTTTGGTCAGAGGATCAAAGAAGAAGTTGAATCAGAGTTGATTTGGTAGATTTCCAAGGAGGGAAATCAAGTGTTTGAGGGAGCAGAGGGTTCCTAGTTCGAAAAGGACCCTAGATCCAAGATCTCTAGCCTAGAGAAGAGGAGCTCCAACACATTCTGAGTAGATGGCTCCTCATGGAATGCGTGATTAGGATAGGCTAGAAGGCTTCTCAAACTTTTTGGTGTGGAAAGCAAGGATCCTGATTGTCCTTGAGGCATACGGTCTAAGAGACCATGCAGAGCAGACCCTAGCCACGCCGACAGATGCAGATCTCCTACGAAAGCATAGAGAAGTTGCTGGGCATGCCAAGTGGCTGATAATGGACAGTATCAAGGATCATATTGTGCCACACATAGCTAAGAAGAGGATAGCCAATGAGATGTGGAAGGCCTTGACTTCCCTATATGAGGGAAAATCAGTCCAAAGAAAGATGCTGTTGGAGGCCCAAATGAGGTCATTCATGATGACCAAGGGAGAAGATATCGAACATTTCCTCTTCAGATTGCAGTCAATCAGGGATCGGCTGACTGCAACGGGTGCAACCGTAGATGATGCAGTGATAGTCAGGACTGCCCTCAATGCAGTCACAGATGAGTGGGAAACCTTTTTCCAAAGTATCTTGGGTAGAGCGGACCTCCCAGATTGGGACAACTTGTGGTCCATCCTGTGGCAAGAAGAACTACGAAGGTTCACCGAGAAGCAACGCAGCCCTGCGTTGAGCAAGGTTAACAAGGAAGAGGAGGACGATACAGCCTTGGCATCAAAGAAGCAGCTGAAGAAGAAGAAGGATCTTTTAAAGATCAAGTGCTTCCAGTGTGGCGAAATGGGACATTTTGCCAGCCATTGTCCAGAAAAGAAGAAGGACAAGGAAGCATCTTCTTCCAAAGCAGCGGTGGCAGATGATAGGACCAGAGATGATGTAGCCATGAGCGCTCATGAACCACGAAAGTGGGGTGACATGGATCTGTAGAGGAGCTACAGAAGTAGAGGCGGGATCCTTGAGCAGCTCATCTCTTGGATCACAAGCGAGCTATAACAGCCTTAAGACAATAGCGAGACAAGTGGAGTAGTGGGTGTATAGATCATAGATGAGGCATAAGCAGAGGCAGATCTGGAGGTTGGGAGGAGTAGCGCAGAGCATAGCAGCAGCAGCGTAGAAGCAGTAGTAGCGCAGAAGTTGATGTGACTTCAACAGCGCAGTGTAGAGCTGCAGCAGTGCAGAGAGCTTCAGAGGGACAGCGCAGTGCAGCAACAGCGTGATAGATTTCAGCACAAGGAGCTGATGTGACTTTAGTTGTGCAGAGGGAGTCAGATTACGCAGGCAGAGCTGTAGTTGTGCATCGTTCTTTAGATGCCAGCACAGATCTGTAGCCTATGGAGCTTCAGTGATAAGGAAGTAGCCCATCTGACTTGTCTGTCAAAGATTGGGCAGGAGATTCAGTTGTTTCTCTCAACTACTGAAGTTGCAATGTAGCAGATCAGTAGTGGCAGTGCTATGAGCAGCACAGATGCAACATATTGAGAGGGAGCTGCAGTATAGTGGTTGCAGTGGTAGTGGTAGAGTCATGGGCAGCAACAGTGCAGAGTTGAGTGGCAGGAAGCCAAGCTTCAGTAGCACAGAACCATTGCCCAAAATCTTGTAATGCATAAGTGTGATGTATTGCTAGAGCACACCCTTGATGCTAAGAGGGAGTGTTGAGATTTTGTGTATTTGGGGTAGCATCAGTTGTGCTCTAGGTCCCAAATTTTGAGGAAGGACTAGAGTTCACCTGATCTACAAGACCCAGAAATGGATTTGGGAAATTTCATCTCGTTTAGGAGATATTAAATTAATTAATTATTTTAATGTATTTCCCAAGTTAAAACTTAGGAAAATAAAATAATTAAAGTGAATTTAATTAAACATGTGATGAAATTGTCTTAAGTCACACGGATCAAGCTTTCTTTTAATCTTAGCCATTGATTAAAGATTTAATCTTGGATGTTGATTTGTCAACAAGAAAAGTATAAAGGAAAGGCTTGGGGTCATTTGTAAGACACACAGAGGCAGAGCATTGAAGCTAAGCTGAGATTCTAGGGCGGGGTTGCTAAGAATTCTCAAGTGTTTCAGTTGCAGAGAGGGTGATCTGATCTCGGGGTCTAGAATACACAAGAAGCAGAGAAGAGATCAGGAAGGACAGCGCAGAGGAAGGTAGCAACAGTAGCAGCAACAAGGACATCGTGATTTTCAGGAAACCCTTCAGGGGTTATGCAGAGACCCTTAGGGGCAGCGTAGTGGCTGCGTCACCCAGTTTGGGGTAACGCAGTCCCTTCCAGTGACAACGCTGAGCATTTGGAGGCCTTCAGAGGCTGACACAGTGTCTTTCAGGGGCAGATCTGGGGTTTCTAGGCCTAGATCTGGCTGAGTTCTGTAAATCCCATTTGAGGGTGTGGATCGGCCAAGTTTTCGTTGGTCTTAGATTAGCTGTGTTGGCTGCAGACATCTAGAGTTTTCTGCTGTGGTTTTCCTAGACTGGAAACCAGTTGTGGGTCTGTAAATATTCTTTAATACGTAGCCCTCCCGTATTCAAAGACGGCTTCTACATTGCTTCCTAGGAACGCTTATTCAAATAATCAGGTCACTTTGTCTATGTGTGCATGTGCTTATTCTAGATTTGAATTGGTAGAGATCTGTTATGTGTTTTGCTTTGATGTTAACTTGAATTTATTCAGTTGATAACTTGTATAAGTAGGATAAGCTTAACCGGATTAACAAAAATAATTTCTGCATAAGAATTAAGATTCAGAAATTTCTACAAACAATGCGTGAATGATCAATATGCAAAATGGTCTATCTATCCATCTATCTAGATGATCTCTACAAAGCAACTTAATCATGTAAATTCTAGACATGCTACTATGACATGGTTCTTTCTATGATGCTATGCAAAACATACTATTCTAAAGGAAAGATTAAACTTCACAGAGAACCTTACAGTTAATGAACCTTCTTTAGTAGTAAATATCCTCCACTTCTTCCTTCTTTGCCTTCTTCTCAGGTTCTCCCACTACTTTGGCTACATGAGCTTCACTCCTTTCCTTTCTCTTGTTGTTCTGCTTGTTTGGACAGTTCCTCTTAAAGTGTCCAAATTCATTGCATCCAAAGCATTGCACTTTGGACATGTCTTTCTTCTTGGAATTACCAAACTTTCCCTTCTTCAATTTCTTGACTCGGGCTAGAAAGGCTTGAGATTGCTTATCTGATCCAATATCATCCTTGACCTTGATCCTTGATTCCTTCAATAGCACTGTGCCCACAACTCATTGAAGTGAGTTGAATCCTTCTTGGAGTAGATGCTTGTTGCAACGCTGCCCCATTTTGGTGGCAATGCATTCAATACACAAATGGTTACTTCAAAATCGGTGATTGGTTCCCTAAGTCCTTGTAGATGGTCTCTTAGTTGAGAGACTCTCATGAGAAAGGATGCCACATCCTCATCCTTTGATTTCTTCATCTTGTACAACTTGTTCCTCAAAGACATATTTTGTCCTGTTGTACTTACTGAATACAAATTCACTAGCTTGTCATACATGGCCTTGGAAGTCTTTAGATTTGCAACAAATGGAACAAGAGAATCCTTAATTGATTCAAATATGATCCTTTGAGCCTTTACTTTCCCTTTCTTGTACTTTGCTAGTTCTTGTGTCTCGTCCTTGCTTGGTTTAGTGATTTCCCCCGTAACATATTCCATTACCTCTTGTTCTGTGAGTATCAAGTCAATTCTTTTCTTCCATGCTAGATAATTTGATGCCCCAATGAGCTTATTTCTCTTTTTGCAGAAAGAACCCATATCACTTGAAGATTCAGTCATGATGTAATAATATGTTACATACTTGATGACCAGGATTCTCCTTGATGATGTCTCCAATATTCTTGATGCCTTCAAGATCTTTGAAGAGTCTTTGATGATGTCTTCGAAAGATGCTTCCTTCAACAACCGCTTCCAAGATTCTTGATGCTTCCTTTAAGGATGCCTTCTAAATGGATCTACTTCCAGAGAGAGATCAATATTCTTCTTGAAGTCTTTCTCTCAAATCTTTCTTTGATGCGAGCTTGATGTAGACTTGATATTTCTGTAGAAACCCTCTTTCTAGTTTTTTCAATGAGTCTTCAATCCTTCTTGAAGTCTTCTTCTTCAGAGTTTCCTTTTCCTTTCCCCTTGACAAGTAACTCCTTCTAGTGTCCTTCTAACTACCTTCCTTGCTTACCTTAGCTCTGATACCATGTTGGAAAAGGGAATGCAACAACTTATTAATCTTATTTACCTTAACCTTAATATTGGCTTGTGAACTTATAAGCGTTATTGTGTTCTTTTAGTTAGACCTTTCATCAAACAAATATCAAGAACATAATCTGCAACAATAGAGGACACAAATATTAGGCTCCCAGCCAGGGCAAAACCCCTCCAAGGGGAAAATGCATAAACTCTTCTCTTCATAGAATATGCTTCAAATGAGATATAAAGACCTAAACCTTAATTTCGTTCTTCTCCTAGTACTAAGTCAACCCTTCCTCAAGTCCTTGATTCTGCATCAACCAGCTTCAATACTGCAACTTCGACTTGCTAGCTTCAATAATGCAACTTGTCCTGCAACTTCAACCCTGCAATTTCGACCTTGGAGCTTCTCTGGAAACCCTAATCCAACCTCCTCCCGAGACCTTCCGAGAGCAAGATATCTCTGCCACGGTCAACGAGGTCTATATAGGGTTTTCTCCCTTCCAGCTACAAGATTTTGCATTTTGTCCTACTGCAACTCAGACCTGCAACTTAGGCCTCCTTCTGCAGCACCAAAACCCCTAGATCTTCGCACGCGTGAGAGAGGGAGAGCCCAAAAATAATAGATTTCATCCTTCCAGCCTTCTCCTTGACTTTTGCTCTTCTTCTTCTTGCTTCCCAGCTACAAATCGAAGTCTTTCTTGATAGATTGAACTTGTGAGTGAGTGTGTGCTAAATGAGGTCGAAATGCTTCTTTATATAGCCTTCTCAGGGGGTCGAGTTCCCTCCTTTAGGCTGACTTGATGGCCCAGGTCTGACTTGTACTTTGGAGCTTCCAGGATTTTCTAGACTAAAAAAATTCTTTTTACAAATACATTTTTGCTTGAAAGGGTTTTATAAACATGATGTTGACTCCTTTGACTCACGACAATAAATCTTTAGACCTAACAAACCATAGAAGCACTAAGAACATACTTTTACCTAGAAGACCATCAATAATGAGCATGAAACCCATGCTTTAATAATAATAACTTTTCTTTTCTTTTCTTGTTTGTTACATAGGATATATATTGAAATGAGTACAACAATTATGAAGACCAAAACTAATTACATTTTTAACATTACTCGTCTTCTTAACTTTTTTTCTCGTTTGGCCATTATTGCTTTTGGAATCAATTCTCGCTGTTCGTCTACGTCTAATGGTGGCAATTCAATTGAGGTGCTGACCTGCTGTCCCACAACCTTCTTGAGACATGACACATGGAAGACGTTATGGATTTTGCTACTGCTTGGCAATTCTAACCCATACGCCACACTTTGCCAATCCTTCAAAGAACTTTGTAAGGTATGTAAAACCTTGATTTCAACTTTTTTGCACCGCTTTTTTGCACCGCTTTTCTATAGGGCTGCAATCTCAAGAAAGCAAGGTTACCTACCTCAAAACTGCATTTTGTTCGATGTTGGTTTGCATACATATTTTGCCAATTTTGAGCAACGTGCATGTTTTCCTTGAGTATCCTGAGAATGTTTTGACTCTCATGTATCCGGTCTTTAGCAATGGGTGCTTTGCTGTCTCCAAAATTCCTATCGATAAAGGATGGTGCATCATATCCATATAACGCTCGGAAAGGTGTCATCCGATGGATAAATGGTGAGTGGTATTGTAGCAATACTCCCCAAGGTACAACCATTTGATCCATGCCTTTTGCTGGCCCACCACATAAATACGCAAGCACCCTTCAATCCACTTATTCACAAATTTTGTCTGCCCATTTGTTTGAGGGTGATAACTAGTGCTAGGGGTTAATTCTGTCCCCACTAGCTTGAAGAGCTCTTGCTAGAACACACCCATAAACTTGTTGTCCCAATCGTTGACTTTATTTTTAGGTAGTCCATGGAGTCTGAAGACTTCTTTGAAGAAGATTTTTGCTACTTGTTTGGTCGAATAGTCAGTTGAGATTGCGAAGAAGTGCGTGGATTTCGTTAGTCTGTCCACCGCGATATAGATACAATCTTTGCTTTGCATTTTGGGTAGCCTTGTGATGAGGTCCATTGAGATGCTCTCCCTTTTTTGTTTTGGAAAGGTTGGAGAGGACTTGCAAGATGTGTATGCTCGACCTTATTTTGTTGGCATGTTATGCATTCCTTGATGTATTTCATTACATCGTCCTTGAGACCTCTCCATGAAAACCGTTTCCTAATCTGTCGGTAGGATTTGAAGTGTTGAAAAGTGTAACTAGGTTCGGTCTTCATAATGGCATGTAATTGTGACTTATGTAAATAATGTAAGGAAGAAAATAAAATTATTATTGTGAGCCTTGCTTCATGTGTTTCATGAGAAAGTGATTTTATTTTAGAATTAGGATTTGTCATGTAAAGTTAAAGAATTAATGTCATGTATGAAGAGCTCTTCTTGAGCATGTGTCAATGTATATGAGTCTATAATAGCCCTCCAAAGACAAGCACAATCAACCTCTAAAGGATCTCAATGTCGACTTCTAAATAAGGTGAATAATTTCACGTCAGCTCACATCATAGGTCGCATCTATTCAAGATGGTATGTCGGCTTATTAATAGGCACCTCGAGGCCTATGCCACAGAAACAGATTTTCGGACATCCTTCTTTGAGTTTTTCAGATGACTGTGATAGAAGAACAAAGCTTGGACATCTCTGTAATTTTCGTATGGGTTACAACAAGAGGATACCTCTGAGATTCTCGGTGACAAGACATCATGTTAGGTCCCTATATTACTAGTGTAGCCCCTTATTGTTGGTAGTGTGGCCCCCTTATTGTTATTGTTGTACCCCTGTAGCCCCCATATTGCTATTATTGTGCTACATAAAAGCCACTGTTGTTATTGTTGTGCCCTTACATTATTATTGTTAGGTCGGGTAGGATTATATTGTGACCCCATGGACTCCTATATATAGAAAGGAGGTTTTGTCATTTGTATCATCTAAGAATTGTTCATTTATGTAATGAAAAGGATGTTTCCCCCTCGAAGTGGCTGATTTCTAAGGCGTTGATCTCTCTTTTCTTCTATTTTTGGAGCTGGTTTCATAACATTTGGTATCAAAGCTTTGGATTCTAGGGTTTTGCTGCTTCAAACAGATCATCGTGGCATTTTCGCTCTAACTTGTTTTATACGAAGGTTCAGATGCTAAAAAAAATTCCCATTTGCGAAGAAATCTTGAGGAACTTCGTGTACAAATTTCAGATCTTGGTTCGCAATATTTTCGAAGATATGATTTGTGGAAGTTAGGGTTTTTGCAGGCTCCCCAATTTCATCTAAAAGAGGTGACCTTGGGAAAATCGTCATAACTCTCTCTATGAGCATCAGATTGGAATTTTGTAAAAAGGGGCCGAAAGTACACGGACTGTAGTTCCTTGTGTATCAATTTTAGAGCCGAAGGAGGAAAAAGTGACACGTGGCACGCTGTACAAGTTCGCTCTACTAAATTCAACACCCATTAAGCCCTCAAAATACTCTACTATGACTCATGAAGAGAAAGAAGTGCAACATGATATATCAAAATTACAAGAGCCAGTGCACCAAATTTCGCTCTCGCAAAGAGCAACAAAAAATGAAATGGAAGTTTTGAAGAAAGATGAGGAAGCTAAGATGGATGGTTTGAAGAATGACATGGAAGCTAAGATGGATGGCATGGAAGCTAAGATGGATGGCATCGAAACTAAGATAAATGACATCGACGAAAAAATGAAAGAAAACATGGAAGACGTGAAGAATGATCTAAAAGCAGACATGAAGGTTTGACAAAGTTCATACAAGAAATGATTCCTAATGGCGAAAAGGTAGTAGAGGAAACTCATGATGAGAACAAAATAAATTTTAATTGTGATTTCATAAACTCTAATGTTGGATTGAAAACCCACCATATTCCAAAGATCGATATGAGGAAGTTTGATGGCAAGGATCCTGTAACATGGATACTACAGATGGAGCAATATTTTGATCTCCATAATGTGCAAAACGCACAAAAGGTACGCATTGCAACTTTATATTTAGAACAAAATACATTTGTATGGTATCGATGGCTTTGCTCCCGTAAAAAAATTGTCACTTGGATAGAAAGAGCAACACCTTCTTTAGCCAATTGATAAATCTCAAACAAAAGGGTTCAATGGTGGAGCACATTGAGGACTTCCAAAAATTGAATATAAGGGTAATTGATATTCCAGAGGAACACATGATTAATGTCTTCCTAAGGACTTTAAAGGATAACATTCAACATGAGGTTCGCCTTTGGGAACCTGATTAATTGGAGAAGGCATTTAGGTTGGCAAGAAAAATTGAATGTAATTTTTGGCGACAAGGAAGCCTACCACTCACATCTATAATGATGGAAGTGTTGCTACTCCTAGACTTCCACAACCTACAAGGTTGACACCACAACAATTGAAAGAAAAAAGAGCAAAAGGGCTTTGCTACAATTGTGATAGCAAATACACTAAAGGTCATAAGTGTGCTGAAAAGAAATTATTTTACATAGATTATGAAGAGGAGGAAGAAAATGAACAAGAAACTTCAAAAGAAGAGGATATACACCAGGAACCAACACTAGAGAAAGAAGAAATGAGTTCGACCATATCTTGAAATGCATTGGCAGGAATTACCACTCCTCAAACTCTCAAGATAGAAGGACATATCAAGAAGAAAAAGGTAATAGTGTTGATTGATTTGGGTTGTACCCATAATTTTATTCATTGTAAGGTAGCCAAGGAATTGAATTGCTTCCTATATCCAACACCAGAGTATCAAGTGATGGTTGCAAATGGAGGAACTATAAATTGCTCTGGAAAATGCCATAATATCAAGCTAACCATGGGGGAATATGTATTGAATAGTCCAATGCTTTCCAAAACCCTAACTTGTTAGGGTTGAAATGGTGGTGTCTGAAATCTGGAACCTTTGAAAATCTGGTAAAGTAGGGTTTGTTATGTTATGAATTGAAACCCTAGATCCTTAGGGTTTGGTTGGGTCTATAAGCAAAACCCTTGTTATGTATTTAAAGTCTCAGGAATGAAACCCTAGGTATATATGTGTTCATTGGTTGAAAACCTAGCTTGGTCTAGGTCGGTATATGTCTAATATGTTAATATTGCTTGACATAGTATATGCTTATGTGTGATGATGAATTCCTAGATATATGTGCTGACCTAATTATTAATGGTCATGAGTCCCATGGTTTGAAATTTGGAAACAAGCCCTAGTCAAAGTTTGATGGTCAAGGATGACGATGTTTGGGAAATCTAGGGTTTTTGCAGCTAAACCCTAGTAGTAGTTAGTATATGCAATATGAAAACCGTGAATCTATATAGTGATTGTTGAGAATTTGTAAATGGAAATCTAGGGTTTACATCAAATCCTAGTAGAAGCTATTCATGTTGTTGATTAAGCTGTGATTGGTTTTGATTGTTGGAGCTCATGTATGAAACCTAGGGTTTACATAAAATCCTAGTAGGAAGTCTAACATATGAATTCTAAAAATTGTTAGATGCATTAATATGATTTGTTTCTAGGGTTTTCTATTTGAAAGGACTTGTCATATTGTTGGAAATAATGTTAAGGCCCTAGATATAATGAGACTGATATTTTGATTGAGCTATTGATGTGATTTAGGGTTTGTAACAAAACCTGGGCAAGAAGTTGAAATATTGAAGTATAGTCTCTTGCTGATTATGTTTGTAAATTCTAATGCTTCCATTATTATAAGATTTTGTTATGGCTAACTTCATGCCTCTATAGATCTGGTTGTACTTGCTATCTAAATTATGTAGGTACATCATCTTCAAGATGGTGAAGATGTTCGTAAGAGAAGTTGATATGATAAGCATGATGAAGGAAGATAAATGGATGACTCTGATGAGAAGGATGGAAGCCATGAAAGATTCTCTTATATCGTAAGAAGAAATTGATCTCCCTAGGTTAAGAGGGAGCCTGGATAGAAGAAATTTCCCTAGTTGAGAGGGAGGGCATAACATAGTGTTGATTGGAGAATGCACTTTGAAGGATATGTTGCTGCATGAGGAGTAGGAAAGTATATGATTAAGGAATGTTCTGTCAAAATATTCGGTTGATAGTCCTACTATGATAAGTTGAGAAGCAACATCATGTTGTCTAGAGGACCCCAGAGGTTTGTATTTGGTTATGTACTTTTGAAAGTGTACTACTGGTTGGGGTTGTGTTTGCAAAGGTAAATCTCTCAAAGTTTTGATATCATGCTGGTTACTGATCAATTTGATTGGGAGAGATTTGTTGTTGTGGCTTTGTGAGTGAAGCATTGCCTGGGAAGACATCTGGTCGGCACTTTGTGTTGATGTCTATTTCCTGAAGTAGTAAAGTTGGCGTTGGTCATTGAGCTCTGACACACACTTGGATCCTTAGGTTGATGGTTAGTAAGTAAGCCCGATGGTACGTAAAGAGGCTGGAAGCTTTAGTCCATCTTAGTCCCACTTGGATAGATCTCCTGGGTCAGGAATCTAGTCCATGGCATTGCGGTGCCTAAATTGTTGAGAAACCTTGGATAGATTGCCCTAGTCAGGAATCTAGTCAATGGCATTGAGGTGCCTAAAAATTATTCATAGTTCACATAGTTGGAGATCTTACTTGTGCTTGTATATTATGAATACCTCCCTAGTTAAGAGGGAGTGTTGAAGAATGTAACTAGGTTCATTCTTCATGAATGTATTTGAGTCACTATGTAATGTACTTGTCAAAAGAATAAAGAAAATAATTCATTTATTATTACAATGAATTATTAAAGCATGGGTTTCATGCTTGAGCCATTATGTTTTAGGTCAAAGTCCCTTAAAAAAGACCTTTCTTGGGCTTTTGAATCGTGTAAAAGGTTTAGTATTGAGTCAAATGTGATTTATGGTACCTCCACACCAAGTTGGCCTTAAGAAGATCTCACGTCAAGTAATTCGACCTCACCCCAAGCCTATATATACAAGGAGATCGAATTCATTTGGAGCATCATCTCTCACACACAAAAGTTCGATATCTATTGCTGCCTAGAAAAAAATCGAAGAGAAGAAGAGGGCTAAAGGAGTGCAAGTTTGGTCAAGGTGAAGGAGAAAAGGAAAATCAAAATTTTGGTGTCTCTCTCTCTCTCTCTAGATTGGAAGATCAAAGTCCCTCATTTTGTTGCTGTTGCCAAGACATGAATAAATCGAAGTTGCTGTTGTTGGATGCTATTGCCTTGAGATATTGTATTGGGTCAAATCAAACTCCCTAAGTCAAGATCAAAGTTTTTCCCTTAAGATCGAGGTCAGAATGTGCTGCATAGTGTTGCTGCTGCCAGGTCAAAAGTAGGATCAAGAAAGAAGGATGACTTGGTGTGGAGGAAGTGCAAGTCAAGGTCTAGAGTCTTGGATTATCTTAGGAAAACTATTGAAGAAAGAATTACTGACTGGGTTTTCCCCTAGAGTGGGGTTTTTCCCTGGCTATCCGCCTATATCTAGTGTCCTTGATCGATGTGCTATTGCTTTGGTAATTGCTTGATGAACTAAAAGAGAAGAAGATAATAAGAAACTAATAAGAATACAAAAACATCACAAGTAAATTATCAAGAACAAGAAAATCTTTCTGCCTTTCTGATTTTCTAACAAAATAGACATATGTTGATGCCCCATTGATACATGCGAATCATAAAGTGGTAACATGATAATGTGAGCCATAGCCAATACGTGTTATGATAAGAGCAAGCCACTTAATAAAAGTTGCAAGCCTCAGGAAGATTACCAATGTGAGACATAGTGAGAAGATGTTATGCCATATGAACCATAGAAATATCCCAAACAAAATCTTTTCATTTGATGCTTGTCTAATGAGCTTTCATAAATCTTTAATTATATTAATTGATGAGGATTTATTTTATGTCAGCGTAACCCTTGAGAGGGTGACATATGGAGGGAAGCCTTTAAATTCGAATTTAATTTACTCTTAATATATTTACCAAATTCTTTGTTGACCCTTCAATAATAATTTGCCCAATTATATTTCACATCAATTAATAATGTTTTTATTTTATTCAATTTGCATTCTCCTTAAGGTAGAATGGGCTTTCCTTTGGGGCTGTAGGGTTTCCCTTTGGGGAAATTCATCTCGAAGCTGCCCAAGTTTCAACATGATGACAAAGTTGCATGATGATTGTTAAAATCCTAGAAGGTTGAAGTTCGATATGATGTGATGCTATTAGGAGTCGAGAAGCCCTACAAAGATCTAGAAGCCCTACAAGTTACTACTAATATCTCCATGGAAGAACATGTAGCTGATGAATAAGATTAGCTGAAGCCTATGGTTATGTCTTCCTAGGTTGAGAGGGAGTAAGGATCTCCTGCCTGGTTGAGAAGGAGTGATGGTGGACACTGTATTCTCCATGTGTCATGCACTAGGCTAAGACTAACAACAGTAAGACTAGTGAAGGCATTGGTAGGGAGAATGGAGGATTGGATAAGCATTTGGGACTGATACTCCTTGAGGATTGGGAATCCAAGATAGGAGTAGTCCCGAGGACCGATACTTTTTGAGGATAGGGTAGGGTATCTAAGATAAGAGTAGTCGAAGAGGGCCGATATTCTTTTAGGATTGGGAATCCAAGATAAGAATAGTCTTGTAAGAACATATCTGGTGAACATCTAGATGGGGTATGTGTGCCTTGAGAGGCGGTGATGGTGTCCAAATGTATGCCTCTCATTATTGTGCTCTAATCTAGTGGAGAGTTAGAGCTTGTCAGTCAAGGCCTTGCTATTTTGTAATTGACATTGTTGGTTATGATGTTGATGCTTGATGATGCTTATCAATCCGAACTCTTCTTATGAGAATATTTCAATTTGAGAGTATACTTGTATCTTGTTGTGTAATTATGAATACCTCCCTAGTTAAGAGGGAGTGTTGAAAAATGTAACTTGGTTTGGTCTTCATAATTATCATTGTACTTGTGTCATTATGTATTTTATGTAAAAAGCAAAATGAAGAAAAAGAATAAAATATTTATTATTATTATTATTTCATTAGCTAAGCATTTTCTTCATGCTTCTAGGATTTATTGAGTCAAAGAGTCAGTCCTATTTGGACTTATTGCAAAGAAAGATGAAAATGAATTATCAAAATATAATTTCGGGTCAATTTACCTCAAAAAACCAAGTCGACCCTCTTGGATGACAAGTCAGCTCACTCAAAATATGTGTCTTTTCACATATTAGAACAACTATATATTGGCATACATCCTCCATCAATTAACAAGAAGAAAATTGGTGTTCTTCAGTGACAAGCTCTGAGGTTAAGATATGCGAAATTCAAAAGCTACCTTATGGTGATGATATGTGAGTTTTCTTTGACTATTGGTTTGAAGGAATGTGAATTTTCTAGGGCAAAATGTCTGAGAGAAATGCGGATTTTCTGTGGAAAAATGTTGGAGAGAAATGCAGGTTTTTTGTGGCAGAATGTCTAAGAGAAATACAAGTTTCCTATGGCAGCTGATCTGAGATAAGAGTGAGTTCCCTGTGGCATATGAGTCGTGATTGATGGAAGTTACTGTGACTGAGATTGATGCTATTTTTTAAGACTAAGTTGACAAATTTGGAGGGCTTGACTTGGCATCTTGGAGGTTGGATTTTTGTATTCGTCATGGGTCTTGGATTTCTCACTTTGATCTAATTCTATAAGAACAACAGTTGGTTGGGCATTCCCCCTTGTGGGGTTTTTCCCTTGCTTGAAGCCTATATCCTTGTGTTCTTTGTCTCTTGTGATCTTCATGTTTTGTGTTTTTGGTAATTTCTTGATGAAAAGAAGGGAATGTAAATTTAATAAATAAGCCAACAATTTCACATTTATTTATCATGACAGAGAAATCAACCCTAATACACAAGCATATTGATTTCTCAACAATACGAAGAGTGTTGTTGGCGTTGTAATAATTTTTCCATCAAGTATTATACAAGATCAACATTGTTTTTCTATATATGGTCATGTGTTAAGTTTAGTTGGGTGTTCCTTTAGGGAGGTGCATAGCTTGAACCCTTGGAGGTGTTCCATTCCAAGGCAAGGCACTGTGCATGCTCTGTATATATGCTAAAGGAATATATTATAGGTTAATTTTTGTTTATGTTCACTTGTTTTGGTAATTATTATTTTTTATTTCCTAGAAAATAATTTTTCTGTAGCGAAGGCTATATAAGCTAGGAACTCACTCATGATTATAGTCTAATAACAAAGCAAAAGATGTGTTATCACAGGACTAGACCGCTCATGGTATCACTCTTAGAGGAGCCATACATTAGACTTGAAATGATAAGTGTCTATTTATCTTGTCATATGTTTATTTTCCCGCAAAGTGTGGTGTGTTTTATTTTTTGCAATTTCATTTCATTTCCTCTATAGTAATGAATTTTATTTCTTTACAATCAAAGCATGTCAAAAAACTAGTGGAAGTTAAGAATTTGTAGCATGCAGATATAGTGCATGACATCTTGCAAGCATCAGTACCCCGAGTTGACAATTTAATGATGATTTATCTTGTTTCCAATTGTATGACAATAAAATAGCTCTTCATTTTGGCGCCATTGCCGGTGAGATGTCAAAGGCGCAATAGTATTCCTTTCACTTGTTTCGAGGATAACACATGGTATAGGGATAAGCAAACAGCAATTGTGCACCACCCTCTTTGTAAGATCTCATATGTAGTGTTTTGCATTTAACCTAGGTCATAAAGATTCATGCATTAAGAAGATTTTCTTTTGTGGTGTTATAAGAGCCACCCATTTTACTGATATCTTTTGTAGGAAGCTTGGAAGTAGGAAGAAGTATTGATGAATAAGGATTCCATTGGAAGAAAATTCATGGAAGAGTTTATTTAAAGTAGGTTTCCATTTTTTTGTTTCCGACCTTGGTGGTGCTTGGGACAATGCTAAGAGGTAGAGATGCCTCATGAAGTTCCCACATGAACATTCAAAGAAAGTGACAACCATTCCAAGGAGGTATGTTTTACATTATTCATGATATTTGGAATACATCCCTTAGCTTTGAAACTACAATTCCCGAAGTTCTAAGCATGCACATTAAAATTGACTTATGGTAATTTATTCATATCTTGAAAATTTTTATATGGGTCAATTAGATTTTTGTTAGAGGGAATAATAACATTGAAAGCAACACACTCAAAAAAATTCAATGATATCCAAATTCTAGTATAAGAGAGACACCATTTTTTAAAATTATGTGGCAAGCTTCTATGGAATGCTTGTAGATGTTGTTTTCATATTTTGTGTACGTCATATTACAAAGCCTAGGTATTTCATATTTGTAATTTTTGGTATGGTGATTTTTTTGCATTAAAATCTATATAACTATGGAAAATCTCACATACTTTGGTCATTGTTTGTGAGAAATGACTTGGTTATTGAATTCTTGTGGCAATGAATTTATCCAAGATAGAGTTGGGGAAATCCACTTTTGGAAGACCAAATGCATAGATCTTCAAAACATATCTATGGAATATACTCTTATGAATCTAGTTTTCAAAACAACCTAAATCATGCCATTTCAATATTTTACGAGGTTATGTCCTACATACTAATTGTGTGAAAATTCCTATATCTAACAATATCTGGAATCCTACTGCAACCAACTGAATCTACTTCATCTACTTGTAAATTACATTACATAGTTATTTTAGATTTCTTCATGAAATATTGAAGTAAATTACTGAAGCAACCTACACTTAATTTCTTATGATTCTGAAACAAGGAAACTGAGCAAAGAACAATACACACATAGGACACCTTTATTTTGGACGAAAGTCCTCGAAAAAACCCAATGCAGAAAACCGGTGCAACAGATTTGAGGGTTTTATTTATTAAGCAGTAGCAATTTCTGAATACATCTTTGAATATCTCAAGGGTTATTCAGTTACAGAGAGAGAAATACTAGTAGAAAATTTGTGAGTTTTACCTCATTCAATCACTGGAATTTCCCTACTGATCCGATCACTAGATGAGGTGCCCCTGGCAAGCTCTACGCTGCCACTGCGCAGTCCCTGCATCACCTTCTCTAAGCACTGCGTCACCCAGCTATAAGATCGATTTGCCTCCCGGGATCTCATATCTTCGCCTCCCGGTCTCACACCCCAGATCCCGACTTTTGAATTTGATCCGACAGTAAAATTTCAAAAACCCTCTTGGCCACTACGCAACCTCTGCGTAGCCTTGCGTGGCTCTGCGTCAAATTTTTTGGCTCTGCGTTGGATCTATTGGATCTCTTTTTGCCTCTCTCTGTTGATGATTCTCTGGCTGAGAAAATCACTCTCTCTCCGGAAGTTATCTTTGCCCCTCTCTGCGCTGGAATCACTTAGATCTGATCTCCGTCCGAACACTATTCCATCAGAAGAATTCGATCACTAGATTCACTCGATGTGTCTTTCCAAATGGCCTTCAAGCCTTCCTTTATAGTCTTCTTGTTGAGACATCAACGACCGAGATTAGATCTCCAATCAACGACTAAGATTATAACTTGACTAAGATTATAATTTCCCTAAGTTTAGACTTCGAGTCCCCATTAAAATAATTAATTTTTACAATAAAACATATTTCAATTGGAATTTTCACAAACGGTTTCCGGGTTCTTTGGAATACATGTGCCTCAGCCTCTCCACCAATTTGGAGACTTAGAGCACTTCCGATGCTACCAAAAATCAACAAATTGCATAGCCTAAATCTGCACTCCTAAAACTCAGTTTCCTAGGCAGTTCATTGGTATACTTGACCTATCATTTCTTCACATTTGCAAAAATGATTTCTAATGGATATACCTATATGAATCTACTTTCATCTCCAATTGGAATCAAGTCAATGCATTATCGAACGAAAATTTATGACAAAAACCGTGATTATTGGTCTAGTTTGGAAATAAAAAACAACTATATCCTACAGGCTACAACCTATTTCTCGAGATTTTTGGTATATCATTTAAAATCAATTTCAAACCTATTTATACTAGAGATAGCCATATGAATCTACTTTAATTTGGCTTTGGCATTGTTACCCACCACCTGTGGGTAGTGTATTGTGGGGTCGCTGATTTGTCATTATTTTCACTTGTTTTTGTCATTCATTAAGCCATTATTTCCAACCATCCATTGCTTCATTTCACTCATTTGCCACCATTTTTACCATAATTTTTCAAAATGGTTAATTAACATCATTTTCCTTTATTTTTAGTAGATTAAGAAGAATTTTGCATGATTTTAACTAATGACAGTTTAGCAAGTTCAAATGGCTGCAGATTTGTCAAATTTTCGTAGCTACCTCCATGGTTGAGGTAGTAGCACCACTCTAGAATGAAATTCGACACTTGAACATGGTTTCTAGAAGCTCCAATATGGATTGTGATTGGTCAAATTCCACCCAGCTCGCACTTGTGGACCTCCAAGCAAAGATCAAGGGAAAATCACAACAATTTTGACCAGTCAACTTCAAATGCATTTTTTGAGCAAACAAAAGTGAATCTCGCAAAACAAAAGCATGGGTTTTGTTCGGCACGGGCCCAATTAAGTTCTTAATGAGTAGTTTTCCCTAATTCGTTACCATTTGGGAGATATTTCCGGTTCTTTGATTCTGCAGCTACCTCCATGGTTTTCCTAATTCCAGTTCGCCAGTTGAATAAAGAAGGACATGTGTAGATAGATAATGATCCCCTCATGGATATTTTCCTATACATCTGTCCAGAATCAAGCAAGAGATCACCAGAAATGCGGTCAAAGGGATGGTCGACCGGGAGCTGGAACAAGCGAACGTGAAGCTATGAAATTCTCTTTTCTGTTTAGAATTTGAATTACAATTTGCTTAGTCTTAGAAAGTGTAGAAGCCTCAAAACATTTAATGATGGAATTTTATAAATATCGGGTTGAGAAATTGTATGAGGAGACGAATGATTGCGTGACTGTAAACATCATCAAAACTCTGTTTCATCTCATAATTCAAATGAGGCGTTCTGGAATTCTAATGCGCAGTTAGTAAGATAGCTTTGAATCATCTGTTGTGGAGGGCCCCTGTAACATAAGAGGTTTAATTTGTTTATGTTTTTGTTATTTCATAGATCAGTCTTTTATTCTTTCATTGTGTTTTATTCATGTTCTGTTTTCATTTTGTTTCTATAGCATAGATACATTTTGCTGTGTTTTGTTCTTAGATACATGCTCTGTTTTCATTATATTCATAGTGTAGATACATGCTTTTATTTCCATTGCAATCATTTCTATATTTCTATAGTGTAGATGTTCAGTTTATCATTTCATTGCTTGTTATCATCATTTCCAGAATATCATTATGTTAGAATAGATTCTTTATTCTTGTCATGTTGAGTTGATTTATTTCCTAGATGGTTAAAAAAATGCAGAGATAATTTATCATAGTAGGTGGCATAGATTGATTTAGCATAGATTATTTTATCAAAGATTGGATTAGTTTCTTTTCATGCAATAGTAGTTTATCATAGATTTGTTTTCCTTCTTAAAAAACATTTCCTTTTCTTCATTCTTGCAAGTTTTATTTTTCAATCATTAAATTTCTTTTTAAGTGTGAATATTCTTTAGTGATTTCTTGTTTCAAGTTTAATTCATATAAAAGTTTCCAAAAATATACAAAAATATTAGAGTTCCTTCTTGTTTATAGAACTTTAGTTTTTCTCAATCAATCATTGACTACTAACAAACTGGTTAGGATTTTCATTGTAATTTTTAGAATTGACCTTCATTGTATGTTTGAAGGCGGGCCTCCGGACCTCGAACGTATGGTTTTTCATTGGGATAGTTGAGTCATATTCCTTACTTGTCATGGGCACTTTTGGGCATGGATTGGTGGGGGGATTCGACGAAAAGAGTGGTTTAGGTTTGTATTCTTTTCTCCACTGCCCAATTTCATGGTTATCGTTGTAACCTAGTCTCGTGGGATCTTTGTTATTGACCATCGGCTTTAGCGTTGACACTACATGAGAAATCCTGATTTTGGTTTCGTGGTCCCACTTCACGATACCACCTACATCACTCCCCTTCCACTCATTTTAGCCCCATTCATCTATTTTCCCATCTGGGTTCACATGTGTCCACTGGTTCCACATAGGGTTAGCCTCCCCCTCCCCGCGCCCATACCTTGGGTCAGGCCTGAAACGATGCCCCAGAGGTTGACAAAGCTAAAAATAAAAGAAAAAGTATAATTTGGCCACTCTCAATAGGAAATGTACCACAAAATTCAAAAGATGACTGAGACATACAAATTTAGCTCGTGAGCAAAAACCTAACACGAGCTCTACCCCTTATCCATGGCCATCACCCTGGTTCCTATGGGCCCTAGATGAGCCCCCTCCATCATTAGGAACCCATGATTGTCCCAACCCCTGGTGGGTGATGAACTGCCTTACCTTAAGAGGGGTATCCACTGCTATATATAACACATGATGGTCTCATCCCATGGGGCCCCGAGCAATTATAAAGAAAAAACAATAAAAGGCTAAAGGCATATGAAGAAGGGTGGAAAAACAAAGGTCGTGGTAACTCATATACCACAATTTGCTCTCTCCTACACTCACATACCCAGGTGTGGGCTTCCCTCATTATAGCTACCCTTATACCATAACATGTAGTCTGGATGATTGCCCTAATCCCCACTCCGCTCCATTGTTATATCATTTTCCACCTACCATTTGAGGGATGTACCATAGACATGTCACCCCCTTTAGAGGTTGAAACCACCTGATAGGGTCCTTGGTTAACCCCCTATTGAGCTTGGAGACACTTGTACATGCCAAAGCCTAGTATGGAAGGTCATGCCACCATGAAGTTTCCCATTGGTTCCATGACTTGTAAGCTATTTTACTTGATTATTTTGATGACTTGTTGTATTGGAGGGCAAGGGGACGCATTGGATCTTATGCAGGATTGCAGGTGGGTCTTCATTTGGGGCTTGGTCTCCCTATATGACTAGCCCTCCAGATGGCCACATTGGCACTTGTAGGGTGAGCGTTGAGAGCCATGGGCCTCCACCACAACAGAGAATACTTCATGGATCCCCAACACCACTTGTTGATTGCTCGCGTTTCGCCTTTTAGATGAGGATGATGCACCTGGTTCACCATGCCTAACCAGCTCCACACATGCACCATACACTTGGCAGATGTTCCAGGGTCCAGAGGATGTCTCCTGCTGCATAGGGAGGGCTTATGTCATCATCCTAGCCCTTACAGATGGTCTACATGCATTTTTGATTCACTTGGAGACCCATGAGGATGTCCTTGTGCCCCCACACCCACTTGGGAGCACCACAGGTTCTTGCTTGGAAAAGAAGGCGCCATCCCCTTTTCCACTATGTTTGGAGCCCAGTTCTACATCATGGCACCCCTTGGACTTCATTAGGTCTCTTCAAAGGCCCAACGACTCACTATATTGATCATTTTTCCCTCTTAAGAGGATTATTCGTATGTTATTGAGCTATTTTGGTGGGCTTGTCACCAAAAATATTGTTATTATGCACATTATTTTATTTTAGGGGCATTATTAGTCCAAATTAGGCCATTTGAATCCCTTGGAGGATTGTATAAATAAAAGTGAGATGATTCATTTTCATCATCATCACTTGGATTGGATTAGTATCTCTTATAAGTTTTTCACACTTTTTGCTAGGATAAATTTTTGGAACTTGTCTTGATGCACTATGATGTTTGGATTTTCGCTATTGTCTTTGGAGCTTCTCTACGAAGTTGATAAATGGATATACTCTCTCTCTCATGTAAGTCGAAATTTTGATAGTATTCTTGTTATCTTACTTGTTAACTGCATGTATGTTGTTATCTCTATTCTTGTATGGGTTAAAGGTAATGTGAAATTCTTCTGGGGCCTTGAATAAGTGATTGAATGCATGCGTTGACCTTTGGGGGATTGGGCGAATGTTCCTAGAGGCACCTATTAGGTTAAAGACGTCAAACATTTGTCTCTTTCGCAAATTTGAAGTATAAATCTCTATTGATCCACTTGTTGCCCTTGAAGAGGCTAGCAAAGATTAATTAAGGCTCCTTAGCTCACCAAAATTCATGATCTATGTGTATCTTGACTCCATTAAACCCAAGCAATAAGGCACTGATCCTCGTATCCCTTTGGTGGTCAATTTTACCCCTCTTTTCTTCACTTTTCCAGATTCAAGGCCTAACCCTATAGGGTCACCTAGGGCATCAAGTAAAATCGTTTGTAGCCATCCAAACACCTTGAAAATTGGTCAATTACTGCGTTGGGGTTTTCTCTAGAGATCCTCCAAATTTCAAGCAATCTCGACAGTGGAATCCCTAGATATAACAAGCCCTAGCTACGAGACCAATTCTTTCCCTAGGCTGATTTTGGGTTAGTTTCCTCATTGGGATCATTGCTTTCAAATCTCAAGCAAATTAGGCTCTTGATCCTATTCTCCTCCCCAATCAGGTCAAGCCCTTCCTTCAGTGATCAACTCCGTACCCTTGACCTAGTTTTGGTCCACTTTACTTCTTTGTGGTCCCACGACTTTGTAACTCATATTCTACAAGGATTACATAGAAGCCATTTCTCCACAAGGATCCTTAGACCTAGGAAGCCTCTTTTCAAGAGATATTATCAAACCCTAGGCTCAAGTATCCTCTTAGCCGTTCCTAGAGAGCCCATCAGCTTGCTTCTTAAGCAAGTAAGCCACATAATTGAGTCTCTCTTGCGAATAGGCTCTAGGAATCACTCTTTATCCATTCATTGATCTACTCATCCTTGTGTTTCCTCTTATACTGGGTCTCCTTCCATTAGTGAGCCTTAGCTGAGGTGACAGTGGGCTATCGTTCCATTGTTGCCCCTTGACCTAGTAGTTGCCCTTTAGGATCTCCTCCTAGGACCCTTGCAAGTTTGAGCGGTAACAGGCATTGCTCCAATCATACATCAGACTAAGGATTTATCATCAAATTACTATTAGCTAGTCTAGGATGGGCACCACTCCTCAATGTTGATTTTTTATAGGGTCTTTTATTCTGATAATTGCTTATAATGAGTTTAATTCTTTTACATATTTTTATCCATGATTGCATCATTAGATAATTACAGAAAAAGACATCAACAATACAACATATATAACAATAGGATCATGAAGAGACAACCGAACAAAGAACACAAGAGTTTACCCTAGGAAAAACCACATGGGGAAAAAATTAAAACCCAACAACCTTTTCAATAGAGAAATACTCAATTCAACAGAGATACATCATAGCCAATAACTAGGTCAAATCTGGTCCATCCTCCTAGTCAAGTCACCTGCCCATAGAATAGATTAGGCCTTTTGCCTTTCTCAAAATTTACTCTCTTTCACCACAAACATTTGGCCTTCCACAAATTCGGTCCTATAATCATGTAGTACATGAGAAGATCTGCCTTCCTTGTCACACGTGTGAGAACCAAGAACAAGATTGAATCCATAAGAGCGAGGGCTAATCAAGAGAGAGGCTTTTCCTTATCTTTGTCCTTCATTCGCATGATCAACAAAAAACATACTTTCTTGGCTGAGTAATCCTAATTGGACATGGAGGAGGTCGATTCACTCTTATTTATATTTTTATTGCTAACCGAATAAGTGCCTCTTAGAGGTTGGGCTGATTTGACTAGAAGGAGGGCAACTTCATCTTTTATAAATTCAAAATTTTCTCTATTTCAACCAACATGAAGAACATGAGTACAAATATTTTCTTACTAACTCTAGCATGAAGAACATGCTGACAAAAATTCATTAAAGGCTAAAATATATATTATGAAGACCAACCATAGTTACAAAATTCAACACTCCCTCTTTACTAGGGAGGTATTCATAATAACTATCTAGATGTTCTCATGTTGATAGAATTTCTCTATGAAAAGGTTATAACAAAATCATCATGAACCTTGTCAGCATCTTTGACATAAGGTAAATCATCAACATCATCTAGTCAACATCTCTGACATCTACAACATCGTATAATCAACATCTCTAACATCATCAAAATCATCTAGTCAACATCTCCGACATATAGCATCATCATTCAATTACCATAATCTAGTCAACAACTCAAACATATGGTAAATCATCGACATAAACTAGTTTCCACAACGGATTAGTACCACTGACCCATAATCTTGGTTAGTACTCTTGACACATGTCATAATATTTAACATCAACTAGTCATCATAACTCTAGTCAGTACTGTTGAAGAATGTAACTAGGTTCGGTCTTCATAATTGTACTTGAGTAAAAAATGAAATGTATCTGTCAAAAGAAAGCAAAAGAAATTTTATTATTAATTAAATTGACTTGTTAAAGCACTAGTTTCATGCTTGGGTCAATTATCATAGGTTAAGCCTCCATTGTAGGCTTTAGGATTTAAAAAAAAAAATCAAAAATCAATTTTGTTTGGTCAAAATCTTCCTCGATCAAGTCTCCTTGCAAGTCAGCCTCCAAACTAACAATCAACAAGTCGGCTTTACAAAATAAACTCATGTCAGTTTATTTCAGTGGGAAACTACTATATATAGGCGTGTAAACTTTGTTGAAATTACAGAGATACAACTTCGCAGAAATTTCAAAGAAGAAGTTTAGGCATATATCTAAGAGCGGTTCGGATTACAGATAGTGAAGGAAGGAGGGTTACAGTTCGGATTACATAAAGTTATTTCAGGACTAAAATATGACAAAAGATCGAAGTCTGTATATCTTATGGGAGGACCGAAGTTTATGTATATTATAGAAGGATTGAAGTAAATATATTACAAACCGAAGTGTATATGTTGTTGAGATTTGGTGTATTGGGGTAGCATCGGATGTGCTCTAGCCCTGAAACTTGGTGGAGGGGCTAAGAAACACATCACCTCCAAAATCCAGAAAGCGTTTGGAGAAATTTCATCTTATGTGTGAGATATTAAAATAATTAATTTTTTTAATGAGGACCCTAAGTCTAACTTAGGGAATTAGAAAAATTAAAGGATATTAATTAAATAGATGTGTTGAAATATTCTAAGTGACGCAGATCAAGCAGTCTTTTAATCTCAGCCGTTGATAAGTGATTTAATCACGACCGTTGATGTGTTCAACGAAAAAGTATAAGAGAAAGGCTTGAGGGTCAGTTGGAGACACACACACATGGAGGCAGAGCTGAGACACTGAGCTGAAATTCTAGGGCAGGGTTTGCTAAGAATTTTCCGAAAGAGTTTTCTGCAACGAGGGGTAGTATTGGCTGAGGGGATGATTTGATCCCAGAGCTAAGAGTCAGCAAGAGGCAGGGAGCAACTTTTAGGGTCAACGTAGGGGAGCAAGGGCAGTAACAGCAACTATGCAACAGTTGTGCAACGCAGAGGCTTCAATCTCTACACAGGTGCTACGCAGGCCCACGAGGGGTGGCGTTGCAGCTTCAGAGGGCTTCTAGAGTTACGCAAAGGCCTCCAGAGGCAGCATAAGGACTGCGTCACCCACTCTGGGGTTACGCAGTCCCCTTCTAAGCAGTGTAGGGGCACACAGAGCCTAGCACGGCTGACGCTGGGGCTTCAGGGGCAGCGCTGGGGTTTCTAGGGCTAGAATTGGGTTGAGTCTTGTAAATCCCATTTGAGGGTGTGGATCAGTCAGAATCTTGGTCTCAGAATAATAGGTTAGCTGCAGATCTACTATTTTCTCTGTCGGGTTAACCAGTTTTGGTGCTCAGATTTGCTGTCCTTGGATTCTACTTAATAATAATAAACCATCATATTTGCTGTATCATTTTTCCCGCATTGGGTTTTTTCGCAGACATTTGTCCAAAAATCTGTGTGTCACTTTGTTGAATGAGCGTAATATTCAATAAATGATCTGCATGTGTGTAGGCTTTTAGTTGTGTTTACTTCGATATTTTCTGAATATTTATTGAAAATAACTTGTATAACGGAGAAGTAAACCATGATGCTACAGTAGGATTTCTGCATAACTGTATTCATAAATTTTCACATGGTATTAGAGCGATAACAGATCAAGCTGAATCTCCAGCAAATTAGCTGAAGAATATTTTTTCTGCAGGATAGCAGCAGAAGCAGCAGAGACCCGGAAAGGGTGGCTTGCTAGCAGGAGGACGCAGACCTAGAGAGGGGAAGCGCTGCAGCTACAAAAGACCATCAGGCTTATGCAGAGCCTTCCCAGGCCAGCGTAAGGACTGCGTCACCCAATTTGAAGTTACACAGTCAACTTCTGAGCAAGGCTGAGGCTACACTGGGCCAGTCAGTGGGACACAGTCCAATCATTTTTCCTATTGCATAGAATTTTTGCCAAGATTCGGAAGCAGTGCTTCAGATCTTCAATAGTGCTTATGCCAATGCAGAATTATGTCTATCTAAGTCAACAAAGAGCGGGAGGAAGACAATTACTTAGCAGATCTGAGCCAAACAGATCTGAGATTTGATCAAGATGATCAGAGAGAACTGTCCGATTGTATTTGGCTGAAGATTTTCGAGAAGGAAATCATATTTCAGAAGAAGCAGTTACTAGAGGGTTTCTAGTCACCAAGAAACCCAAATCCAGCGTTTCTGTGTTCCCACAGAAAGAGGGAGAAGAGTATTGTTTCCGTCATATTTGAGCTAGATGGCTTCTCATGGGCTGAGAGATCAAGACAGGTTGGACGGTGTGTCCAACTTCGTCATTTGGAGGGCCAGGATCCTATCAGTCCTGGATGAGTACGACATCAAGAATCATGCAGAGAATGTCCTAGCTGAGCCTGCAGATCCTAATCCTTTGAAGGAATTCAAGGAGAACCAAGTGCGGGCTAAGCGTTTGATTATGGATGGAGTAAAGGATCATGTCGTGCCACACATTGCCGGAAAGAAGACGACAAATGAGATGTTGACCGCTTTGGAAGCCATGTATCAAGGAAGCTTTGTTCAATGAAAAATGCTTCTAGAGAATCAGATGAGGCTGTTCTAGATGCAGAAGGGTGAGGATATAGATCCCTTCCTTTTCTGACTTCAGACCATCCGAGATCAACTGATTGCCATGGGTGCAACTCCGGATGAAGGACTCTTAGTAAGGATTGCCCTGAATGCAGTTATCGAAGAATGGGAAACATTTGTCTAGAGCATACTGGGCAGAGTAGCGTTACCATCCTGGGCAGACATGTGGGCAATCCTCTGCCAAGAGTTGATTAGGAGGATCACCTAGAGGCAGAATATCAGCAGCGGATTAGTCAGAGTGAAGAAATAAGAGGAGGATGATGCAGCGCTTGCATCCAAGGAACGAAGGGAGCAAGGGAAGAAGAAGAGGGACCTTTCCAATGTCCAATGCTTTAATTGTGGCGAACTTGGACACTTCGCCAACACTTGTCCTAAGAAGAAGGACAAAGGAGCTTCTGACTCCAAGGCTGCAACAACAAAGGATGATGGTTCAGAAGATGACGTAGCCATCACTGCTCATGAGCCACGTAAGTGGGGTGACGGGAGCCTTAAGACGGTAGCGGGATGAGTCAGGATATGGTTGCAGAAGGTCACAGTGGAGCAAAGGGAAGTGTTGAAGAGCTGTGGAAGGAGCAGCGTAATGTAGAGGCAATAACAACGTAGAAGCAGCGACGCAGAGGTTGATGGGACTTCAACAGCGTAGAGAAGCAGTGCTTATGCAATGCAGAGCTATAACAGAGCAACAGCTTCAGGAGGACAGTGTAAATCGACAGCCAATGGAGCTTTAGTGATGGTATGCAGCCTGACTTATCTGTCAACGATTGGGCAGGAATCTTTCAGTTGCTTACTTCTCAGCAACTAAGTTGCAGTGCAGCAGTTATCAGTGGCAGTGCTATGGGCATCATGATGCAGCAAGTTGAGAGGGAGCTGCAGTACATATGTGGCAGTGACATGGGCAACAATACAAAGAGCAATAATGCAGTGGATGGAGGGCAATAGGCCAAGCATCAGTAACACAAAGACCAATGCCAAGATCTTGTGATACATAGTGTGATGTATTGCTAGAGCACACTTTGTGCTAAGAGGGAGTGTTGAGATTTTGTGTATTGGGGTAGCATCGGATGTGCTCTAGCCCTGAAACTTGGTGGAGGGGCTAAGAAAGACATCATCTCCAAAACCCAGAAAGCGTTTGGAGAAATCTTATCATATGTGTGAGATATTAAAATAATTAAATTTTTTAATGAGGACCCTAAGTCTAACTTAGGGAGTTAGAAAAATTAAAGGATATTAATTAAACACATGTGCTGAAATGTTCTAAGTGACGCGGATCAAACTGTCTTTTAATCTCAGCCGTTGATAAGTGATTTAATCACAATCGTTGATGTGTTCAACGAAAAAGTATAAGAGAAAGGCTTGAGGGTCACTTGGAGACACACACACACAGAGGCAGAGTTGAGAAACTGAGTTGGAATTCTAGGGTAGGGTTTGCTAAGAATTTCCGGAATAGTTTTTTGCGGCGAGGGGTAGTATTGGCTGAAGGGATGATATGATCCCAGAGCCAAGAGTCAGCAAGAGGCAGAGGAGCAACTTTCAGGGTATACACAGAGGGGCAAGGGCAGCAGCAGCAGCTGCGCAGCGTAGAGGCTTCAACCACTACACAAGTGCTCCGCAGGCCCAGGAGGGACAATGCTGCAGCTTCATAGGGCTTCCAGAGTTACGCAGAGGCCTCCAGAGGCAACGTAAGGACTGCGTCACCCACTATGGGGTTACGCAGTCCCCTTTTGAGCAGCGCAGGGGCACGCAGAGCCTAGCAGGGCTGCCGTTGGGGCTTCAGGGGCAACGCAGAGGTTTTTAGGGCCAAAATCGGGCTGAGTCTTGTAAATCCTGTTTGAGGGTGTGGATCAGTCAGAATCTTGGTCTTAGAACAACAAGTAGCTGCAGATCTACTATTTTCTCTGTCGGGTTAACCAATTTTGGTGCCCAGATTTGCTGTACTCGAATTCTACTTAATAATAATAAACCCTCATATCTGCTGCACCGGTTTTCCGCATTGGGTTTTTTCGGGAACATTTGTCCAAAAATCTGTGTCACTTTGTTGAATGAGCGTAATATTCAATAAATGATCTGCATGTGTGGAGGTTGTTAGTTGTGTTTACTTCCGTATTTTCTGAATATTTTCTGAAAATAACTTGTATGACTTAATCACAAGTAGGAGTAGTAAACCATGATACTACAATAGGATTTCTGCATAACTGTATTCAGAAATTTTCACATATGTATTACAAAGAACCGAAGTTTGAACACACTGATATTGAATCGAAGTATGATGTCACATGAGAAGGCTGCCATAGATCGAAGCATGATAAGGATCGTAGTATGAGAAGGCTGCCTCAAAATTGAGTCGTGACTGAACTATATTGATGATTGTATATGTTGATTTAGGGTAGCATTGAATGTGCTCTAAGTCTCAAAATTTGCAGGGAGGCTTAAACACATGTATTCTAGATAACCCAAAAATCGTTTAGGGAAATTCCACCTGGATTGTATTTTATTAAAATAATAAATGATTTTTAAAGGGACCCTAAGGAAAATTATGGGAATTCAAGTGAAAATAAACTTGGAAAATAAAATAATTAAAGTGAATTAATAGAATATTGGTGTGAATGTTCTAGAAAAGGTGGATCAAGTCAAAAGTTAATCTTATCCGTTGGTTAGAGATCTAATCTGGGCCATTGAAGGTTCAACGAGAAGACTATAAGAATGGCTTGAAGGGTCATTTGGAAAACACATTTGTCGGAGTAAGGATCAAGAGATCGATTTCTTTAGTGAGCAGTTCTCAGGGAGAAACTTCGATTGAGATATCTTTTGCAGAGAGGGGAAGTAATTCCGTTTGGAAGCATTCCTAAGCTGGAAAGTGGATAGTAGAGTAGGCAATGAGAGCCACAGTAGCAGTGCAGAGCTTATGTAGTCAGTGCACAGAGCCTGAAGGGAAGTCGTATTTTTGCTGAGGAGACAACGTTGGGCCAGTGCCATATCTTGGAGAGATTTTTTGGAGGCCAGAAGGCCTTAGTTTCCAGCTAGCAAAGAGATCAGTGCAGAGACAGAGGGTAGCCGTATCTGTGACACAAAGACGACGTAGAGGCAACACAAGGCAGTTCGTTTTGGGTGTTGATCAATGTCGGGTTCCCGTGGAAGAGTGAGGTTTGTCTCACAAGATGTTTGTTGTCAGTTTCTATGCATGATTTGACAGATTAGTTAATCATAGACTTGTACTCAGAAGTAATTATTACATAATAATATAAACCTTCATCTGCTACACCGGTTTTCCCGCATTGGGTTTTTTCGGGGACATTGGTCCAAAAATAACTGTCAAATGTGTGTGTGATCTATTCTTGTTCAGTTTTGTTTTTGCACTTGTATTGTTTTCGCATTTTATCTGTGAAGGTTGCAGTGTGATGTATTCAATGTTTGCTATAGGAAACTGCAAATAAATTGTTAAGTAAAAAATTAACAATTAGGTGAATATCTTCCAGTTGCTACAATAGGATTCCAGTTTACTGAATTTTCACATGGTATCAGAGTTTGTTTAAGTTGAGTGTAGGAGGAGCAAAGAACATATCCATCAAATCTAGTGTTGTAGCAAAAGCTGGGGATCAAAGAGCTGCGTAAGCAACAAATTGATTTCCTAATGAAGTGTGTAGTCCAAGCTAGGAGGGCTAGATCCGCAAGGGAAATCTCTCTTTGAGTGAGACGACAGAGAGGTAGGACTTTTCCAGATTGCTATTTGTCTGAGGCAAAGGGAGCATTGCAACAAATCTACGCAGATCAACAATTGGAGGGATGCAGTTGGCTGTGCAACAATTATTGCTGGTGCAGAAGCGTTAGGAAGAGTAGATGAAGACACATTTTGGGGATTTCTGACCTCAAAGAGTTTCTTGCCCAAGAAACTCAGATTTCCTGTGCAAAAGCAGCAGAGTTTGTGGCTTGCTCCAGCAGGGAGTGCGTAAAGCCAACCGCGTAAAGGGTTAGAGGTAGCAGATCGACAGTAGTTGGGTGATATGGCAGCCAGTGGGTTGTGTGACCAGGACCGGTTGGAGGGTGCCTCCAACTACATAATCTGGAAGGCAAGGATTTCCTTCCTTCTAGATGAACATGACCTCAACACTTTATTGACAGTGCTCAAGTTGAACTGGTGGATGCAACACCATTAAGGGCCTTCAAGAAGAATATGGCTAAAGCCAAGCGGTTGATCCTTGACAGAGTGAAGGATCATATTGTTTCACACATCTTTGGCAAAGGGACAACCAAGGAGATGTGGGATGCGTTGGCGACGCTATATCAGGAATCTTCCGAGCAGAGGAAGATGTTTCTGGAGGAGAAAATGCGGAACACCGGGATGCAGGATGGAGAGTGCATTGATCCATTCCTGTCTAGACTTCAAGAGAATAAAGATCAGTTGGCAGCTGTGGGATCAACTCCTCAGGCCATAGAGATGGTTAGAATTGCCTATATTTCGTGTTTGAAGACTATCAAGTCTTTGTCCAGAGCATCTTGGCCAGAGAGAATTTGCCGGGCTGGGAAGCGATGTGGGTAGCTCTTCAGTAAGAGGAGATGAGGAGGGACCTACTCAAGTCTCAACTTGAGAGCAACAGTAACACTAGTTTGAAGATCAAGAAGGAGGAGGAAGAGAATGCAACCCTTGCATCAAAGGGGCAGCAAGAGCAGCGTAAGAGGAAGAAGGATCTTTCCAAGATCAAATGCTTCCGGTGTGGTGAGATGGGACATTACGCCACACAGTGTCCTCTCAGGAAGAAAGACAAAGATGAGAAGCATGATCCTTAGGCCAGAACAACGAATATAGAGGAGGAGGAATTCACGATGATTGCCCATATACCTCCAGGAGGGAGGTGGGGTGATTTGGAGTTGTAGACCCAGAGATCTACAAGTTGGGTAGGATCCCTGAGGAGTCCACCTCTCGGATCATCACCTTGCTACAGGAACCCAAATCAGTTGTACCAGGATGGACGAGTGCCAGTTAGTGCAGAGGAGTGCAGAAGTGACAGTGCAGTGGTTAGCAGCGCCGGAGACTGAGCAGTGCAGAGTAGAGTTCGCAGTAGTGCAAGAGCTAGTAGTGGTGCAACAACTTCAGAGAGATAGTGCAAAGGCTAGCAGCAGTCAAATATTCATCGCCGAGATGCATCATACTTGTCCAATTTTGGATGTTTTTTAGTTGTAGTAAGCAACTGTGATGCAGTGCAGTAGCAGTTGGCAGTGGCAAAGTCAGCAACAACACGGATGCAGAATTGAGAGGGAGTTGCAGTACAGATGTAGTATTGATAGTGGCAGTGTCAGCAGTAGTATAGATGTAGCATTTGTGCAAAGTTGATGGGCAACAGTGTCTGACAACAACATCATAGAGGGAGATGTTATAGAGTCAGAGCAATACTCGGAGGGTGTATTGCTAGAGCAGATTCCTCGCTAAGAGGGAGTGTTGATTTAGGGTAGCATCGGATGTGCTCCAAGTCTCAAAATTTGCAGGGAGGCTTAGACACATGTATTCCAGAAGACTCAGAAATCGTTTGGGGAAATTCCACCCATATTGTATTTTATTAAAATAATTAATTATTTTTAAAGGGACCCTAAATCTAAACTTGGGAAAATAAAATAATTAAAGTGAATTAATAGAATATGGGTTTGAATGTTCTAGAAAAGGCAGATCAAGTCAAAAGTTAATCTTAACCGTTGATTAGAGATCTAATCTGGGTCGTTGAAGGTTCAACGAGAAGACTATAAGAATGGCTTGAAGGGTCATTTGGAAAACATATTTGGCGGAGTAAGGATCAAGAGATCGATTTCTTTAGTGAGCAGTGCTCAAGGATAAACTTCGATCGAGAGATCTTTTGCCGAAAGGGGCAGTAATTTTGGTTGGAAGCATTCCTGAGCCAAAGACTGCATAATAGAGGAGGTTGTGAGAGCCACAGTAGCAGCGCAAAGCCAATGAAGTAGAGCTTATGCAGTCATTGCGCAAAGCCTGAAGGGAAGTCATATTTTTGCTGAGGAGACAACGTTGGGCCAGTGCCATATCCCAGAGAGATTTTTCGGAGGCCAGAAGGCCTCAGTTTCCAGCCAGCAGAGAGACCAGTGGAGAGACAGAGGGCAACCATATTTGTGACACAGAGATTGTGCAGAGGCAGCGTGAGGCAGTTCGTTTTGGGTGCTGATTAGTGTTGAGTTCCTGTGGAGGAGTGAGGTTTGTCTCACAAGATATTTCTTGTCAGTTTCTCTGCACGATTTGACAGATTAGTCAATCATAGACCTGTACTCAGAAATAATTACTGCATAATAATATAAACCCTTAACTGCTGCACCAGTTTTCCCGCATTGGGTTTTTCTGGGGACATTGGTCCAAAAATAACTGTGTCAGATGTGTGTGTGTTCTATTCTTGTTCAGTTTTGTTTCCACAATTTATTTGTGAAGGTTGCATTGTGATGTATTCAATGTTTGCCGTAGGAAACTGCAAATAAATTAAGTTAAAATTAACAATTAGGTGAATATCTTCCAGTTGCTGCAATATGATTCCAGTTTATAGAATTTTCACAGTATTTTGCCACTACAGGACCAAAACATGATCTTATTGCAGGATTGAAGCATGATATTGAAATACGCCAAGGGTTATCATATTGTTGCCGCAACGAAGTATTAGGGACTGATTGAAGAACGAAACACTACTCACAAAACTCAAAACTGAAGAATAAACAAGGATGACTTGATGTAGGGAGTCTTTGGTCTAGGTTGTGAGAGTCTTGGTTGTCTCATCTTGTTTTGAATCTATTGAAGGAAGAATTCTTGACTGGGTTTTCCCCTAAAGTGGGGTTTTCCCCTGGCTGCGTGCCTACGTCTCGTGTCCTTTTCTATTAGTTGTTTGGCATTAGTCTTGATGATAAGGAAAAGATAAATCAAAAGAAGGGAAAACTAATAATGAAACATCACAAGATAATGTCATAATAAGAGAAATCAATTAAATTGCCACCCTATTGGATTTCTCAACATGGTATCAGAGCTATGGTGAAGGAAGGTTGAAAATAACCTTATTGGCAATAAGGTTTTGGAATTGGAACAAAGTCACTGTCTGATATCGAATTCATTGTCAAAAGTAGATCGAAGTAACCAAGATGAACAAAGGTCTAAAGCCTCCTTAGTTAAGATATATAATGTGAAGGAACCTTCACTACATGCAGGAGTTCATGATTTAACGACTGAACAGGAAAGATCAAATGGTCTAATCTGAAGGTGTCATATTGAAGTAAATCACAGGTCAAATAAGCGATCTCAAGTGATCTACCATTTTGCAAACAATTTAAATCACAAGAGTCCTCAATGGAATGGTATCATCACAATGATATTCATTACCGCCAACATGCTACAAGAATAGTAGCAGTCCTCCTACACTTAAAGAGTAGTTTGAAGTTCAAAATTACTTCTATGAGGTGATCCAAGTGTAACAAATATAATTTGTATAAAGTAGAATAAATAGAATAAATATAATTACTAACTAATCAAATAATGATTATGTTAAGTAGTTGTTAGTTAGCTGAAAAGGCATGTCTAAAATACATGCCCATTTGTGAAAAGGTACTTGCATAGGTATAAAAGCAGGACCTCATTGTAACTTTCAATCATCTTAATATATCTTATCATATACATTTTTAATAAAATATTATTATTTAAATACCTCTTGCGTATTTTTGCTATTAAGCCAACAAGCCTACAAGTTTTGTTGCTACAGTGGTATCAGAGCCATATCGAAGCTATCAAAGCCATATCGGAGCCATATCAAAGCCATCAAGCCATGTCACACAATATAGTCTTACAAGCCTATGGACATTGTTTACCATACAATGTGCCATTATGTGAAGATCTTGAAGAAAGTGAGAAGATTAAAAAAATTCTAGGAAAGCTTCAGCAATTAGAGAATTCATGTGCAGAAGTCACAACACGTTTAAAATTTTTTTTTGCACGTTTTAAAAAAATTTCTGCAGTAATCCATAATTATGAAGATGCGAAAATGGTTGATTCTAATAATGGTGATAAAAGGGAAAATGAAGTTACTGATGATAAGAAAGTGCTGAGGAAAATCCTGAAGCAAGGAGAAGGTTATGAATGACCTAATAATGAGAGGGCAGTTAGTTATGCCAAGGGAAAATCAAGTAGAACATCCATGGAAAATTCAAGCAAATATATTCCCCCACCAATGCGTAATAAAGGAAAACAACCAACTAATATTGAAGGAAAAAAGGAAGAGAAATGTTGGAAATGTGGAGACAAATATTTCGCAGGACATAAATGTGCCTTTTATACAAGAAATATCATTTGCCAGCAACAGTAAAAAAACAGAAAAAGATGATGCTGAAAATAATGATGGAGAAGCATTAGTAGGAGAGGGCAAAGATGTTCAGGAATTGAGAGAAATGCTGATGATGGGTATAGATCAGGAACAAGGGTGTGCTGCATCATCCAGTGGTTTTGTTAATGATGCTAATTGCATTCAGAAACTTCATGATGATAGAAACCATGGGCATACCAAAGTAGCATTTGAGAAAAAGGACCTTTTATTAAAACATCTCGAATATGTCTACAAGGAAGCAGGATGTAAAATCACAACCCTTGGGTATACTACAGAGCAAGCTCACAGGGCTATGCTGCGAAATGGTAACTGCTATGGAAGTATTGATGTGATTTCTAACATTGTCAACAATTCGTTGGCTTATTTGAATAGCGGTTGCAGTGAGTGCTTTGATGAATCCGATATTCCCTTTAGAGAGTTAAAAGAGCTAGAGAAATATGTGTTGACGGGACTAGTGTGCTTGCTTCGCCAGGTTCGACCACAATTGAGAAAAGGGGATGCTATGTGGTGCCTCCTTATGAGTGACCTTAATGTCGGTCGGGCAAGCACATTAGAAATTCTTTCTCTACCATTTGGAAATGAAAAACACATCATTAAGCCAATTGGGAATGGACCATCTCTTTCGACTGCCATTTCTATGCCATCACGAATCAGACCATCTGGTTCATCTTCTAGTTTTGTGCCTGTAAATACAGCTTCAGAGTCATGTAGGATGTGTGCTGAAACAAAGAAAATATCTGGTCTGAATTTGGCACAAGCTGGTACAGCTGCTGTTGATACGTCATCTTCAGCTCAAAAAGGTTTCACATTTGATGCTGGGACATCGCATACACATTCTACGAACACTACTCACTTTAGCCCAAATGTTGTTCTTACTCCTTCTATTAAACTAGCTTTGTTGAAGACAAATGTAGCTGCATTGATTAAAGGCAGTCTCAAGTTGGAAGTTGAAAAATTGCAGGCCAGTCATCTTGACATAGACACTCTCTCTGAAACTGGTAGCCTCAACAATGATTCAAATGATGTTGCTGAAAGATTTGGAGAAACAAGGATGTTAAAAAGCATTGGAAATAGTACTGGCAGAACATTCAATGGTGGTTCAAAATGGAATGTCAATGAAGCAAGGGAGGTTGGTGGTAGCCGTTCAAATACGATTCAAGGAGCGGTGCTGGAAATTGGCAATGATGACTTTCGGGCTTTGGATTTTCGAACATTGACAAAGAACGAGCCTTTTTCTCAGCTGCTTCACTGTCTATTTGTGTATCCTCTAACAGTTAACTTGAGTATCAAGTGCAATCTGTTCATGAGGGTCGAGTTGCGGAAGGACGATGTGGATATCCGTAAACATGCACTAGAGGTTATATATCGAAAGGATAGAGGTGTGTCATTTCAGAAGTGGGCTCACACACAGGTTGCAGTTGGTGCTCGAACAACATGCTACCATGATGAGAAAAATAATGGGCACCTCGACGCTTCATACCAAATCGTTGCTGTTGGCAACAACCTGCAGGAGAATGTAGTCGTCATCAGATGTATAGATGATTTTCGCCCACAGAGCGATGCACCATATTATTTCGATACCCATTTTCTTTTCTGCATTAAGGAATTATTTGGGGATCAGGATATCAAATCACCTACTGTAGCCGAGGCTCTTTGCCAACTATTTTCATTAATTGGAAAGCAGTTGGAAGAGATGCAGCAGGGTGACTCGAAATAGAAGGGAACATCTATTTATCAGAGGGAAATATCGAATTCACTTTCTGCTTCTGCATATAATAACATCACGCAACCGTTTCCGCTTCGAATGCTGTACATCGCGGGAAAATTGAACTTGGAATTTCTGGTTGTCGCGGATTCACCTGATAGGGAATCGCGGCAAAGGAAGCGAGAGGCCCAAACTCCGGCTCTAGCTGAAACACCGGCAATTGAACCCGTTGAACTGCAACGTGTTGGAGCTCTCAGCCTGGAGGATGATCCAGTCACTCAAAGCGATGAACCTTGTGGAAATAAACATGGTTGTATTTGTGTCGCATAAGAGGTCAAACGATACGAGAGACAGGTTATAATGTTGCGTAAAGGGTGGCATTGATTCAATACATCCATAAATTATATATATATATATATATATATATATATATATATATATATATATATATATATATATATATATATATATATATATATATATTTTATAATATATAAAATTATATATGTTATATATAAATTATATAAAAAAAATATTAACTATTTAATTTATAATAATAATAATAAAAAATTATTATTATTTAATTAAAAAAAAATCTATATAATAATAATTTTTATTATTATTATTATGATAAAAAAAATGGATTCAGGATGATGGATGATGTACTGGTGAAATATATAAAGAAAGTATCAGTGACAACTGATATGACTACTGCAAGATGAAGACTATTGCCAACAATATAGCTTTGAGGACAAAGCTTCTAAAGGAAGAGGCAATGTAACAAATATAATTTGTATAAAATAGAATAAATAGAATAAATATAATTACTAACTAATCAAATAATGATTATGTTAAGTAGTTGTTAGATAGGTACCTGCATGCCCATTTGTGAAAAGGTACCTGCATAGGTATAAAAGCAGGACCTTGATGTAACTTTCAATCATCTTAATATATCTTATCATATACATTTTTAATAAAATATTATTATTTAAATACCTCTTGCGTATTTTTGCTATTAAGCCAACAAGCCTACAAGTTTTGTTGCTACACCAAGTCTGGTTCAAAATTTTTGAGCACTATTGTGAGCTTAATCCGAGATCTAAAGCATACATTTGAGTATTGTGAAATGGATCCTAAGTTTGATTTGTGGAGAAGAAATACAAGCCTTACTCTTGAGGATCTAAATTGATAGTCCGAGCCTATTTTCTCTGTGACCAACACAAGGAACCAACTCAAAGAAATCAAGTAAGTATTGTCACTGTTCCTCACTTAACAAATGCATATGCAACAAGTCTAATGGGCTATCAAATCAAAGGTATGTAAACACAAGGTACGTATATTCATTTAAATGAGATATTTTCAATATATCTAATATTATAAAATCCTAGATGATCCCTATAAAACTCCTTGTTTATAATTAGTCTAGGGTAAAGATTATAATCCCTCGATGGCGTACAAGAACCTTAGTCCTTATCTTCTAGGGTTTATAGGTAATCTAGGATGTCAAGTAAAATACTAGTGTTGAAAATATCACTTACTTGTTGATATATATAAGGTTCATGTTCTTGGTATCACATGTTTTTCTTGAAAGCATTCGTTACAGGTATAAAAGATCATGGATTAATACAAAGAGAGCACTTCAAGGAATCCCCACAAGGTTTGTTAAGGAACATCTCCATGTACGTCTTAGAATATACACTTTATAAAATTCTCTTAATATAAAGGGTACGTTCATTATCTCTTGAAATTTTATTGCTAACAAGTGTTATGTCTAGCTCTTTTGAGTCATAAAGATTCTTGATCGGGTGATTAATCATTAGATAAATCCTCCCTCCTCATATCTTTGATTATTCTTGTGCGAACCCTAAAAAGGTTCTCTATAAAACTTTAACTTAAGGGTATGTCAATGATAATGTGAGAAACCCTAGCTTACTTAGGGTTATTGGTAAAATCTAAGAAAATGCTATCTTTGATGTTTTAAGTTTTGATGATGTCATGTTTGGGGTTTTGGTATGGTTATGGAAACCCTAAATCTGTCAGGGTTGGATGGTGATGTATGAAATCCAAAACCTTTGAAATTTTGGTAAATGAGGGTTTGTTGTGTTATGTATTGAAACTCTAGATCTTTAACGTTTGGTAGGGTTTATAAGCAAGACCCTTATTTTAGATATTTTCCTAGGAATAAAGCCCTAGGGATATGTTTGTCCATCAAACCAAATATGTTAGATGTCTGAATGTGTTTGTGTCATTGGGTTTGACTAACATATGTTTTCATGGTATGCTTGTGCATGATGATGGAATCCTAGATATATGTGCTGACCTAATTGTTGATGGTCATAAGTCCTAGGGTTTGGAGCTAAGCCCTAGTCGAAGTTTGATATGTAGGATGATAATGTTTGTGAATTATAGGGTTTTGTAGCTAAACCTTAGTAGAAGTTCTATTCTCAAATATATGAGGATATTATTTCAAATGTGACAATCAGGGATTTATGAAAGGTTGATGAAACTTGATATTGTATTGTGATTGTTGAGAATTAGTAGAAGTTAGTCATATTATTGATTGAGCTGTGATTGGTTTTGATTATTGAAGCTCATGTATGAAATTTAAGGTTTGTATGAAACCCTAGTAGGAAGTCTAACATGTAAAATCTTGGAAGTTGTTAGATGGATTGTTATTCTAAGGTTTACTATGTAAAATAATTTTTCATATCGTTGAAAGAGATATTGAAGACCTATATATAATGAGATTGATATCTTGATTAAGCTATTGGTGTGATTTAGGGTTTTTAACAAAAACCAGGCAAGAAGTTGAAGTATAAAAGTATGTGTCTTTTGCTGATTATGAACCTAACTAAGGTTAGAGTGTCTAAAGTCTAATGGTTCCATTATTGTATGATTCTGATAAGATTAACTTCATGCTTTCATGATTTGGTTGTACTTGCTATCTAAGTTATGCAGGTACATAATCTTCAGGATGGTGAAGATGTTCATAAGTAAAGTTGATTTGATTGAGAAGCATGATGTTGGAAGATGATCAACATGACTTTGATGGGAAGGATGGAAGCCATGAAATATTCTCCGATGTCATAGGCAGAAGTTGATCTCCCTAAGTTAAGAGGGAGGTTGGATAGAAGAAATGTCCCTAGTTAAGAGGGAGGGTATATTATAGTCATGATGAATACCTTGAAAGAATAAATTGGAGAATTCATTTATAGGTGTTGTTGAAAGAAGGAAAGCAGGATCTGGCTGAAGAATATGTTGCTACATGTGAAGTAGGAAAGAGAGTTATATGGTTGAGGAATCTTGTGTCAAGATTCATTTGAAAGTTTCTAAGTCCTACTGTGATAAATTGAGAAGCAACATCAATTTGTTTGAAAGACCCCAAAGGTTTGTGTTTACTTGTATACATTTGAAAGTTTGTTACTGATTGGGGTTGTGTTTGTACAGATAAATCTCTCGGAGGTTTGATAGCGTGTTTTACATGCTTGTTGTTATCGATTAGTTTGCTCGGGAGAGATTTGTTACCGATCTATTTGATCGGGGAGGATTTGTCTGGGAGGAAATTTGGCCGACACTTTGTGTTGATGTCTGGATCTCGAAGTAGGGAGGGTGGCGTTGGTCATAGAGCTCTGACCTTAGATACACACCTGGATCCTTGGGTTGATGGTTAGCAAGTAAGCTTGATGGTACCTAGAGAGGCTGAAAGCTTTAGTCCATCTAGTCCCACCTGGATAGATTGCCCTGGTAAGGAATCTAGCCCGTGGCACCATGAGTGCCTAAAACTGTTGAAGGACCTTGGATAGATTGCTGTGGTCAGGAATATAGTCCATGGCATTGCAATGCCTAAATTATTCGTAGATTATGTGTTTTGAGATCTTCCATGTACCTCTATAAATATATGAATACCTCCCTAGTTAAGAGGGAGTGTTGAAGAATGTAACTAGGTTCGGTCTTCATAATTGTACTTGAGTAAAAAATGAAATATATTTGTCAAAATAAAGTAAAAGAAATTTTATTATTAATTAAATTGACTTTTAAAGAATGGGTTTCATGCTTGGGTCAATTATCATAGGTCAAGCCTCCATTGTAGGCTTTAGGATTTTTATTTAAGTCAAAAATCAATTTTTTTTGGTCAGAGTCTTTCTCCATAAAGTCTCCTTGCAAGTCGGCCTCCAAACTAACAGTCAACAAGTCGGCTTCACAAAATAAACTCATGTCGGCTTATTTCAGTGGGAAACTACTATATATAGGTGTGTAAACTTCTTTGAAATTATAGAGATACAACTTCGCAGAAATTTCAGAGAAGAAGTTCGGGCATATATCTCAGAGCAGTTTGGATTACAGATAGCGAAGGAAAGAGGGTTACAGTTTAGATTAGAAAGAGCGAAGGAAGGAAGGTTATAGTTCGGATTACATCAAGTTATTTCAGGAGTGAAATATGACAAAAGATCGAAGTCTGTATATCTTACAGGAGCACCGAAGTTTATGTATATTATAGAAAGGCTGAAATAAATATATATGTATTTTTTTTCTAATTTGGACTAGTCTATTAATATGAAACATAGTTTACAGAGCGACACTTACCTTCGGAGCTGCAAAGCTATCCAATTTCGGAGGGAGTCTTAAGCAAAAAATCAAAAAAGAGACCGCTCCTAACGGGGAAACCGGCCCATAGGATGCTGCCCATGGATGGGAAACCAACAATCACAAAGTTATGCAAAAAACCAACGTTTACAAAAACATCTTGTGCAACCACAACATTTACAACATATTGTCCAAAAAATACAGCCAAGCAGTAGAAAGGACCAAAAAAAGACAAGGAGACCTGTCAAAGCCATGGAAGCCCATTAGGCTAGCTGTTGAGGTGTGAAGGAGGAGTCTCTTCCACAATGGGACATCTGAACTCTTCATCCGAATCTCCTTCGTCGCCCTTGGACTGCTGAGCAGTGTTCTCAGGAGAGGAAGTTGAGCAGATTTTCTTCAGCTGCCTGTCTGAATGCACAGAACTCTCGCTGCCATTGCCCACACTGCTAGAGGAATGCGAACCGGATTTGGTGGGTAGGGCAGCGGATTTTCTGGAATCCTGAGGAGGCGCCGTGGAGATGGTGGATTTCCTCGAACGCTTTCTGGAGCCTGAAGCAATGTCGCCATGCTGCACCTCCTGAAACACAATAGAGATAGTGGCAGTAATTCTTGGATTGTCCAAGATGCTATTGAAGTGGAATTGAGCTACATTGTCAGTTGGAGGCATGGTGTTGCAAGCTTCGTGGATGGAAAGGGGCGGGTGAGAGCCTGTGCCTCTGCTGCCACCACGCCTACACCTCATACGGTGCCTTCGCGGCATGTTGGGGATGGAGGCGGAATGAGGTGATTGAGAGGGCAAACCGGAGGGCGAGTGCGAAGGCAAACTCTGCGAATTCTCACAACGGCCAGACCGGAAGGAAGGTGGGTGCAGAGGAGAGGCGATAGGCGAGCAAGGCGTGAGGTATGCGTCGGCGAGGGGGTGATTGCAGTGGAGAGGTGAGGGATGAACAACTCGCTGAGCAGACGGAGGAGTAACAACTCTAGTCGACTGTTTGGCAAGTCGAAGACAGAGATGGAGCGGAGAGATGGAGTTCCAGAGCCGAGCCGAGGTGAATGACAAAGCCAGAGAATGATGGGCATAAGTAGCAGTGATGGAGATGGGACGCGACTCCATTGATGTGTGGGCCGAGCAAGTTGCCGAGTAATGGCAGAGAGCAGGAGCTTTGAATGTCGATCGCCGTTCACCGAGGGGCTTTAATGCCTTGGTACTGTCCTTCGGGGTGGGAAAGTGGCCTGGCCAGGTGTAACGCCTTGAGCCAGCCACCGCAAAATTCTTATGGCTCACCCGCATCCGGGAGACTAAAATAAATATATTACAGAGTGAATTATATATGTATTACAGAGAATCGAAGTTTGAACACACCAATACTGAACCGAAGTATGATGTCACATGAGAAGGCTGCCATAAATCGAAGCATGATAAGGATAGTAGTATGAGAAGGCTGCTTCAAAATTGAAACATGACTGAACTATATTGATGACTGTATACTGCCATTACAGGGCCGAAACATGATCTTATTGCAGGACTTAAGCATGATATCGAAATACGCCAAGGGTTATCATATTGTTGTTGCAACGAAGTATTAAGGACTGATTGAAGAATGAATCACTACTCACAGAACTCAGAACTGAAGAATAAACAATTATGACTTGATGGAGGGAGTCTTTGGTCTAGGTTGTGAGGGTCTTGGTCATCTCATCTTGTTTTGAATCAATTGAAGGAAAAAATCTTGATCGAGTTTTCCCCTAGAGTGGGGTTTTTCCTTGGTTGCATGCCTACATCTCGTGTCCTTTTCTATTAGTTGTTTGGCATTAGTCTCGATGATAAGGAAAAAATAAATCAAAAGAAGGAAAAACTAATAATGAAACATCACAAGATAATGTCATAATAAGAGAAATCAATTAACTTGCCACCCTATTGGATTTCTCAACAGTTAGCACTGACCCATAATCTTGGTCGGTACTTCTGACCTAGACTAGTCTTGGTTCACCATCTTGGTCAATCTCTTTGACCCGTGGTGAAACTCCAAAGGCCACACTCTACATGAGCAACCGGGCCCGATGCTAAATGAGCTCCTCATCCAATTTGGAGAGATCGAGCTTGATGCTGCAAGCCACACACTCAACTGAGTGATCCTGGGATTTTAGGACCATTCTCCCCAATTGGTCAACATCTTTGACATAGGGAGGATGACTAACCTCTGCTGGACCATTCTCCCCAATTGGTCAACCTATAGGCTCTTAGACATAGGGAGAATGACTGTCCTCTGCTGGACCATTCTCCCGAATTGATCAACCTCTTTAACACATGGATAATGACTGCCCATGATGCTATCATGTCAACATTCTCTGTTACTGAGAGGTATAGGAATATTCTTCATAAGAATAATTGTCCTTTGATGTTGTTGTATCATCCTTGCTGAGAGAGACATGCTCAAGCACTCCAAGCTTGTCTTAGAAAACCTGATTGATAATATTGGAGCCATACCGCTCTCTTCTTGTACCATGTCTTGGGACTAGATCTCAAGGTGCCTTGACCTATCATCATGTTGTCATCTGCATATGAATAAACAATCTTGCAATCAACTTCTGAAGCCACACTGCTTCAGTACAAACTTCATAGGCTGTGATATACTTTGCTTCTACAGTGCTGAGTGTGACAGATTTATGCTTCCTGCTTGTCCAAGGAATCATAATAGAGCTCAAACTGAAGCATCCTCCTGAAGTGCTCTTCTTGTCATCAGCGCTCGCTGCCTAATCAAAATCTGTATATCCATGTAGCTATACATCACTATTTGAGTCATATCTCAAACCATAACTGACTGTGCTATGACAAACTATACCATGCTGGTACTTCAACACATGTTGAGATGTATGCCTTGGCTCAACCATAGACTGATATGCTTCCTTCTCGTGATCCATCATCTTGGCTACTTTCAGGTTACCCTAACTGGGTGCTTTTTCTGGAACAAATCAAATCTTGGTTGAATCCAGAGATCTGCTCCCCCTGAAGCTAAAGCAGGGGTTCTTGAGGAAGCCTTAACTGTTTCCTCTAGAACAAATCTTTTCTGTCAATGCTGCTCCTTTTAGCACATGGTTTCTTCTGTTATCATCAGAAAACAAATCATATATATGATCAACCTTGATCCATTAAGTGTATCAAATATGAGGAGCCTGTACAAACCTTCTTTCTGCTTACAAGTATATGGCCTCATCATGTACCTCACATGCTTGAGGTAGCTCTTATATACATTTCTTCTTTCATCAAGGAAGTCAATCTCTACATCCATCTGGTGTTTTTAATAGAAATCATAAAGATAATGAACTTTCAATATAAGTGTACTTGACCTCATAGTCTTCTCCCTCTTATTTGAATAATCCTTCACTTTGTACTTCTTGCCATCTATTGCAAACTGTCTGCTCCCTCCGAGTCCAGATCTCATTTAGTGCAATATCTCTTAATACAAGTCCTCTTGTCACAAACTTTGCTTTGTTCTTCCATTCTTTTCATCTGTTGCCAGAGCCTTGACAACCTTCACTATGTACCTACAATCCTCACTAGGAGGTCATGGAAGAACAATTACAACCAAGCAAAGAATTCAAAGACAAGAGACTAACTACTAGTAAACCAACAATAGTAGTAATAATCAAATAAGAGAGATATAAGATACTTGTCTTTTGAGAAGAATGTCAGCTCTCTCTTGATCTTTAATCTTCTTGCATCCATCTAGCACCTTTATCGACCTCATCCACCATCATCATCATGATGTCATTCCTTTTTTGCAAAGGCTAGGGTTTCTTCTTTCAGTGGAAGCGTCTAATCCTAGGGTTTTGTCCATAAACCGTAGGGCTTTCTCATTCAAGCATTGTTGCTTGCTAGGGTTTACAAACCCTACAATCGAAATGTTCTTGATCCATCAAGAATGTCCAATGATGATCCAAGAAACTCTTCTTTCTCTAAATCCTTGTAACAACAAGTGTATTTTGTCCATAAAGGCTTGGCCTTCATTTCAATGTGCAAAGAATAGCTCCCAACGTTCATGAAAATAGATGCAAGATATCTTTCTTGACATCAATAGATTCAATCAAAACTTCAAAGTCTTTAGTCATTTTTGACTTGTCATAATACTAGGTTTGCACACGACTTTATCAAGAAAGGCTTTCTAAGCTTGAAGAGGGACTTGGCCTTTCCTTTTGAAAACTGTACTCAAGATATTTGGGCCAACTAAGTGACCTTAGAAGGATTATCTTTAGATTCTAATTGGCAAGCTTATTCAATTCAACATCTAACATTTTAGGGTTAGGCAATCTTATGATTATTTCAGTAACTTCTCTGAACTCCCTTTGTTTCCAATACATCATCATGATTCTTAAGAGACGATTCAACATCTTTTCCATTGTAAGTAGGCTTTCTCGAAAGACATACTTAGTGACAATGATACTTTTCTTTCCTTCTTTCAAGACTGATCATCCGTAAGTCATAAAATAGATACCATTCTTCAACAATTAATTGCAATTTAGGGTTTATGACACGTTTTGCTTATTTTGAGATACAAAGAAACATTTTCAAAAGGAGGTACGTGTTGGATACTAAAATCTTTCTGAACCTGAGCAAAGGTCACATACTTTTCTTATGTGGCTATGTCTTATTTGAGCCACAACTCGAAGAGTAGAGTTGTCATAGCAAGACATCTTCCATGTCACATGTTAATGATAGTTCCTTGAAGATTATTCATTAAACATTAAAGGTTTTTTGCTGATACACTACTGGATTGAGGAGTTTTTCAATCTTCAAAATATAGAGATCCAACCTTTCATACAAGTCATGCTAGACCTTTACTTGGTCTTTACAGAGCTCCTCTTGAGATATAGGAACAAAAATGATAATACATACCTCATACTTCAAGTGTTAATCTTCAGACTTGTAGCTTTTATATGTCTCCCTTTCCAGACCTCATATGCGATTTTGATCATCACTGTGGTATGCTTTTCAAGAGAAACAAAGTCATTTGAATTAGTCAATATGTATTGTATCTAGTACCATAACAAATCTTCAGGAAGAACGACTTTGTCATTATCAACTCCTTAAGTGACTCAACTTCTTCAATTAAGTCTTTCGACAATCATTATTGCAACAAAGCTCGGTTACTGTGGTCATGATCCTTAGCCATTTGAGGTCATATTTAGTATCCTGTAACTATATTTTGAGGGTCTAAAACTAAGTTGCACGAAACGGGGAAATGGGTACGAGTTTCCGAAACGAGTACGGTTACGAAATGTGACCACCCCAAATTTTGGAACGGGGAAACGCAATATATATGTATATTAGTACATTTAAGAAATATGTGCAATCATAAAGCATACATGATATATTATAATTTATTACATTATGATTAAATTGTCCAATGTCAATGCATACACTATAAGTCTTTAAATTTACATTACATTCACTCATGAATGATCGCATAATGGAAATAGCAATATCCAAAATTAGCCACGAGAAATTTCTAATTTCTTGTCTCGTGCTTGATTGGGAGTCTCCTCCTGCATAGTCGAACAACCTTAGTGCTCTTGATTAAATACAAGTTCCATACCCTAGTGCCCTGGGTGCTCTTGATTATTGGGAGTCTCCATTGCATAGAGGGCTCGGTTCTATTGATTAAATACAAGTTCCATACCCTAGTACAATGATAAGTTTGCTGGATTTTGAGTGAGATACAAAATTCTACTTTCTCCATATGAAATCCAATGAGGGCGAAACCAATCTCAAACATCTTGAGTCATTTCATGGTAATGTTAGAAATTTAAGTAAAATGATGAAAATGAAAGATAAAGGAGAATGTCACTTTTACTTTAAGAATCTAACAATACCATGAACTGCATATCAACGCTAGGGCCATAGGCTTGAAAACTAGGCTGCCCTAAAACAAAAAAATAAAAACGATTAAAAAATTTATAAAACACACAAATCGAAAAAAAATGTTAGATCCCTATATTACTAGTGTAGTCCCTTATTGTTGTTAGTGTAGCCTCCTTATTGTTATTGTTGTACCCCTGTAGCCCGCATATTGTTATTATTGTGCCCTATAAAAAGCCACTATTATTATTGTTGTGCTCTTACGTTATTATTGTTAGGTCGACTAGGATTATATTGTGACCCCATGGACTCCTATATATAGAAAGGAGGTTTTGAAATTTGTATCATCCAATAATTGTTTATTTATGTAATTTAAAGGAGGTTTCCCTCTCGAAGTGGCTTATTTCTAAGGCATTGATCTCTCTTTTCTTCTATTTTGGGAGTTGATTTCATAACATTTGGTATCAAAGCTTTGGATTCTAGGGTTTTGCTTCTTCAAACAGGTCATCGTGGAATTTTCACTATAATTTTTTCTCTACGAAGGCTTAGACACTAAAAAAACCCATTTGCGAAGAAATCCTGGGGAAGTTCGTGTAAAAATTTCGGATCTTGGTTCGCAATATTTTCGGAGATATGATCTGTGGAAGTTAGGGCTTTTGCATCTCAAATTTCATCTCAAAGAGGGGACCTTGGGAAAATCGTCATAACTCTCTCTCTGAGCATTAGATTGGAATTTTGTAAAAAGTGGCCGAAAGTACACGGACTGTAGTTCCCTGTGTATCAATTTCAGAGTTGAAGGAGGAAAAAGTGACACGTGGCACGCCGTACAAGTTCGCTCTATTGAACTAATCCATAATTAGGTCATTGTGGGAGATTGGGCATAACTTTGTCTTGAAGAATCCAAATCAGGTCATACCTGTGGCATTGAAAAGAAGACCCAAAGGGCTATTACAGGACCGAAGCTTAAATCTCGGGGATCCAAAATTACAGAGATACATCAGTTACAATATCACTCTTCAAAAGCAAGAAAAATGTGTGTATTTATTTTCAAATTGCATAAGTCTTGTTTGAAAAATCAGTTTGAAGTGATTCATGTAGAAATTTTAATACAAATATGTATTGCCTGGATTCTCCTGATCTAACAATTATATGCCACTGTTAAATACATAATCGCTTCTACAAAAATTCTTGCGGAAATTTAAAACACGATTGCCAATTGCAAACATATGAAGAAAGATCATTTACACATAACATAGATGTTTACCAGGAAAACTTAAAGCTAAAAACCCCACTATCATATATTATGTATATATCATGGATCATGAAACAATCTCCTACAAAACTCTACTCCAAGAGCTCTCAGTACAATATACAATCATCTCACACTGTCATGCAAAAATTTGGCAAATGCCTTAGCCAATTTTCTGCCTCACAACAGCCTGCCTCCACTACGCAATCCAAGTTGATTACAAAGACCAATTCGATGCAATCAGACCTTCCTTGACTGCGCAATCCTCATGAGCATATCCAATGTGTGTTTGGCTTGCAAGAGTGCAATCCAATATAGTACAACTGATAGTCAACTGTCCCTTTCACCTACCTCTCAACTGGGTCTCCACTGGATTTGACACGCATGTAGTTAACAGTAGTAAATCTTCAGTTGCATGTGAGATCACTCCATGTGAATTAATTTAATATTTAATTCACTGATCTCTCACTAGTGTATCTTCAGTTACAACTAGCACAACTGAGTTTAAATCACTTAACTGAGTTAAACTACTTTACAACTCACATAACTACACATCCAACTCTGTTACAACTTCGAATCACTCAGTTACAAGTTACAACTAAGTCCACTTGCATGTCCCACCAACCAACCTTAGAACTCGAAATTCCTTCAGCGAACTAGTTTGCCACTTCAGTTAACTGATTTCGAGTGCTCCATGAAAATGGATTAATATTTATTGTCCAACTATTATTAAGGGATAATAATAGTCGATATGCATTTATAAATAGACATGCAATCTATAAATAGACTTCGCACGTACATCTAAAAATAGAACATCATCTATAAATAGAATTTGCTCAACATCTAGAAATAGACTTCCGCTATAAATAGAATTTGGTCATCCATTCTATAAATAGACATACACCTAAAAATAGCCTGTGGGACGCACCTAGTGTAGGTGCTTAATTTTCACTAGGATCATCATCTTGTTGAATCTCAACAATTCAAAGGGCATATTGAAGCATAGATATCAGTATTGGGTTCTAAAATGCCCCCTAAAAAGAATTCAACACCCATTAAGCCTTCATAAGGCTCTACTATGACTCATGAATAGGAAGAAGTGCAACATGATATATCAAAATTACAAGAGCAAGTGCAACAACTTCGCTCTCGCAAAGAGCAACAAAAAATGAAATGGAGGTTTTGAAGAAAGGCATCGAAGCTAAGATGGATGGTTTGAAGAAAGACATGGAAGCTAAGATGGATGGTTTGAAGAATGGCATGGAAGACATGGAAGAAAAAATGGAAGAAAAATTGGAAGACATGAAGAATGATCTAAAAGCAGACATGGAAGGTTTGACAAAGTTGATACAAGAAATGATTCATAATGGTGAAAAGATAGTAGAGGAAACTCATGATGAGAACAAAATAAATGTTAATCGTGATTTCATAAACTCTAATGTTGGATTGAAGACCCACCATATTCCAAAGATCGATATGAGGAAGTTTGATGGCAAGGATATCGTAGCATGGATACTACAAATGGAGCAATATTTTGATCTCAATAATGTGCAAAACACTCAAAAGGTATGCATTGCAACTTTATATTTAGAACAAAATACATTTGTATGGTATCGATGGCTTTGCTCCCGTAAAAAAATTGTCACTTGGTCAATTTTTATGGAGGAAATGATAGCACATTATGAGGATACAAAGAGCAACACTTTGTTTAGCCAATTGATAAATCTCAAACAAAAGGGTTCAGTGGTGGAGCACATTGAGGACTTCCAAAAATTGAATTTGGATATAAGGGTAGCTGATATTCCAGAGGAACACAGAATTGATGTCTTCATAGAGACTTTAAAGGATAACATCCAACATGAGGTTCGCCTTTGGGAACCTGATTCATTGGAGAAGGCATTCAGGTTGGCAAGAAAAGGTGAATGTAAAATTATGGCGACAAGGAAGCCTACCACTCACATCTATAAAGATGGAAGTGTTGCTACTCCTAGACTTCCACAACCTACAAGGTTGACACCACAACAATTGGAAGAAAAAAGAGCAAAATGGCTTTGCTACAATTGTGATAGCAAATACACTAAAGGTCATAAGTGTGCTGAAAAGAAATTATTTTACATAGATTATGAAGAGGAGGAAGAAAATGAACAAGAAACTTCAAAACAAGAGGATATACACCAAGAACCAACCCTAGAGAAAGAATAAATGAGTCCGACCATATCCTGTAATGCATTGGCTGCAATTACCACTCTTCAAACTCTCAAGATAGAAGGACATATCAAGAAGAAAAAGGTAATAGTGTTGATTGATTCGGGTAATACCCATGATTTTATTCATTATAAGGTAGCCAAGGAATTGAATTGCTTCCTATACCCAGCACCAAAGTGTCAAGTGATGGTTGCAAATGGAGGAACTATAAATTGCTCTAGAAAATGCCATAATATCTAACCATGGGGGAATATGTATTGAATAGTCCAATGTTTTCCATTCCAATGGGAGGTGCTGACGTTGTACTAAGAGTACAATCGTTACAATCTTTGGGGATGGTAGCTTTTAATTTTCAAGAACTTTTCTTGAATATTTTTTCGGAAGGAAAGGAAGTTGAATTACGGGGTGTTGCAGGGAAGCCGGGAAAGATAATAAGCTCTAATGTCAGGACAAAGCTTCTAAAGAAGGAACAAAGAGGCGTAATTGCACAATTATGCTCACTAGAAGTTCCAACATCAAAATCATCTATTTCTCCACATCTCCAAAAAGCCTTGGACAATCATTCCAAGGTGTTTGAAACTCCCAAAGGACTCCCACATATTCGTGATCATGATCATGCTATTCATTTGATTCCAGGAAGTGTTCTTCCAAACATCAGGCCTTACAGATATCCTTATGTCCAAAAGAGCGAAATTGAACGTATGATTGCAGAAATGTTAGAGGCTGGTATAATTCAACCTATTCAAAGTTCTTTCTCTACTCCAGTAGTATTGGTGCACAAGAAGGATGGATCATGGTCCATGTGTCCAGATTATAGGGAGCTCAATAAGCTCACTATTAAAGATAAATTTCCCATTCCCGTGATTGATGAATTATTGGATGAATTACATGGAGCAATTTATTTTACCAAGTTGGATCTTCGTTCAGGATATCATCAAATTAGAATGAAGACTGAAGATATTCCAAAAACAGCATTTCGAACTCATGAAGGTCATTATGAATTTTTTGTCATGCCTTTTGGCCTTACCAATGCACTTTCTACATTTCAAGGGTTGATGAATTCCATTTTCAAACCCTTCCTTAGAAAATTTGTGCTAGTATTTTTTGATGATATACTAATCTACAACAGGTCTTGGAAGGATCATGTTGAACATGTTGACAGGGTGCTCAAACTATTGCAGGAGAAACAATTATATGCAAAAAAATCCAAATGTTTCTTTGGAGTACAAGAGGTGGAATATCCGGGTCATATTGTATCTCACGAGGGTGTTAAAGTAGACCCTAACAAAATTAAAGCCATTAAGGAATGGAAAGTTCCCACAACCATAAAGCAGTTGCGAGGATTTCTCGGGTTAACAGGGTATTATCGCAAGTTTGTTAAGAATTATGGGAGAATAGCAGCACCTCTACCAACATTATTGAAGAAAGATGCATTTTCATGGACTCCTGAAGCAACTAAGGCCTTTGAATATCTTAAAGAGACAATGTGCCTAGCACCGGTCTTAGCTACGCCAGACTTCACAAAAATCTTTATTGTGGAATGTGATGCCTTAGGAAATGGAATTGGTGCTGTTTTAATGCAAGAAGGAAGACCCATTGCTTTTGAAAGTCCTTCAATCAAAGGAAAGTATTTACAGAAAGCTTATTTTGAGAAGGAAATGTTGGCAATACTACCTGCACTAAAGAAATGGCGACTTTATCTAATGGGAAGACTTTATCCAAATGAAGGCTCTATCCATACCACGTCAACGTTGGGAGGAGGTTTCAATGGATTTTATCATAGGTTTACCTAAATCCGAAGGAAAGTATTTTATCATGGTGGTAGTTGATAGACTTACCAAGTATGCACACTTTTGTGCATTATCTCATCCATTTAAAGCAAGTACAGTTGCTACTGCATTTATGGAAACAATTCAAAAGCTACATGGAAACCCAAAGATTATTGTAAGCGACAGAGATCCCATTGTTATTGGAAATTTTTGGACAAAATTATTTTCTTGTTTGGGTACTCAACTAGCTCATAGCTCATCTTATCATCCTCAATCTGATGGGAAAACTGATATAGTGAACAAATTTTTGGAAGGATATCTTTGTTGTTTTGTATCTGATAAACAAACACAATGGGTCAAGTGGTTACCTCTAGGTGAATGGTGGTATAACACTTCCTTCCATACTGCAGCAAAAGTGACCCCATTTATGGCACTCAATGGATATCATCCACCGTCCATCACATCAACTATAAGAGAAAAGTCTAAAGTTCAAGCAGTAGAAGATCACATCGAGCATCAACAACTAGTTCTCCAACTCTTAAAGGATAACCTAAATTTGGCACAAAATTGAATGAAACAATAGGCAGATCAACATTGCAGCGAGAGAAGATTTGATGTAGGAGATTGGGTGTTTTTACGGCTACAACCATAGAAACAAATGTCCCTCAAGTAAGCTAAGAAGGATAATAAATTATCGCCAAAGTACTATGGTCCTTACAAGGTGTTGCAAAAGATTGGTACTGTGGCATACAAATTGGGGCTTCCTGCTTCGTCTCGAGTGCACCCAGTTTTTCATGTTTCATGCTTAAAGAAGGTTACAGGTGACAAACTTCCAGTTCAAACAATATTGCTAGAACTTGATGAGAAAGGAAAAATCATATTGGAACCTAAAGCAGTCACGGAAACAAGAACTCGACAGCTACGAAATCGATCAATTTAAGAGTATCTCATCAAGTGGATGAACATGCCCACTGAAGGTTCCACATGGGAGGATGAGAATTTTATACAAAAGCATCTAGAGCTACTCAAGCGTTGAGGACAACACTTTTTTGAAGGAGATGGGCATGTTAGATCCCTATATTACTAGTGTAGTCCCTTATTGTTGTTAGTGTAGCCCCCTTATTGTTATTGTTGTATCCATATAGCCCCTACATTGTTATTATTGTGCCCCATAAAAGCCACTATTATTATTGTTGTGCTCTTACATTATTATTGTTAGGTTGGCTAGGATTATATTGTGACCCCATGGACTCCTATATATAGAAAAGAGGTTTTGTCATTTGTATCATCCAAGAATTGCTCATTTATATAATTTAAAGGAGGTTTCCTCCTTGAAGTGGCTTATTTCTAAGGCGCTGATCTCTCTTTTCCTCTATTTTGGGAGTTGGTTTCATAACAAAAAAGATAACAAAGAAGTTTAAACGCCGAAAACAGGCCTGTATGGCCTAGAAACGTGTTTTCCTCCATACTGGGCACTTTTCCCCAACATGAAATGACCCAGTACAGATGGAAATGCGTGTCCAGGCCGTACGATATGGTGAAACGCATTTCTGTTTCGTTTTCGGGCTGAAACAGACCTCTCTGCAACGTTTCCTGCAACATAGGTCTAAAACTTATTTTTTACCCCTCAAAGTGTGTCATAGTAGAAAGTTGAGGGTGAGAGGTGTAATTTTGAGCACACATACCTCATACAACTTCTTTGGATATCACCTATTACATATTACATTCAAATTTTATTCAAATTTCCGCTTTGCGGGAAATAAAAAAATAAAAAAGGGACACCTAGACCTAATCAAATTTCATTAAATTTTATGAGTGATCTAGTATGACAATATACAATGGACTCTAGACACTAGGACTCACCCAAGGCCTCACATTCAAGCCGTACTCCGGATTTGGGGTTATGCTTGGAGGAAAAACCTCAATTAATTATTAAGTCTATGTAAGGATATAATAATTAACAAAGTGAAAAAAACCTACTAGAGTAAACTCATTTGATGACAAAGTCCCAAGTTACCTAGGCCTGTTACATGACTCAACTCATCAGACTAGCATCACTTGACATCATCCCTGCAGGGCTTGTGGAATCTGAGTACAATAGGAGAAGATAAGAAGAAGAAGTAGAGTTGAAAATCTCTGATGATATGATGAATTCTGATGGTACATGAAGCCTCTGAGAAGTCCTTGGGCATGGAGTCTTCAAAAAATATTTGGGTACACTTCAATGGTCAACATTCGACTCCACATGGGAATGCATGCTAGATAGGAAGTGATAGTATGCAAGAACCGAGAATCTATATCCACCAACAAAAGACATATATCAGTGGTGTCTGTTTGAAAATATCATCTTATAAAATTAAATACATAAAAGGAAATTTATTCTAAAATCATAAATGACAATTTATTCATGAAATGAAACTACTTAACCAAAATAACAAGGAATAAAGTTAGAAATACAATACAAAGATGCCCCATGGCATCAAATGTGTTCGATGAAATCCATCTTGAGAACCTGCCTACTCACAGACAAATCCCTAGGTTCTTTCTCTGATGTGCCCTGTCTAATTTTGACTATCTTGGGACTTTGTCTTGCCCCAATATTAACCTATTTGTGGCCATCAGGTATACCAAGCCTCTTTCTTTTCCTTTTTCGATCATTGTTTTGTTGAAGCTTGATCCTGCTAAAAAATGGTGATTCATTTTTTATGTCTTTGTTCTTTTTTCGCCTCTTTCTTTTCTTCTTGGTTAGTTTGTTGAAACCTTAGTTAAACTGAGAGGGGGGGTGAATTAGTTTAACACATTCATGAACTTTTTAAACTTTCAGTTTAATTTGTTTACAATTTAACTTCATGATCAACTTTATAAGTGAACAAACTTAATATATGAGCAAAAGTGTTAAGATAATGTAATAGCAGACTTATTATGAGAGCAACAAGTATTAATCAAACTGAATAACCATACCAACACATAAACATCACACACAAAGACAACAGATATAAGTGGAAACCCATAAAGGGAGAAAACCACATCTTATTATTGTTGTGATGCAAAGGCAAGCTCCAACTCCCTCTCACCATTGATTTTCTATAGGCACCAACCTACAGGAGGCTCCAACCTCAAATTCTGCAAGCTACAACTTGCAAGGAAGCTCCGACTCCCTCACTTTTTCATAAGAGAAACATTTGTTGATTTATCTTGGATATCAGCCCTGTTCTGTACCTTCTTTACTACTGTCCTCCAATCTTCATGTCTGCCTTATTTATTTCCTCTGCTTCAATTTTGCACTCTCATTTCTTTTATCAGCCTATTCAGAAATATGTATTCATTTCAATTTTACAGTGGGATTTTGTTTTTCTCCGGAGACTTGCCAATTACATCACTAACAATGTAAAATCAATCAAAAACCTTTTCATTCAATTACAGTATAAATTTCAAATCCATTCAACAACTCTGCTCTCTCTGTTTTCTCTCTCAATCTTCTTCAGCACACACTGTCTTTTTTTTTTTTTTCGTTTTTTCATTTTCCCTGTTCATTGCAGTTGTATAATTGCTGTATATACAACTGTCTTTTAATAGAACATAAATAACTCTCGACGTTATTAAAAAAAATCTTTTTAACAATACGGGATCACATATATCTGAACTCACAATCTTCATTACGTAAAACGACCTCAACCGTCAAAGATATAACCTTTGGTTTCGTATTTAAAAGGAATGCCCATACTCATTAAATGTACATCCACGACTTGTCATTCTCATAAAACATATATCCGCACCCCAATCAAATGTTATAAAAACTTCTTAATAAACCTTGGGTTTTATATCAATGAACCACCATTCGTATATTCCAGGAAGCCAAAGCTCTACGTGCCTTTCTTTGACTTAGGACAAACAACACAATTCTGTGGGTCAGCCCTTCCACGCACCCATATAGTCGGGCCCACATATGTTTGATAAAGTCTGCACCTTTAATTCATTCCAAATGACAGCGCCCTTTGAACATATGTATATATATATATATATATATTCTGATTACTTGTTGCACCATATTATAATATACTCGCGTACAAATTCAATATATAACATTCGGTCTTTATATATATATCAATACATTATATACCAACATATATATATACTCCCCAAATCGAAAGATATAGTTTCGGGCCCACAGGATCTACCTTATCATCCAATATCTACCTTGTCATCCGACGGTTAGAAACACGTCGCGTTCCAAACTCCAATCGGTTGCACATTCGATGGAGATCGCATAACTAACATGCCTGCGTGTTAATTCACCATAATCGCGCGATGAACTGGGCCTCGGTAGTTAAACTACCCCTTGCATCCGATGGTCGTGAGCTCATCGCTCCTCAAACTTCAATCCAACGATCCTTAACAAGTTTCGCGTTTTTTATTGATACGAACATTAACGCATAAAAATTGTGCGAAAAAAGTTGTTTTACAAAAATGCCTTAGGACACGTGTTGATTAAAGACATAGATCGCGTTCAAAATGAGAAATCCGCTTACCACTTTTGACACCGCGCGATACTGCCGGTTTTCTTACCTCTGGTTTTACTGTTCACGATTAGGGTTCCGCTTCATCCAATTTAACTTTGTGGTTTCATTAATGCGCTCTATTGTATATTCGTTCTTAATATAGGATAACTGCTTCCACAATTAATTACTCTTTGACCTAAACAGAGTTCAGCGCAGGGTTAGATATGTTCAACAGTCGAGTGCCGCCATGACTTACGTTCTCCACCCAAAAGCAACCAAATTTCGAGCCTTTCTCACCGGATTTCTATGCAGAAAATTTGTGAACAACCCATGTATTCAAATGCGTGCCATTCACGGTAGGTATTTGTAATACAGGTACCTCCTCTGGCATTAATAACTCAATCGATTATAATTCACTTCTATTGATTTCAACACTGGAAATAGAACTCGATGCCAGGCCATTTATATGGAGATTTAATGTGTTGTAACAGACATAGTCCACTATTGCATATGTCGAAATTACAGAGTAAACCTCGCTAGTTCCTCTGGGTTCCACACAACCATTTTCATCAGTCACATGTAAAACCCCAAAATGTCCCCTTACACAGAGCTTTCATCGTGCACAAATTCTCACATAAATTCTTATTGAAGATTAAGCCAACAATGTCTATATAAAGCTGAAACAATTCATTTCATCTACACAATGAAATTTACTTGCAGTACTCTTCCTGTCCTTGGCTTGATCTTCAGAATCGATGCCCCCCTTCGACCTCTTACTCTGTTCCTAGCTCTCCAGATCTATTCTGCTGGCCTGTCTCTGTATTCTTGGTACATTCTGCTGCCTTGTCACTGTAAATAAACTCTCCTGTTGCCCTTTTTCTGTCTTCTACTTTGCCTCTGCTGTTGTCTTCTCCTTTGCCTCTGCTACTGTGTTTTTCATCTCCTTTGCCATCAATGACAACATTTCTAATAGTCTCCCCTTTTGGCATTGATGGCACTACATCACTCTGCTTGGCCCCTTTAACATATTCTCTGTCTGTAGCTTTTCCTCCCCCTTTGACATCAATGGCAAAATGGTTGATATTCTGATCTTGAGGACCTGTTCCATGCTCTTTGTGGCATTCCTTGTTAACTGATCTCCCCCTGGAATGATGCTTTCTCTTCATATCAGAGAGTAGCATCTACAGACACTACCCCTAGTCTATCTCTCAAATATTCAAATGGTTCTCTAGCAAGAGGTTTTGTAAATATATCTGCTGTTTGTTATTTTGTTGGCACATATTCCAACTTCACTACCTTCTGAGCTACTTGTTCTCTGAGAAAATGATACTTGATTGGAATGTGTTTAGTTTTTGAATGAAGCACAGGATTTTTTGATATACTTATTGCACTGGTATTATCACATTTGATAGAGATAGGTTCATCAAAGCTTACCTTCATGTCTTGGAGGGTTTGTTTCATCCACATGACTTGTGTGCAACATGCTGCTGCTGCTGTGTATTCTGTTTCTGCTGTAGATAGAGAGATAGATGTTTCTTGCTTAGCCATGCCATCAGACTTTCTCCTAAATAGATTGCACCTCCACTTGTGCTTTTCCTATCATCAACACAGCTGGCCCAATCTGCATCGGCATATGCTGTCAAAATGAAGTTTTTTCCTTTTGGATACCGTAGCCCATGATGTGCAGTTCCTTGTAGATATCTGAATATTATTTTAATTGCTAGTAAGTGAATTTGTTTTGGTGCTGCTTGATATCTTGCCACAAGTCCTACAACCAGCACAATGTCTGGTCTGGAAGCTGTTAGGTATAGCAGACTTCCAACCATGGATCTGTAAAGTTTTTGATCTACTTTAGTTGTTCCATCATCTGCACAAAGCTTGCATCTAGTAGTCATGGGAGTTGACATAGGTTTGCAGTCTTCCATTTTGAACCTTTTCAACATCTCTTTTAATTATTTTTCTTGTGAGATAAATGTCCCTGTGTTCTTTTGTTGAATTTGAAGTCCTAGATAGAAGGTGAGCTCTCCAATCATAGACATCTCAAAATCTAATTTCATCTCTTTAACAAATCCTTTTGTTAACTCATCTTTGCTGCTTCCAAACATGATATCATCTACATACACTACTGCAATCAGAAGTTCATTTTCATTTGCTTTTATGTACAAATTGCTGTCTACTCCTCCTTTCTTGAACCCTTGTTTTTGCAAGTGTTTGTCCAGCCTTGAATACCATGCTCGAGGAGCTTGTTTTAGCCCATATAATGCTTTCTTTAATCTGCACACATAGTCTGCATTATCTGTTAAGGAGAACCCTTCTGGCTGTTCCATATAGACTTCTTCCTCTAAATCTCCATTCAGGAAGGCAGACTTCACATCCATTTGATATACCTTGAAGTCATGATAGCAAGCAAAAGCTAAAAACAATCTGATAGCTTCCATTCTGGCTACAGGGGCAAATGTTTCATCATAATCAAGACCTTCAACCTGTGAATATCCCTTGCATACAAGTCTGGCTTTATTTCTGATTACTTGTCCTTGTTCATTCATCTTATTCTCGAATACCCATTTTGAGCCAATGACATTTTTCTCACTGGGTCTTGGAACTAGTTCCCAGGTGTTGTTCTTCTCAATTTGGTCCAATTCTTTATTCATAGCATTCACCCAATGTTTGTCTTTGCTGGCTTCTTCAAACTTCTTTGGCTCTATTTGTGATAACATTGCTAGGTATACCTCTTCTGTTTGTTCAGTTAGTTGTCTTTTTGTCTGTACACCTACACTCTTGTCCCCAATGATTTGGTCTTCTGGATGGTTCTTTTGAGTGTATCTTGAGGGGCCTTTTGATCTCAGTTCAGTATCTTCTGTTGTCTTGCTTATTTCATCATCATCTTGATTCTCTTCTTCATGATCTTCTGGAGGATTGTTGCAATCTGTACTTCTTGTCTTGTCTGATAGTTCTTCATCAAATCTTACATCAATACTTTCCACAATTTTGTGAAGCATTTTGTTGTAGCACCTGTAACCTTTACTCTTGGATGCATATCCTAAAAATATTCCTTCATCTGCTCTTGCATCAAACTTTCCCAGATTTTCATCATTATTTTTTATGAAACACTTACTTCCAAAGACTCTAAAGTGCTTGATTGATGCTGGTTTACCATGCCATAGTTCATAAGGGGTCTTGTCACTGTTTGGTCTTAAATGAACTTTGTTTAGGATATGCACAGCTGTGTGTACTGCTTCTGCCCAAAAGGTTTGAGGAATGTTATTTTCTTGCATCATGGCTCTGGCAATCTGTTGTACAGACCTGTTTTGTCTCTCTGCCACTCTATTTTGCTGTGGTGTTCCTGCAATTGTGAACTGTTGTTTTATCTCATGCTCATTACATAGGTCTGCAAAATCATAGTCTGTGAATTCACCTCCTCTGTTTGATCTGATGCACTTTAGCTTGCATTCTGTTTGATTTTCTGCCAATGCCTTGAATATCTTGAATTTCTCAAGTGCTTCCGATTTGTGTTTGAGAAATGCAACCCATGTCATTCTGGAAAAATCATCTATTATTAGCATGAAATAGGATTCTCCACTTGGTGTTTTGGTTCTTGAAGGTCCACACAGATCCATGTGAACAAGTTGAAGAGGTCTGCTTGTAGATAGCTTCTCTTTGGTTTTGAAGGATGTGCGAGTATGCTTACCTAGCTGACAGGATTTACATATTGTATTTGAAGGCTTCTTTATGGCTGACATATCTCTGACTGCATTCTTTTTGCTTAGGCTTATGATATAATCAATGTTTAGGTGTTTCAATCTCTTATGCCATAACCATGACTCCTCAAATTTGCTAAGATGGCATGCTTCATTTTCTTCTTTCACTACGTAGACATTGCTTTCTGTTCGAACACCTTTGATTAGGGTCTTTCCAGTGGTGCTTGATCTTACTTCACAGTCTTGTGCTCTAAAAAGAACTTCACAGCCTTTATCACACATTTGACTAACACTCAGCAGATTTGCTTTCAGCCCCTCCACAAATAGTACATCCTGGGCTTTTCCTCTGCCATTATCCAGACTGACTGAGCCTCTTCCTTTGATTTTTCCTGCTTTATCATTGCCAAAAGTAACATTTCCAGATTTCTTTTCATCAAAGGTTATAAACTTGCTTCTATCTCCAGACATATGCTTTGAGTAGCCACTGTCCAAATACATTGGCTTTTCAGATCTTGAGCTATTTGAGCCAAGTCACATTTATTAACCTTCTTTTTCCACTGCAAGCATCCTCTTGTTTGGTACCTTTTCTGAGGTGATGAACCACATTTTCTGAGAGGACATTTGGAAGACATGTGTCCACTTTTATTGCATACACAACATTTGAGTATATCTTTAGCAGAATTATAAGTATGAGTAAACTCTCCATGATTCATAAACCTCCTTGAGGTTTTGAACATTAGTCTTTGTCCATATTTTCTGCATTCTATGATTTTATGGCCAAATTCTTTACAGTAAAAACAGTATCCATAAAAACAATTTGCATACCTGATGAAAGGTTGTCTTCTCCATTTGTTTGCTTGAGGAAAATTTTTCACTGTTTGCATCCTTTGCTGGTTTGTATTTATTCTTCTTGTATGACAATATGCAGCAATATGTCCCAGTTTGTGGCAGGCATAACAGGTGGCATTTTTCATAGGAGGAAAAAATCTCCTTTGATGGCTTCTAAATTTGACATATTCAGGAGTATATGAGCCCTTTTCAGTTGACAGTTTATTTATTTCATCCTTTGTCATTTGTGATTCTTTCTGATTTCTATCTACTTCATTGCAGATTTCTTCTTCTTTAGAAATCCCCTGAGTTGCTTTGATATCCTCATCTGCTTTTACAAAAATGATATTTTTGTTTTCTTTTTCTTTGCCTTTGATTGATTCTCCTTCATAGCCTATCCCAGTTTTTATCAGAGGAGATCTTTGAGCATCTAGAATTTCATTCAACTTACCAGAGCTTGTCATTTGAGAAGTGTTTATTTTCCTCTGGGCATTTTCTAATTTCTTCCTTAAGCATACTACTTCTTCTTCCAATTTCTCTTGTTCCTGAGTTTTATCCTTAATTTTCTTAAGTAAAATGTCTTCTACCTTCTTGGCTTCTTCAAGCTCTACTTTCAACTGAATGAGGACTTCTGAATTTTGTTCTTCTCTTACATATTTGAGAAGAATGTCTTTATGTTTTCTGCACTTCAGTTTGAGTCTGTCAATTTCCTCCAAGGCACTTCTTAGCTCCCCCTCAAGGTCCACTTCACACTCTTCCTCATCTTCTAGAAGGAATTCTTCCAGCTCTTCTATAGCCATCAATACAAATTCAGATGTTCCTTCTTCACTTGAGAATTCAGCAGAGTCTTAAGATGCACTACTGTCTTGCTGAGCATAGAAAGATTTTCTATTGAATCTCTTCCCTTTTTTCCAATTCTTTGATATGGTTTTCTCTGAATCCTGAGCCTGATTCTTTGTTTTCTTATAAATGCACTTAGAAGCATAGTGCCCAACTCTTCCACAATTGAAACATTTAAATGGAAGTTTACCTTTATATTTACCTGAGCCTTTATCCAATTTTCTGATAAATTTGGCCTCTTCTTCATCTGAGCAGGAACATATATCTTCTTTTTCTTCTTTCTTCTTCTTTGTCTTAAAGGCTGCCTCCCTTACATTTGACTTTCTCTGTGGCAGTCTCATCTCATAAGCTGTTAGTTTTCCAAGTAGCTGGTTCATGGTCAAGGTTTCCCAATCTGTCGTTTCTTCTATGGCAGAGACCTTGGGATTAAAACTAGATGGAAAAGATCTTAGGATCTTTTGAACAATTACACATTCTTGTATGGTTTCTCCAGGAGCTTTCATATTATTTACAATTTCTGCAACCCTTAAAAAGAAACTAGCAATGTCTCCATCATCATTCATCTTTAAATTTTCAAACTGGGCTCTATAGACTTGAAGTTTGGCTGTCTTCACCTTTTTGTCTCCCTCATGAATATTTTCTAGAGTTTCCCACATTTCTTTGGCTGTCTTGCCGTGCATTACTTTGATGAATTCTGCCTCACACAGTCCATTCAAGATTGCATTCATGGCCTTTGCATTAGCCACAAAATCTTGTTTGGCTTCTTTTCCTGAGACATTTGCCTTAGGGTCATATCCAAATTCCACAGTAGCCCAAACTTCTATTCCTAAAGACATTATGTATGTTCTCATTCTGATTTTCCAGAAGGCATAATTTGCACTAGTGAAAAAAGGGGCTTTGTTAGTTGAGGATCCTTCTTCTAGCCATCCTGGGGACCTAGGACCTCCTTTCAGTTGTTAAACTGCTACAAAAGGAACCTGCTCCGATACCAATTGTTGAAACCTTAGTTAAACTGAGGGGGGGGGGTGAATCAGTTTAACACATTCATGAACTTTTTAAACTTTTAGTTTAATTTGTTTACAATTTAACGTCATGATCAACTTTATAAGTGAACAAACTTAATATATGAGCAGAAGTGTTAAGATAATGTAATAGCAGACTTATTATCAGAGCAACAAGTATTAATCAAACTGAATAACCATACCAACACATAAACATCACACACAGAGACAACAGATATAAGTGGAAATCCATAAAGGGAGAAAACCACATCTTATTATTGTTGTGATGCAAAGGCAAGCTCCAACTCCCTCTCACCACTGATTTTCTGTAGGCACCAACCTACAGGAGGCTCCAACCTCAAATTTTGCTAGCTACAACTTGCAAGGAAGCTCTGACTCCCTCAATTTTTCATAAGAGAAACATTTGCTGATTTATCTTGGATATTAGCCCTGTTCTGTACCTTCTTTACTACTGTCCTCCAGTCTTCATGTCTGCCTTATTTATTTCCTCTGCTTCAATTTTGCACTCTCATTTCTTTTATCAGCCTATTCAGAAATATGTATTCATTTCAATTTTACAGTGGGGATTTTGTTTTTCTCAGGAGACTTGCCAATTACATCACTAACAATGTAAAATCAATCAAAAACCTTTTCATTCAATTACAGTATAAGTTTCAAATCCATTCAACAACTCTGCTCTCTCTGTTTTCTCTCTCAATCTTCTTCAGCGCACTTTGTCTTTTTTTTTTTTCTTTTCGTTTTTGCATTTTCCCTGTTCATTGCAGTTGTATAACTGCTGTATATACAACTATATTTTAATAGAACATAAATAACTCTCGGCGTTATTAAAAAAAACTTTTTAACAATACGGGATCATATATATCTGACCTCACAATCTTCATTACGTAATACGACCTCAACCATCAAAGATATAACCTTTGGTTTCGTATTTAAAAGGAATGCCCATACTCATTAAATGTACATCCACGACTTGTCATTCTCATAAAACATATATCCGCACCCCAATCAAATGTTATAAAAACTTCTTAATAAACCTTGGGTTTTATATCAATGAACCACCATTCGTATATTCCAAGAAGCCAAAGCTCTACGTGCATTTCTTTGACTTAGGACAAACAACACAATTTTGTGGGTCAGCCCTTCCACGCACCCATATAATCGGGCCCACATATGTTTGATAAAGTCCGTACCTTTAATTCATTCCAAATGACAGCGCCCTTTGAACACACACACACACACATATATATATATATATATATATATATATATATATATATATATATATATTCTGATTACTTTTTGCACCATATTATAATATACTCGCGTACAAATTCAATATATAACATTCGGTCTTTATATATATGTCAATACATTATATACCAACACATATATATATATACTCCCCAAATCGAAAGATATAGTTTCGGGCCCACAGGATATACCTTATCATCCAACATCTACCTTGTCATCCGACGATTAGAAACACGTCGCATTCCAAACTCCAATCGGTTGCACATCCGACGACAATCGCATAACTAACATGCCTGTGTGTTAATTCACCATAATCGCACGATGAATTGGGCCTCGGTAGTTAAACTACCCCTTGCATCCGATGGTCGTGAGCTCATCGCTCCTCAAACTTCAATCCAACGATCCTTAACAAGTTTCGTGTTTTTTATTGATACGAACATTAACGCATAAAAATTGCGCGAAAAAAGTTGTTTTACAAAACTGCCTTAGGACACGTGTTGATTAAAGACATAGATCGCGTTCAAAATGAGAAATTCGCTTACCACTTTTGACACCGCGCGATACTGTTGGTTTTCTTACCTCTGGTTTTATTGTTCACGATTAGGGTTCTGCTTATATTCATGGTTCCGCTTCATCCAATTTAACTCTGTGGTTTCATTAACGCGCTCTATTGTATATTCGTTCTTAATATAGGATAACAAGTTTCGAGCCTTTCTCACTAGATTTCTATGCAGACAATTTGTGAACAACCCATGTATTCAAATGCGTGCCATTCACGATAGGTATTTGTAATACAGGTACCTCCTCTGGCATTAATAACTCAATCGATTATAATTCACTTCTATTGATTTCAACACTGGAAATAGAACTCGATGCCAGGCCATTTATACGGAGATTTAATGTGTTTTAACAGACATAGTCCACTATTGCATATGTCGAAATTACAGAGTAAACCTCGCTAGTTCCTCTGGGTTCCACATAGCCATTTTCATCTGTCACATGTAAAACCCCAAAATGTCCCCTTACACAGAGCTTTCACCGTGCACAAATTCTCACATAAATTCTTATTGAAGATTAAGCCAACAATGTCTATATAAAGCTGAAACAATTCATTTCATCTACGCAATGAAATTTACTTGTAGTACTCTTCCTGTCCTTGGCCTGATCTTCAGAATCGATGGCCCCCTTCGACCTCTTACTCTGTTCCTAGCTCTCCAGATCTATTCTGTTGCCCTGTCTTTGTATTCTTGGTACATTCTGCTGCCCTGTCACTGTAAATAAACTCTCCTGCTGCCCTTTTTCTGTCTTCTACTTTGCCTTTGCTGCTGTCTTCTCCTTTGCCTCTGCTACTGTCTTTGTCATCTCCTTTGCCATCAATGGCAACATTTCTAACATAGTTGTGATGGTGATGATCTATGAAACCAGATTCGTTCCTGAGCCCCATCGTGTCCCAAATCGGTCGAATCAGACACAATTCAGTGGGACGTGTCCTCTAGATTGTGTCCAATCGTGTCCTAATCGTGTCCCATCAGGACATCATGATGTCCTAATCGTGTCCTGATTCTGGGACACCTGTCCGGCTTTTATGAGTGCCGCGCGACCCATAAAGGGTCGTTTTGGCCCATTTCAACTTCAGATTTCACTCTCTCTTGATGTGGGTTTGCTGTGGGTGTGTGGGAGCGATGAGCAAAGGGTGTGGGAGCATTTTGGAGGCGATTCAAGCAACAAGTAAGTGCATTTTGTCTCTATTTTTTTTGCATTTTTATTACAACTGTTTGCATGTGCATTGTTTTTACAAATTTGTGCATTTTTCTTTATTTTTTTTACAACATTCATGACTCAATCAAGGGCAGTAGGGAAGAGGCAAAGGAAGGGGAAGAATGTCCCCATTCAAGATGCCCCTCCCGTTCCAATTCCATCAAGGTCTGCAAGTGTTTCCTCTATTGGAAGTGGGGCTGCAACAAAAACTCCAAATGTTGAGGGAAAACAACATCCTCAAGATAACAACTATCCCTTGGGGAAATATAACACAAGGGAGCAAGGGCCTGGCAACAGAGGAGGAGGATGCACCAGAGGAGAGCAGTGGTGACCATGATGGTGAAAATGGTGTTGATTTTGATGATGAGGATTGATGCCTCATTAGCTACCTACTTCGTTGAGGCTTGTAGTTGTTTTGTATTTGCTATTTCTATTTGCCATCGACATTTCTACTACGTATGTAACACATTCTGATTTTGATGACTTAATGAGAAAACTACAGTATCTTGTCTTTCTCTCGTTGGATCATTGATTAATATGTCACAATTGTATTTGTATGCATAATGTTACTTTGTAAAACTTACATCTAGATGAAGATATATGTTTGAATCAATGAATTTGTATCATGAATGAGAATTTGTGTCCTAACATGTCCTATTCCAGGTGTTCAATGTGTCCGTGTCCGACACTCGAATCCTTGTGTCCTTCGAGTCCCGTGTTCCCATGTCAGGTGACTTAGGTGATGATGATGCAATTACTGTCAATCCTATTGCCTTGTCTTGAGAATGCTCTAATGGAAGATTCGAAGTACCCAAGATTTTTGTGTGATGCCTAAATTCTTTATTCTGAATTCGTTCTGTCAAGGGTGGGAGAAAGTGTGAAAATTTCTAAATATACTTAAACAGAAACCCTACAGTTAAATTCTTGATTTACTTCTCCTACTTACATGAGTTATCAGCATTAATGTCGAAGTAAATACATTAACAACCTACACATACAGGTCTAAAACTGAATAACATGCATAATGACAAAGGGACACACAAGGATTTTCTGGACAATTGTCCCCAGAAAAACCTAATTCGGGAAAACCGGTCTTCTGGTTGCTGGAGGCTTTTTATTATTAAGCATTATCTATGTACAACAGATCTGGGCACCAAACTGGTTAACCCGACAGAGAAATAAAACTGCAACAATACCTCTATTCTCGAGACAGAAAAACTGACTGATTCACACCCTCAAACGGGATTTACAAAACTCAACCCTTTCTGGCCTCTAGAAACCCCAGTCACGCTTAGCTCCCACGTCACTACGCTTCGCTGCCCCTTGCGTCGACCGGGGATGGGCCTCGCATCACCCTACATCAAGTTACGCGTTCCCGGCGCTGCCTCGTCGGCTTACGCCGCCTCCGATCGCACGTTTCCCCTCCCGACACTAGCCCTCCTCGCTTCCCACCGCTTGCCCCTACTTCCCGATGGGTATACTCCTCTCGCGAAGGCCGCCTTCCGCGCTACTTTTGTCCATCTTCTACCCTTCTTGCACTCTTGGCCTGGGACTACACCATCCCTCTCGCCAATACTGCCCCTCGCTGCAGCTGAAACTCTTCTGAAATTCTTAGCGAACCATGCCCTATAATTTCAACTTAGTTTCAGTGCTCTACCACTGTGTGTGTCCTCCAACTGACCCTAAGCCCTCTTCTTATACTTTTCTCATTGAAACATCAACGACCGTGATCTAATCTTGAATCGACGTCTAAGATTAGAAGATGCTTGATCTGCATCACATAAGTCATTTTCATCACATGTTTAATTTAATTAACTTTAATCTTTTAATTTTCCTAAGTTAGACTTAGGGTCCTTATTTAAAAAGATTAATTAATTAAATCTCTTAAACCAGATGAAATTCCTTAAAACTCTTTCTGGGTCTTGGAGATCTTATGTACTCTAGTCCATCCACAAAGTTTTGGAGCTAGAGCACATCCGATGCTACCCTAACACCCCAAAATCTCAACACTCCCTCTTAGCGAGGAATGTGCTCTAGCAAAACACTTCACCTTGAAGGCTGCTCTGATCTCTGGTGCTGGTCTTTGCGCTGATGCTTGGCCTGCTGCCCTTCATCTCTGCGTTGCTACTGCTATTCTGTACTGTTGCCCATGACGCTGCCACCGCTACTACCACATCCGTACTGCATCTCCCTCTCAAGTTGCTGCATTGTGCTGCTCATAGCACTGCCACTGCTAACTCCTGCCCTACAACTCAGTTGCTGAGAGTAGCATCTGAAGAACTCCTGCCCAATCTTTGACAGACAAGTCAGTTGGGCTGCATCTCATCACTTAAGCTCCATAGGTTGCTGCTCCTATGCTGTCCCAACATGCTACCTTCCATAATTCTCTTTACATATGGGCATGTGGCCTCTTCATGAAACTCATTACAAGGCCTACAAAAAGGGGGAATCTAATCTACCATGTTGGTGGACTCTAATGGATTTGGAGGCCTATAATCTTGTGGTGGGCCTTTATTCTTTTTCCATCTATCATTTGGCCTAGGTTGGAATTTTGCACTCGTGATCTTTCCATGGCTACCAACTTATTTTGCATCGCTTGCATTTCTTTAGTGTGATTTGCTTCCATGCTCTTGATTAATTGAGTTAACTCCTTGATGGGATCCTTATCAACTTCCTTTGCTTCAACTTTCCCTTTATGTTCATGAGATTTTGATGGCCCTCTACTAAAACTAGGAATTTCAGGCTTTCCAGATTCATGCCTAGCCTTTTCCATCTTCAAGGTTTGAGCTGCACCCAAATTTGTAGGTTCTTTTTTCTTAAATCATAGGTAGTGTCAACACAAAAAGCATCCAGATATGAGCACAAAAGAGATTTGTTAGGAGGCTTAATAGTAGCAGACATGCTTTTCACCAAATTATTAAATATTTTATTAAATTTCTCCATGGTTTCATTCTCATTTTTCTTCATAAAGCTAATAGCATTGATCAAGTGCCTATTCTCTTTCTTTTCTCCAAACTTTTCTATGAAAGTAGCAATGATAGCTTGTAATGAGTTATAAGAATTATTAGGTTGCTCAGTGAACCAATCAAGAACATCCTCTTCTAAAGAAAGGACAAAAAGTCTCATTTTCACATCCTCATAGTTAGAGGTGTTACACCACTCGAAAATGCAAACATTGAAATTCTTAACATATGATGCAACACTAATGGATTGTTACCTTGAAAGGAAGACAAATTTTCGATAGCCTTGTCAAGGATATCGTGAGGATAGCCATTCATGTTAGTAAAATTACAAGGAGCAAAAAGATCATTCATGATGCTTGCCTCTAATTGTTCTTGAAAGAGCAAATGGATATCAGAAATAGCCTCTTGCCCAAGATTAACAAGAGTTGTACTATGAGAGAGTCTGTTTAACCTCTCTCTAAAAACCTTTTTCAGGATCAAGAGTGAGACTAACTAGACCACTTGGATGCCTCCTAGTAGAAACTCTTGTATAATTTGAATTAAGTGGAGTTGCCACTTGAGTAAGAATCTAATCCTAAAATTCCAAAATCCCAAAACCAAAAATTAGTCGATTTCCAGGTACAGGAGGACTTTTCCCTGACAACGATGCCAAAAGAAATGTTGCCGCCTTACACACACACCTAAGTTAGTGAGAAAAGTTCTTAACCCCACAAGGCGTGGTTGGTGGCAAATTTAAGAGACGAGGCTGTCACCTATTCCCAACTCTCTTCCGTTTGAGCTCTCTCTTAGGCAAGCTAAGGGGGGGGGGGGGTGGTACTTAAATGGAAAACTAAGCTAAAAGTGATGTGAGGTTTCTAGGAGATGTTAAGGTTAATTTGGATTACTTGAGACTATGAGCAGATATGATGAACAATATGAAATAAATATACTTCAATAACCATCAACACATAAATAAAAGATGAGCATATAAAAACATTGCCTTCAATATTGCTTCAAGATAAATAACACTTGCTCAAAAATGAAATGAAACACAAGTAACCCTGTCAATCAAATAGATGTTAGAAAAATATGATATCACTTGCAAGATTTAAAAAATTGCTCAAAGAAATGCTTTCAAAGTATAACCATTCACAATTCTAAGCATGTAAAGGAGCAATACAAAATAACTTGCAAAATGGAACAAGCTAAAACTTCACTTGCAAAATGAAAGAGATGGTACTTGCCCAAATGAGATATTACAAAACAATCAATTCAAAACATTTTCATCATGAAAAGTATATATAAATAGGTTGCAAGTAAAATAACTTGAAAAGTAAAGTGTGTTAACATGAAATGCACATAACTAATGTTAGATGCAATTATCTTGATTAATTTTATGATAAATGCCTACTCTAAGTGAGAGATCTTCTTCTTGAGACTTGAACTCTTGCCAATGGGTAAAAATTGGGGTGACTGTAAGAAAGAGGGGTTGAGGACACGATGGTGTCGTTAACGATACCCTTCCCCTGAGTTTTACTAGCCTGTGCGTGTCATCGTTCCTACAAGGGGACAAACCACCTCCATAACTGCAGGGTCACACACTCTTTACCTTGCTTCTTTCCAATTGGAAAATGTTTCCAAGAAAGTCTTTTCCCTATGATGTCTCAACCAAGCTTATGCTTGGAGGTTAATTGAGATAAAATGCAAACTATGCTAAAATGCCTAAATGTAAATGCAAGTAAGTTTTCCCAAAGAGATTTGCAATGCTTCAAAATAATGGAAATGAGATAATGCTCAAAGTAAATTGCAAATATAACTTCAATTGGAAAAGGAAATTAGCTTGAAAGTGAATTAAAGTGATGCAAGCAAGTATATTGATGGTTTGCAAAAGGAAATTTCCTCAAGTAAATGAAAGTGCTCACAATGATTTGACTTGAAAAATTTCTCTCAAACTTGTACAAGACATGTAAAAATCAGCTTCATAAATAAATGGAATTGTAAATTGCTCCAAGTAAATGCCACAAACCATAAACTTGTAGGAATTGGAAATGAGATGAAGCTAAAAAGTGAATGCTTGCTTGTAAAGTATGCTTGGAATATAAGTGAGCAAGATAACAAATGAGCCTATAGTGAAGCAATTGTATCCCAAAGAAAACAAATCGTTAAGCAACTAAATTAAACTTGCCACATAACTCCAAATACTTGCATGTAAGAAATGAGTTGCTCTAAATCCTCCTTCTAAATAAGGAGGAAGGATGTCTTGGGTAAAACCCAAGCTCCCACAAGACATCCTTCCTCCTTATTTAGAAATGAGTTGCTGTAAAACCCAAGCTCCCACAGGAAAAAAAAGATCTTTTATTAAGATATTACAATGGAGCTAAAGCCTCTTAGAGGGCTGCCCAAAAGATGAAAGAGATTTGTACAAGATGAGAGCTAGAAACAGCTATAATATCCCTTCAACAATAGCAACCTCAAGGGCCAATGAAGACTCTCCTAAATCTGAAAATTGCAATCTCCCAAAGGCCCACGGCCTAGCCTTCTTTGCAATTCCTAGTGTCCACGAACTCCCTGGAATAGATCCTAGATGCTTGAGAGGTCCTACAAGAAAACTAGTTAGTCTCAATGATATTTCCTCAAGGCACTTATGTCCAAAATCCAACTATGGGATGCAAAACTAAGACAAAATTAGTGTGAAAAGAGCATGGAAGTATGATACAAAATAATATACAAAACCAAATCAAGTGAGGGGATTGAACCCCATCACTTGCTTAGTTTGAAAAATGATCTTGAAAAGCTAAATAGATCGATGAACTATGGAATTCAAAGAACAAATGAATGCTCCATGGAGAATGTGTCAAGAGTGGGTTGGTGCCCCCAAAGATTTCCCTTCACGCTTGATATTTGATCCAACAAGATTTTCCTCTACAAAACTTCAATTCAACATTAGTCCCATATAGATCTAACAAATAAGCAATGATAAGAAAACTCTAGAAATTTATTGGAAAGTAACTAGAGATCTCTACACCTAGAGCATATTCCTAAATCAGTTGCTAATGCAAGATAACTTTACATTAACAAATCTACAATAGCATATGAAAATAACATAAATCAAAGCATGAACAAAGGAAATTTTACCAATAGTAAGCCAATCATCATACTCCAATGGAACAACTCATGAATGAACGCCAAAGTCTTTTATTGCAATTGAGAACAAGTGTACATAAGAGCAGAGCTTCCACAAGCACAATAACTCATAAAAATGGATACAAAATGAGAGCACAAGGCTCTATAATATAGAGAAATGAGAGCAAATCCCATTGTAGCAACCAAGTGACAAATGACCATGGAAAAGATCCCAAGGGAAGAAATCGAACTCCAAGTGTGAGGACTCCAACAAATCGAATTCCATAGGAGGCATCAAGATCTCCTCAAGCAAAATCGAATTCTCCAAGTGTGAAGATGAGCAAAGCCAAGTGTGAAAGAGAGGGAGTCAACTCCCAACAATCAAATCATCAAGTGTAACCTCTCCAATCTTTTCCCCTCCAAGCCATGTGTAGTCCTCCTCTAGGAATTGCGTGGGCCTCTTGAGCAAACTTGTGTTTCATGATGGAATGACAAGTGTAGATGGATGGGAACCAATGTAGGGACAAATTTCCACAGAAATCTCTTGCCAAATATTCTCTCAAATCCTCCCAAACGAGCATTAACTCCACGAATTTGAATTTTCCAAGTAAGTAGCTTCCTCATTTATTGCCAAAAATTTAATTTTCTTGAGTGGGCCATGTATTTATAATGCAAGGTGCCAAATCATCCTATACTTGTCCTTTGACTTAATGTAATTTCCAAGTCATTTCCATGTCATTTTGTCACATGGAACTATTTATTTTTTCTCCATTTGATTTATTTCTGATTTAATTTATTATCAGATTTCCCACTAAATTGGGTTTTGAGGGTCTCGAACTTATTTTTTACCCATCAAAGTGTCTAGTAGAAAGTTGAGGGTGAGAGGTGTAATTTTGAGCACGCATACCCCATACAAATTCTCTAGATATCTCACCTATTACATACTACATTCATATTTTATTCAAATTTCTGCCTTGTGGGAAATTAAAATTAAAAAATGACCCCTAGACCTATTCAAATTTCATGAATTTTACGAGTGATCTAGTATGGTAATATACAATGACTTTAGACACTAGGACTCACCCAAGGTCTCGCCTTCAAGTCGTATTATGGCTTTGGGGTTATGCTTGGATGAAACAACTCAATTAATTATTAAGCCCATAAGGATATTAATATTAACCAAGTGAAAAAAGCCTCCCAAAGTAAACTCACTTGATGACAATGTCCCAAGTTACCTAGGCTTGTTACATGACTCAACTTATCATACTAGCATCACTTTACATCATCCCCGCAAGGCTTGTGGAATCTGAGTATAACAGAAGAAGATGAGAAGAAGAAGTAGAGTTGAAAAACTCTGATGGTATGATGAATTCTGATGGTACATGAAGCCTCTGATACATCCTTGGGCATGAAGTCTTCAAAAAATATTTGGGTACACTTCAATGGTCAACATGACACAGTCAATATCCTATGAGAGTCACAAGTCATTAGTATGTTCTTAATTGATAATTAGTGAATGAACTACTTATATATGTGCATTCCTCCTTCCAATAACTCTGTTCAGTTATGCTAGCACATTGACAGTCATTTGCATTGGTCATACGGGGATTTTTGCTTATTTCTTTTACCTCTAGAATCATAACATACACGTTTTGACTCTCTTTCTTGTTATAAGGGAAGGGTATTGAAACTTTCTAATCAAAATCTGTAGTATTTTTTCTGATACGTGGTCTCCAACTCTTCCAAGGCATGTTAGGGAAGAAACTGTTTTCTGGATATGTAATCATCCTAGACAACAACACTTTTAGGAAAATAACCATGTTAGATGAAAAACTGTGTTGAAGTCTTCAGGGAATGACTTAGCTGTCAATATTTTTTTCCATGACTGATTGTTCCAATGATCTCTTTCCTTGGTAGTTTCTTCAAGAGAGTGCATATACCAACTTTAGTTAGTAATAATACTGTTATGTCTCTATATCTTGCTATCAGTAATCAGATAATTGTCTTTCTTACAGCACAATGTTTTTTTTTTCCTATGTAAAGGAGACCTTAAATGTCCAAAGACTAACATTTGAAATATGGAAATTCAGCTCTCTTGCCTGTGGACACATGTTTGGCATGTCCTGTATTAAAAAGTGGCTTTGGCAACACGAGGACAATATTGGCAAGGTAAAAATATTTAAACTCATGTATTGTTGATTTCCATGGCATGATGTTAGATGAACTATTAAGACAATAAAGTTCTGAATAAAGATAATCAAATTTATATTATTTTTATTGCAAACAAAACTTGGAGATTATAATTTTGTATTTCTGCAAAAATGTGTAGTGTCCGCAATGCAATGACAAGGCTGAGCTGAGTGACATCAGAATTCTTTATGTGCCAGTTATAGCTGTCACTTGTCTACATCAGTGACAGAAGTTATCTTTGCTAAAATATCCTCAGTTTTCCAGCACGCTTCAAGCTTCATTCCACATATTTCAATGAACAGATGATTGATTTGTTGTGGCTGAAAGCATGGAAAACAGTTTCCAAGTGATCCTACTAGCTATTAAACAAGTAACCACTAGATCAGTTTGATCATCTGCCATGATTAACAAGTAATATTTCCATAATTGCAGATGTCAGTTGAACATATCTGTTTTTAAGGTATTAGAAGCCCAGTCCCTCCGTGGGTTTTGTTTGGCAAAGTGTAATGGTTCAAGCTCCTAAGGTGATACACAGAAAGGAAAACTTGCAAAATGTTAAAAACCTTGTTGCATGTTCTTTTAATTTCTGTCATGCACCTGAATCTTGTATACATCAAAATTTTGCATCCTGCAACATTACCTTTGTTCATCAATGCTGTGTTTTTTATCAGAAGTGATGGTGTGGTTGGAAATTTGTTGTTAGTACCATAGCTATCAACCCTCTGTAATTTCCTACTAAGTTTTCGGGGAGATTAGCCAAGTTCTCAACAGTTATAGTTGGCTGTTTGTTGTGGGCTCTTTAATTTCGTTATGCAGGTTAACCATATTTGACCCTAGATTTCATTTAGCATAATAATGTTTGTGTTAGTAGTCTTACATTTCCAATCAATATTCAGTTTTTTGAGAGATTGCTTTTACTATTATGGTTAGGCAGCCTTTTTGATATTTAAGTCCTAATAAAATCCTAAGCAGTAGTAATTCGATTTGATTATTCTCTTCTAGCCTAACTGGGCTTAAATGACTAATTATGGTCTATAGAGGATTAGCTATAGTTATAACATAGTATAACTAGGATTGGAAGTCTAAAAGAGTCTTCTCTTTTTGGTTGGGTAACTAGAACAAATTTTTGAGAAGTACTATGGTGTAGGGAAATCGATTTTTTTAAAACTATTTAAGGTCTGTCCAAACCTGTTTGTATTTGAAATATTATACATAATGTCACGTGAGACTAGCATAAGATGTAAGGCATTTGAAAATTGTCCCAAGGGTTTTGCTTGCAAACATGCTCCAAATTGTTATGAGATGAGATGAGTGAAGGTGATGTATCCAATGGTTCTGCTTGCAAACATGCTCCAAATTGTTATGAGATGAAATGAGTGAAGGCAATGTGGCAAAATTATTATTTCATGCGATTGAGCTATACATTTTGTATAGATAGATAATTTTGTCCTATCTTTTCAGTTTTTTAACGTCTTTGAAATTGATTTTATAGCTTATGACATGCACATGTGCAAATTTTGTTTTGAAGGATTTTCGATCTACTCATGTAGCCCTCTCTCAATGTTATTTCTAGACAATACATGACCCCATAAATTTACCCATCTCAACGTCATTTATGCACAACACATAAACTCGTATGTTTGGGCACTTTTCATTAGCTTCTTTATTTGATGGAAACTTATTAGTTTGTTATTAGATTCATAACCTAATGAATCACTAATAATTCTTTTATATCTTATTAATGTTGGAACCTAACTTTATGCTAGTTTATCACAACTTTTTGAACTTTTGGAGCTAGTTAGTCAATGGGTCAATTGACACTAGACAGTCGTGGAATGATCACCTTACGGAGAAGTCGATTAAGTGGTCAATGGTTTGGCTGCATAACCAACTAGAAGACAATGGTCAATTAGTAGTATCACTGACTTATTGGTTTAAGGAATTGACTGTATTGTCAGATTGACTTGAACAATTAACTAAAGGACATAAAGCCAATGAGATAACATTGATCGACTGTAAACAATTTAACAACTAAGCCTTGTCATTGGACTAAATCCTCAGTGACTCAAGGAGATTGGTTAGATTTGGTACTCATAAGTTGCTATGCAACCAGTTCATAAAATAGAAGAAAAGATAGATCAATGACTTAAAAATTAACATCTTCGAGGGGGTAACCTCCTTTACATTACATAAATGAGCAATTCTTGGATGATACAAATGATAAGACCTTGGTATATATAGGAGTCTAAGAGTTCACAATAAAATCAAACCCTACATAACAATAATAATGTAAGGACACAACAATGTATAAGAAGTAAGCATTCTAAAACTGTTGTTCTAAAGAATAGAGTAGGTAAAGTAAAATAATAACAATAGGGGACTACACTAACCATAACAATAAGGGGAATACAATAGTATTATAGGGACCTAACATGCCCCTCTCCTTTAAAAAAGTGTTGTCCTCAACGCTTGAGTAGTTCTAGATGCTTTTGTATATAACTCTCATCCTCCCACGTGGAATCTTCAACGGGTAAGTTCTTCCACTTAATGAGATACTCTGAAATTAATCGATTTTGTAGCTGTCGGGTTCTTTTTTCCGTGACTGCTTCAGACTCTAATATGATTGTTCCTTCTTCATCAAGTTCTGGAAACACTGTTTGAACTGGGAGCTTGTTACCGATAACCTTCTTTAAGCATGAAACATGGAAAATTGGGTGTATTCAAGAAGATGCAAACAACTCTAATTTGTATGCCATAGTAACAATATTTTGCAACACCTTGTAAGGTCCATAGTACTTGGGTGATAATTCATTACCCTTCTTAGCTTGCTCGAGGGACATTTGTTTGTATGGTTGTAGCCATAAAAATACCCAGTCGCCTACATCAATACTCCTTTCACTGCGATTTTGTTCTGCTTGTTTCATTCAATTTTGCGCCAGAGTTGTTGAAAATTGTAACAAGGTTCGATCTTCATAAATGTAATTGAGTCACTATGTAATGTACTTGTCAAAAGAATAAAGAAAATAATTTTTATTATTGTTAGAATGACTTATTAAAGCATGGGTTTCATGCTTGGGTCATCATTATATTAGTCAAAGTCCCCATTGTGGGCTCCTAGGATTAATATTGAGTCATTAGAGTCATTGTACCTTTTATAAGACCCTTCTCGGGCTTTCAAATCATGTAAAAAGAATTATTCTTCAGTCAAATATGTATTATGTCACCTCCACACCAAGTCGGCCTAAAGGAGATCAAGTTGGCATGAATTTGGGCAGTTCGACCTCACCTGGAGCTTATATATTTGGAGCAAATCGAATTCATTTGGACACACTCTCTCACGCAAGTTCGATATCTCAAGAAGTCACTGGGAAAAGTGCGAAGTAGGAGAAGGAGATAAAAAGAAGTGCGAGTTTGGTCAAGGAAGAAGAAAAGGAGAAAATCAAAAGTTTGGTCTCTCTCTCGTGCCCTACTTTGGAAGATCAAAGTATTTCTATTGTTGTTGCTACCAGTTGCTGCGTGTTGTTGCATGTTGCTGCATGGTCGAAGTTGCTAGGGTTAAATTGCTGTTGCTACAAGGTTGAAGATTTGGAAGGGACGACTTGGTGTGGAGGAAGGTATGGTCTATGTCTAGGTTGAAGAGTCTCATGGAAAACTATTGAAGGAAAAGAATTTTGATTCGGTTTTCCCCCTAGAGAGGGGTTTTGCCTTGGTAAAGTGCTTACATCTTGCGTCTCATGTTTTTGTGATCTTCATACACATAATTTGGTAATTGCTTGACGAAAGATAATATAATAAAGAAGTAAAAGAAGCCAACATAATTCACAAGTAATTATCAAGAAAGAAGAAATCAAACCCAAATATACTAGTATTGATTTCTCAACATGGTTTCAAAGCTAAGGTCAAGGAAGATTAAAGATCATTCTATTGGCTCAAAGGAAATGTCTACTCCCTCTGTTACAAGCTATATAAGGATGGGATTCAATATTGCAGGAAGTTGGATCAAGAAGTTCTTCCACTACTTATTCAACATGGTCAGAAGTCAAGGGTTCTTGGCCGCTCTTACAGGTTCTCTTAGTGATGATAATGAATGGGTTATTGAGAGTGGAGCATCAAGACATGAGAAAATAAACAACTTCACACTCTATCAAAGGAACCATCTTCTCATGCAATGGAATTGGGATACAACAAAAGCTATGCTGTCAGAGGCTTGGGATAAACACCTTTGAAGCTGGAAAATGGAGCTATGCTACATCTCAACAATATACAACTATATGTTCCAGGTTTGAAAAAGAATTTGCTTTCTATTTCTTGTTTAGAAGATAAAGGAGATAAAGTTGCATTTGTTGATGGAAAAGTTTTGGTTTGGGGAAAAGAATCAAGTATTGATAAAGTTAGGGTTATTGGAGTTTGTGAAGGAAGTCGATATAGAGTCATTACACCACCTCCTCAAGCTTTGGTTCATACAGAAATCAATCCAATTGAGCTATGGCATAAGAGATATGGTCATCTACATTACAAGGTCATTCCTAATCTTAATCAACTAGTTCATGGCATCCCCAATATCAAAGAAGTTCGTGAAGGAGTCTGCAAGGGATGCCCTTTGGGTAAACATACAAGAAAATCATTTCCAAATAGTGAAACAAGGTCTAAAGAAATATTAGACCTCATTCATTCTGATGTATGTGTACCCATGTCTGACAAATCACTTGGAGGTCATCTTTAATATGTAACATTCATAGATGATCATTTTAGAAAGACATGGCTCTACCTTCTCAAGAAGAAGGATGAAGTATTTGAGAAGTTCAAGGAGTTTAGATCTGAAGTGGAAACCCTAACTAAAAGAAGAATAAAAACTTTGAGCTCAAACAATGGTGGGGAATACACTTCTAAAGAATTAATTGCATATTGTAAAGATGTAAGAATTAAAAGGGAGCTCATTGTTCTCTACTATCTCGAAAAAAATGGGGTGGCTGAAAGAAATAATAGGTCAATTGAAGAAGACATTCGAACAATTCTCCTTGATCAAGACTTACCAAAATTATTATTGGGAGAAGCAACAATGACAACAATATACATTCAAAATAGAAGCCCTCATAGAATTATGGAGAACATCACACCTGAGGAAGTTTTCACTAGAAAGAAGGCGAGTGCGGGTCATCTTTGAATCTTTGGGAGACCTTCCTACATCCACATTCCAAAATACAAGCGAAAGAAGTTAGACTCTACAAGCATCAAAGGAATATTCGTTGGCTATAGTCTCTCCTCAAAAGCATACATAATCTACATCAAAGAAGGAAGACATATTGAAGTAAGCAGGGATGTCATATTTGATGAAAATCAAGCCTGCAAAAGATCCAAGGACGTTCCTATTGATTCTGATGATGAAGACATACCTATATTCGAAGAAGAAGTACACCACGACAATCCTACTACTATTCAAGAAGAAGAACAAGGACCAAGTGAGCCTATTCAACCTGTGGTCATACCAACCAATAGGAAATGGCCAAATTGGTTAAAAGCTACCCTCGAAGATGCTGAAGGACATGAAGCTGCAAAGGGAACCTTTAGAGAAAGCAAAAGGTCGAAGAGATACTCTGAATATGTTGCATATATAACAAAACTAATTGAAGTTGAACCATCTACATTCGAAGAAGCTGCACATCAAGAAGTTTGGAAGAAGGCAATGCAGGAAGAATATTAATCCATCATGAAGAATGGAGTTTTGTAAATTGTTCCTAGACCTAGTGACAAATCAATTGTCACCTCTAAATGGATTTATAAGATTAAGCATGTTGTTGATGGAAACATAGACAAGTACAAGGCTATATTTGTTGCAAGGGGTTTCTCTCAAAAGGAAGGCACATATTATGAAAAAACCTTTGCACCTACTGCAAGGTATACTACTATTAGATATTTGGTTTCATTGGTTGACACCATGGGATGGAATATCCATCAAATGGATGTAAAGACAACATTTTTAAATGGGACCATTGATGAGGAAGTATACATAGAACAACCCAAAGGTTTTGAGGTAAATAATAGAGATACTCATGTATGTTGACTCAAGAAGGCCCTATATGGTTTGACGCAAGCACCTGGGGAATGTAATGCAAGAATCGATGCATACATTCTAAGAATTGGATTTGTGAAGAGTTCTATTGATCCAAATCTCTACATCAAGGTAGAGAATAATGAGCCAGTCATTATTCTAGTATATGTGGATTATCTATTCATCACTGGTGTGGAGCAAAGAATTCGAAAGTGCAAGAAGATGTTGACAACTGAATTTGAGATGAAGGATCTAGGGCTAATGCATTATTACTCGGGTCTGGAAGTATGGTAGATACTTGGGGATATATATTTGGGGCAAGGAAAATACATCATTAAATTGCTGCAGAAATTTGGGATGATGGATTCCAAACCCATGACTACTCCAATGATCACCAATCTAAAGAAGTTGAGGAGCTCTGACTCAAGTCTCGTGGATCATACCTCATATCGAAAATTGGTAGGCTCCCTGATGTATGTAGTAGGCACTAGGCTGGATATATGTTTTGCTGTAAACATTCTTAGTCAGTTTCAGTTGGAGCCTCATCATGATCAATGGATAACTGCCAAACACATATTGAGATATTTTTGTGGCACTATACATCACTGCCTAAAGTATGATAGTAAGGAGGTCAAGCTAACTGGCTTCACAGATTTTGATTGGGGTGGCAGTGAGACTGATGGAAGGAGCACTACTGGTGGATGGTTTAGTTTGGGAGTTGCTATGGTGTCATGGATGAGTAGGAAGCAAGATCCCATTGTGTTGAGTAGTGATGAGGCAAAATATGTGGCTGCATGTGAAGTAGGAAAAGAGGCTGTATGGTTGAGGAAGCTTCTAACGTATTTGTTTGAGAAGCCTCTAGATCCTACTGTGATCAATTGTGACAACCAAAGCTGCATCAAGATGTCTGGAGATCATGTGTTTCATGCTAGGACAAAACATATCAACAATAAGTTTCGCTATATCAGGAACTTGGTGCAAGATGGGATCGTGAAGCTGGAGTATGTGTCGACAAATGAACAGGTAGCTGACATACTAACAAAGTCTCTTCCTAATAAGATGCTTGAATATCTTAGAAACATGCTTGGTTTAATAGATATTGTTGATCTTGTTGATAAAAATTTGGAAGATATTTGTTGAAGCTTTGTGAGTGAAACATTGCCTGGGAGGACATCAGGGCGACACTATGTGTTAATGTTTGATCCCGAAGTAGGGGGGGTGGCATTGGTCTTAGAGCTCTGACCTCAGATATGCACCTGGATCCCTGGGTTGATGGTTAGCAAGTAAGCCCGATGGTACCTAGAGAGGCTGAAAGATTTAGTCCATCTTAGTCCCACCTCTCCATCTAGATAGATTTCCTTGGTTTGGAATCTAGTCCATGGCATTTTGGTGCCTAAAATCTTCATAGTTCATATAGTTTGAGATCTTCCTTATGAATACCTCCCTAGTTAAGAGGGAGTGTTTAAAATTGTAACTAGGTTCAATCTTCATAAATGTAGCTGAGTCACTATGTAATGTGCTTGTCAAAAGAATAAAGATTTTATTATTATTATTATTGTTACAATGACTTATTAAAACATGGGTTTCATGCTTGGGTCATCATTATAATAGTCAAAGTCCCCATTGTGGACTCCTAGGATTAGTATTGAGTCATTAGAGTCATTGTACATTTTATAAGACTCTTCTTGGGCTTTCGAATCATGTAAAAAGAATTATTTTTGAGTCAATATAAAGGTATTGAAAGCACGTATATGTTTGGAAGTCTGCCTAAAGGAGACTTCATTCCACCAATTAAGTACCCTCTGTTCACCAAATACAGGTACTGGGAGCATATTGAATTCATTTGGACACTTTCTCACCCAAGTTTGATATGTCAAGGGTGTATGGGAAAGTGAAGTAGGAGAAGAGGAAAGAAGTGGGAGTTTGGTCAAGAAGAAGAAAAGGAGAAAATCGAAAGTCTGGCCTCTCTCTCTCTCTCTCTAGGGCTCCTACTTTGGAAGATCAAGTCCTTCTACCATTACTACGTCGCTTGTCATTGTTGTTGTATATGTTGTTGCATGGTCACCTTAATAGTGTTGAATCACCGATGCTACAAGGTCAAAGATCTGGAAGGGTTGACTTGGTGTGGAGGAAGGTCTAATCTATATCTAGGTTGTAGAGTCTCAAGGAAAACTATTGAAGGAAGAGAATTTTGTTTGCGTTTTCCCCTAGAGAGGGGTTTTGCACTGAAAAAGTGCATAAATCTTGTGTTGTGTTTTTGTGATCTTCATAACACATAATTTGGTAGTTGCTTTATGAAAGATAATATAATAAAGAAGTAAAAGAAAGAAACATAATTCACAAGTAATTATCAAGAAATAATAAATCAAACCCTAATATACTAGTATTGATTTCTCAACAAGAGTGAGGTTATCCTTTAAGAGTTAGAGAACTTGTTGTTGATGCTCGATGTGATCTTCCACTCCTTGAACCTTAACATTTTCTCTTAAATATGATGTGATGGGTGGTGGATGATATCCATAAAGTGCCATAAATGGGGTCACTTTCGCTGCAGTATGGAATGAAGTGTTATACCACCATTCAACTAGAGGTAACCACTTGATCCATTGTGTTTGTTTATCAAATATAAAGCAACGAAGATATCCTTCCAAACATTCTTTCACTATCTCAGTTTTCTCGTGAGATTGAGGATTATAAGATGAGTTATGAGCTAATTGAGTACCAAGACAAGAAAATAATTCCGTCCAAAATTTTCCATTGAAAGTGAGATCTCTTTCACTTACAATAACTTTTGGGTTCCATGTAGTTTTTGAATTGTTTCCATAAATGCAGTAGCAACTATACTGGCTTTAAAAGGATGAGATAATGCACAAAAGTTTGCATATGTGGTAAGTCTATCAACTATGACCATGATGACACTCTTTCCTTCAGACTTGGGTAAACCTGTGTTAAAGTCCATTGATACCTCCTCCCAATACTGACTTGGAATGGCTAAAGGTTATAACAAACCCGAGGTTTTAATTGTCTCAACTTTATTTTGTTGGAAAACCAAACATTCTACCACAAACTTATGAATATCAGATTTCAGGCCATCCCGAAAAATTCCTTCTTGACCCTGTGGTAAGTTTTTAATAATTCCGAGTGCCCTCCTAAGGGGTAGGTGTGCAAGTCCAAAATAATCTTTTGCTTGAGTTGGGAATTCTTACAAAGATATAATTATTGTACCATAATGAATCATTTTTTCAACTAAATGTATCAAATGTACTGGGATCTTGCTGCAACTTTTGAATGAGTGTCCACACCTCTTCATCATTCTTCCATTCATCCCTTGCTTCGGTTATCCAATCAGGTTGGATAATATAAATGACACAAAACAATGCTTCCACATTTTCATCCTTTCTTGAGAGTGCATCTGCAACAACACTTTTCTTCCCTTTTTTGTAGATGAATTCAAAGTCATAATCCAACATCTTTGTGACCCATTTTTGTTGCTCTTCTGGAGATAATCTTTGTTGCAAAAGGTATTTAGGACTATCATGATATGTTTTTACCTTGAAGTGTCTTCCCATTAGGTAAGGTCACCATTGCTTTAGTGCATGTAGTATTGCCAACATTTCCTTCTCATAAATAAGTTTGTATAAAGACTTTCCTTTGATTGAACGACTTTAAAAAAACAATTGGTCTTCCTTCTTGCATTAAAACAACACCAATTCCATTTCTCGAGGCATCACATTCTACAATAAAGGTTTTTGTGAAGTCTGGCGTTGCTAGGACCGGTGTTTGGCAGATTTCCTCTTTAATATGTTCAAAGGGCTTAATTGCTTCTAGAGTCCAAGAAACTACATCTTTCTTCAATAATGTTGTTATAGGTGCTGCTATTCTCCCATAATTATTAACGGACTTGTGATAATACCCTGTCAACTGGAGAAATCCTCGAAGATGCTGTATGGTTGTGGGAATTTTCCATTCCCTAATGGCATTAAGTTTGTTATTGTCTACCTTAACACCCTCATGAGATACAATATGACCAAAATTTTCCACCTCTTGTACCCTAAAGAAACCTTTGGAGGATTTTGCATATAATTGTTTCTCCTCCAATAGTTTGAGCACGTAGTCAACATGTTGAACATGATCCTTCTAAGACTTGCTATATATTAGTATATCATCAAAAAATACTAACACAATTTTTCTAAGGAAGGGTTTGAAAATGGAATTCATCAAACCTTGAAATGTGGAAGGTGCATTAGTAAGGCCAAAAGGCATGACCAAAATTCATAATGACCCTCATGAGTTTTGAATGTTGTTTTCAGAATGTCTTCAGTCTTTATTCTAATTTGATGATATCCTGAACGAAGATCTTGGTGAAGTAAATTGCTCCATTTAATTCATCCAACAATTCATCAGTGACAGGAATGGAAAATTTATCTTTAATAGTGAGCTTATTGAGCTCCCTATTATCTGGACACATATGCCATGATCTGTCCTTCTTGTGTACCAATACTACTAGAGCAGAAAAGAACTTTGACTAGGTTGAATTATACTAACCTCTAGAATTTCTGCAACCATACATTCAATTGCGCTCTTTTGGGCATAGGGATATCAGTAAGGTCTGATGTTTGGAGGAACACTTTCTGGAATCAAATGAATAGCATGATCATAATCATGAATAGGTGGGAGGTCTTTGGGAGTCTCAAATACCTTGGAATGATTGTCCAAGAATTTTTGGAGATATGGAGAAATAGATGATTTTGATGTTTGAACCTCTAGTGAGCATATTTGTGAAACTACGCCCTGTTGTTCTTTGTTCAAAAGCTTTTTCATGCCATTAGAGCTTGTGGAGAATTCAATAGGGCAATAAGTATGTTAATTCTCTTTAACTTGATAACTATTTGTGTTTCCTTTTTACTTATCAGCTTTATTCCTTATTATTATAATGTGAGATATATCAAACACCTATCAAAACCATAAGAACAATGAGACAGTATACAGGCTGCAAGCCAAAGCCAAAACCCCTCCTCTTGAGGGGGAAAACCCTTAAATAATTTTCTCTTCTTATAGATCCTTCAATTGACAAATACCATGACCTAGTGACTCAAACAAATGCCCTCCAATACCAGTCACCAACCCACCCTCCTACTGCAAGATCTTCGACCCCTTATTGTAGATCTGAAATCTTTGATTGCCCTACAACTGCTACTACTATCTCAGAAGACTTCAATCTTCCTTTAAGAGCCTCTTCTTTCCTTCACTTGCATTTTCTTAAGAGGTAGGGCTAGTAAGATACCTTAAGAGACATTCGCTTTCCTTCTTTTCTTCCTCTCTTTCAAGATCAAACCAAATGTAGCACTAATGCAGAAACCCTAGCTTTGATTTGCACGTGGGAGAGAGAGAGAACCAATCAAAACATCTCGGCTTCCTTCGACCTTTTCTTTGTCTTCTTCTTTTACCTTCTTTTCGTCCTCTTCTTCACATAGAATGTGAGTGAGTGTCCTTTAGGAGAACGAGTTCCTTTCCTTACATAGGCTTCTTCAATGGGTAGACTTAGCTCTTCATTTACGCTGACTTGATAGTCCTTAGGCCGACATGGTGTTTCGATGGAATCTTGACACTTTAATGACAAAAATATTTTTTCTTTACAAAATACAATGTGCACATTGGGTCTTCAATATATGACAATGACTTTTAAATCCTAGAAGCACTCAATGGGTGCTTGACCTATAAAATAAAAGAACTTGAGCATGAAACCCACACTCTAATAATAATTTCTTTTTCATCTTACAAAATACATTTCATTCTTATGAAGACTGAACTTAGTTACACAATTTTCAACACTCCCTCTTAACTAGGGAGGTATTCATAAGAGGTACATGGTCATTCTTAATCTGAAGAGTTCTCATAAAAAGAGTCGGATTAGTAACCCATCTATCTAACATCATATCAACCAACATTGTTACATTGCAATTCCTTGATTAACAACTCTATTTCTCCACAAGATCAGAGCACAATGCTGGCGAGACCAATGATTTACAGACACCATCATCATTGTCTCTCAAGGTACATACTCCATTCGGGTGTTCACTGAGTATGACCTTATTTGGACTATTCTTATCTTGGATAGCTAGTCCTCAAAGAATATCGGTCCACGAATACTCTTGTCTTGAATTCCCTACCACATTCTCAAAGAGTATCGAATGTCAGATGGTTACTCAATCCTCCATTCTTTTTTCCCAAGTGAAGACACGAATGTAGTGTCTATATCTTCCTCTCAATTAGGGAGGATACATCAAATAAACCAAGCTTGTTTGTCAAGTACACAAGCTTCTTGTTCGAAAGTGACTTTGTCAATACGTCAACTACCTTTTCATTTGTAGAGATATATTGTAGCTGCAACACACCATTTTGTACAAGCTCTCGAATATAGTGAAACTTTTTGTTTATATACTTTGTTTTTCCATGGAGCACTGGATCTTCAGATAATCATATACAACTGGTGTTATCACAAAGTATCATTGTAGGGTACATTGGTCTTTTAAACATACCATATATTAGTTTCCTCAACCATACTGCTTCTCTGCTTACTTCACAAGATGCAACATATTCGACCTCAACACTGCTCATCCATGAGACCATGGAGGATCCCAAACTGAAACATCCTCCTGTAGTGCCCCATCCATCTTTCTCACTGCCTCCCCAATCAAAATTTGCATATCCAGTTATTTGGACATCATTCCTTTTATCATACTTTTGACAGTAGTGGAGGGTTCCTTGCAGGTATCTTCGAATATGTTTTGCTGCTATTCAATGATCATGCTTCGGCTCCACTTGGAATTGATTAAGAAGATTTACTACAAATAATATGTCTGGTCAAGTATTCACCAAGTACTTCAATGAGGCAATAAGTTGTCTATACTTGGAAGGATCCACATGGATTGATTCAGAACGCCTTAGTATTTTCAAGTTTGTGGTCATCGAAGTGGTCATAGGTTTTCAATCCATCATGTCAAACTTTTTTAGCATCTTGATCACATACTTTCCTTGACCCAAATAAGCTTCGTCAGGTCCTTGCCAGAATTCTAGTTGTTAGAGAATAAAAAAGGCAGGAATATCCTCTTGTCTTGATTATTTACTTGTGATCTTCTTTAGTTCTTATTATGTTCTTTTTGTCTTTCTTCTTATTAGTTCATCAAGAAAATGTCAAAGCAAATACATGTAGATCAAGGACACCAGAAGTAGGCTAGTAGCCAGGGCAAAACCCCCTCGAGGGGAAAACCCAGTCAAGATAATTCTTCCTTCCAATAGTATTATTTGTGAGACTCTTCACCTTAGAAATGATCCAAACTTTACCTCCACACCAAGTCACCTTCCAAATCTTCGACCTAGCAGCAGCATCCAGTTACCGAGCAACTTTACAGATTTTCCTTTGCAACTTCCAAACTTCAAAGACTTCGATCTCCCAAGAGAGACCACGAAACAAAGAGATTCATTCACCAAAATTTCAATTTTATCTTTCTCGTTCAGATAGACCCAACTCACACTTCTTTTGCCTCCTTTTCCAATTTCACACTTTTTCCCTTGGTGTCGAGAGTTGCAGTGAAGTGGTGGACAAATGAATTCGACCTTTTTGTATATAGAGCCTTTTGATGAGTTCGAATTCCTTCCCTTGAGGCTGAATTGTTCTGATTAAGGTCGAATTGGTGTGTAGGGCTACTAGACCACTTTTGACTAAAAAACAAATCTAATTACATTATTCAAAAGCCCAAGAAAGGTCAATATAAATCTGTGACTAACCTAGGAGTCCACAATTGAGAATTTATACTAAACATGACCCAAGCATGAAACCCATGCTTTAATAAGTCCTTAATACTAAAATAAATGATAATATAATTTATTTTTCTTCAATTCTTTTGATGATTACATTAAATATAAATTATGAGGACAGAACCTAGTTACAATCTTCAACACTAGTCCCAAATAGTAATGCATCAACCCAAGATCCTTCATATCAAATTTTTCTGCTAGTTGCTTCTTACATTCTTCAATTCGACCTTCTACACTTGTCAAGAGAAGATCTTCTACATGCAGAAGAATGATCACAGGTTCTTAATCCACAACCTTGCTATAAAGGTTTGGATCAATAGAAATTTTTGTGAATTCTATTCTTTGTAGGTATGCATCCATTCTAGCATACCATGCCCTTGGTGCTTTCTTGAGTCCATATAATGCTTTCTTCAACCTAAAAACATATTCCTTTCGAATTTTAACTTCGAATCCCAAGGGTTGCTCTACGTAGACTTATTCATCTATTGTGCCATTCGTAAACGCAGTCTTGACATCCATTTGGTGGATGTTCCATCCCATCGATGTTGTTAGAGAGACTAATGATCGAATCATTGTATATCTTGTTGTTGAAGCGAATTTCTCTTCGTAGTCGATGCCTTCTAGTTGAGAGAATCCTATAGCCACAAATATTTCCTTACACTTATCTATACTTCCATCTGTTGCATGCTTGATCTTATAGATCCATTTGGAAGTTACCACAAATTTGTCTTCAGGCCTTGGTACGATCTCCCAACTCCATTCTTCATTATAGATTAATATGCTTCATTCATGGCATCTTTCCATTATTAGTGATTTATAGCCTCCTCAAAAGTCGATGGTTCTACTTCTATTAGTTTTGTTATGTATGCAACATACCCAAAATATCTTTTGGGTTTCTTGCTTTCTCTAAATGTTCATTTTACTGCCCCATGACCTTCTGCCTCAAGTAGAGTAGATTTAAACCAATTAGGTCTTTTCCTTGTTTCAGGGATGACCACAGGTTGAACAGGCTAACTAGTACCTTCTTCTTCAAGATGTGATTCTTCTTCTCCCTTGTCAACTTCTTCCTCAAATACTGGAAGTTCTTCATCATCAGAGTCTATGGAAAGTTCCTTTGATTTCTTGAATGCTATGCTTTCATCAAATATGACAATCACGACTGACTTCTATATGATGTTCTTCTTTTGTGTAGATCCTATAGGATTTAGATGAGTTTCTATACCCAACAAAGGTTCCCTTCCTGCCTGATGGATCCAACTTCTTTATTTTTTCCTTTGGTATATGGATATATACAAGACACCTAAAGATCCAAAGATGATCTACATATGGCTCCTTTCCAGTGAAGGATTCTTTCGGAGTTTTGTTGTGTAGGGATCTGTGGGGACTTCGATTCTGAATGTAAACAACTGTCTTTTTTGCTTGTCCCCATGGAAACTTAGATAGATGTTGATCGTGTAACATTACACTTTCTTCAATGGATCTCTTCTTCCATTTTGCAACTCCATTTTTCTCGATATTATATGGGACTATCAACTCTCTCTTAATCCCAGATTCCTTACAAAATGCTACAATCTCTTTGGATGTATATTCTCCTCCATTATCAAATCTTAGTATATTGATTCTTCTTTCTGTAAGGTTCTCCACTTCAGCTTTGAATTATTTAAATTTTGTTAATGCTTCATTTTTGGTTTTCATTAAGTAAACCCGGGTCTTTCTTGAATGATCATCTATAAGTGTGACATAATATAGATGACCTCCAAGTGATTTAGGGGTCATAGGGCCACATACATCAGAGTGAATGAGATCCAATATTTCTTTTGACCGTGAAGCACTGCTTCCAAATGGCCTCTTGGTATTCTTACCCAATGCACATCCCTTACATATTCCTTCACGATCTTCCTCCAGTTCAGGTTTTCCATCTACTATGGAAATTAGAGTTGGAAGGATCTTGAAATGTAGGTGACCAAATCTTCTATGCCAGAGTTCACATGGGATAATTTCAATGTGAACTAGGGCTTGAGCCACAAGAGATGCCAGTCTATAGAGTTTTCCTTCTCGAATGCCAATGCCTTTAACTTGATCTATACTCGAGTCTTTACTCCATACAAAAACCTTTCCATCAATGAAGGCTACTTTATCACCCATATCTTCTAGGCTTGAAATGGAAAGTAAATTTTTATGCAAACCTGGAAAAATAGAATGTTGTTGAGGTGTATGTTGCTTTCATCTTCCAGCTTTATAGAGGTCGATCCAATACCCTTTACAGGATAGATCTTGTTATCTCCAAGTTCCACTGAATAAGTGGATTTTCCTTTTGATAGGGTCTTCAATTTTTGAAAAGAGAATCCATACAGGGAAAGTAGATTTGAAAACAAAGGAATAACCTGTTCAGAGTTTTTTTTTTAGTAACCCCTCGTTTCATACTTCAAAAGTGAGTCCATCATTAGGGTTGAATGCCAAATCATCTTTGGGAAGATTTGAGAGAATTATGGGAAGAATAATTCTCTCAAATATTCCCAAAGATCATTTGGTGTTCACCCCTGATGATGGACTCACTATTGAAGTCTGAAACGTTGGGTTACTAAAAAAAACTATGAACATGTTATTCATTTGTTTTCAAGGTCTTCAATTGCTTGGAATGGCCAGTCATATGTCTTGATGCACCACTATCAATCACCCAAATGTCTTCATCTCGAAATGTGCCAGAGAGAGCCGACAAAAGACCTTCAACTTTGATTAGTACCTTCTTTGAGGTGGGAAGTAGATTCCATGTTTTCTTGATACCTTCCTTGAGGTATATAGCTATCTTGAAACATTTCTTGATGAATGTCTTAATTGTAGAATTGATCTTCATTATGCCCTTTGCTAACCTTAGCTCTGATACCATGTTGAGAACTCAATAGAGCAATACGTATGTTAATTATCTTTAACTTGAGAACTGTTTGTGTTTCCTTTACTTATTAGCTTTGTTCCTTATTATTATAATGTGAGATACATCAAACAACTATCAAAACCATAAGAAAAATGAGACAATATATAGGCTGCAAGCCAGGGCCAAAACCCCTCCTCTTGAGGGGAAAACCCTTAAATATTTTTCTCTTATCATAGATACTTCAATTGATGAATACCATGACCTAGTGACTCAAACAAATTCCCTCTAAGATTAGTCACCAACTCGACCTCCTACTGCAAGATCTCCGACCCCTTACAGTAGATTTGAAATCTTTGATTGCCCTGCAACTACTGCTACTACCTTAGAAGGCTTTGATCTTCCTTTAAGAGCCTCTTCTTCCCTTCCCTTGTCTTTTCTTGAAAGCTAGGTCTAGTAATATACCTTAGGAGACCTTCACTTTCCTTCTTTTCTTCCTCTCTTCCAAGATCGAACCAAATGTAGCCCTAGCGCAGAAACCCTAGCTTTGATTTGCATGTGGGAGAGAAAGAGAACCAATAAAAACATCTCGGCTTCCTTTGACCTCTTCTTTGTCTTCTTCTTTGACCTTATTTTTGTCCTCTTCTTCACATAGAATGTGAGTGAGTTTCCTTTTGGAGAATGAGTTCCTTTCCTTATATAGGCTTCTTCAAGGGGTAGACATAACTCTTCATTTAGGCCGAGATGATATTTGGAGGGAATTTCGACACTTTAATGACAAAAATAATTTTTCTTTACAATATACAATGTGCCCATTGGGTCTTCAATACATGACAATGAATTTTAAATCCTAGAAGCACTCAATGGGTGCTTGACCTAAAAAATAAAATAACTTGAGCATGAAACCCATGCTCTAATAATAATTTCTTTTTCATTTTACAAAATACATTTCATACTTATGAAGACTGAACCTAGTTACAAAATTTTCAACAAAGCTGATTATGTTTTCCGGTTTCCCTGCGATACCCCTTAATTCAAATTCATTTCCTTCCCCAAAAAATTCAATAAAAGTTATTGAAAATTAAAATCTATTGTCCCCAAAGATTGTAACCCTTGGACTCCTAGTATAACATCAGCACCACCGATTGGAATGGAAAGCATTGGACTATTCGATACATACCCCCCCATGGTTAGCTTGATATTATGGCACTTTCCAGAGCAATTTATAGTTTCTCCATTTGCAACCATCACTTGACACTCTTGTGTTGGATATTGGAAGAAATTCAATTCCTTGGCTATCTTACAATGAATAAAATTATGGGTACTATCCAAATCGATCAACACTAATATCTTTTTCTTCTTGATATATCCTTCTATCTTGAGAATTTGAGGAGTGGTAATTATTGCCAATGCATTACAAGATATGGCCAGATTCTTTTATTCTGTCTATGGGGTTGGTTCTTGGTGTATATCCTCTTGTTTTGATGTTTATTGTTCCTTTTCTTCCCCTTCACAATCTATGTATAATAATTTATTCTTAGCACACTTATGACCTTTAGTGTCTTTGCTATCACAACTATAACAAAGCCATTTTTCTCCTTTTTCCTCCAATTTTTGTGGCGTCAACCTTGTAGGTTGTGGAAGGCTAGGAGCAACAACACTTCCAAATTTATAGTTGTGAGTGGTAAACTTCCTTGTTGCCATTATTTTGCTTTCAAATTTTCTTGCCATCTTGAATGCCTTCTCCAATGAATCAGGTTCTCAAAGGTGAACCTCATGTTGGATGTTATCCTTCAAAGTCCCTATGAAGACATCAATCCTATGCTCCTCTAGAATATCAGTGACCTTGATATTCAATTTTTGGAAGTCCTCAATGTGCTCCACCATTGAACCCTTTTGTTTGAAATTTATCAATTGGCTAAAGAAAGTGTTGCTCTTTGTATCCTCATAACGTGCTATAATTTCCTCCTTAAAAATTGACCAAGTGACTGTTAAACATATACATGGAATGCACACAAGATATGAAATATAAGAATGAGATATTTATTATTCACAATGATATATATTTATATTACATTGGTGTGACTCTTGGATTCCATATTCCAAGGTCTCTTGGACTCCCTTTTAATGTCCAACTCCCACACCTTAACCCTTGGCGAATTAGGTGTCCAACATCCCGCCCTTAATCCAAAGGGGTATGTATGAGTCCAAGAGAAGAGTTGCAATACAAAATGTGAAAAATATGCATAGAAAAACTAGGCTGAATGTGCTCTTTGAAATGTTTTCATAAGGACGTGGTTTAAGGATGACCACCAACACTGGAACACTTAGTGCAATTCTCAAAGCTCTTCCAAATTTGGCAAGAAGCTGAGGTCTTCTGCTAGAGGAAGTGCTCCTAGTGCTTTGAATAGGGAGACCTTCAACCTGGAAAAGGGAGGTCTGCAACTTGCATAAAAAGGGAGAACCTCAACCTGAAAGGGAGGTCTCAACCTGCAATAGTTTAAGGATGAACACCAACTCTGGAATGCTTAATGCAATTCCTAGAATTCTTCCAAGACTGGAAAGAAGCTGAAGTCTTCTACAAGAGGAAGTGTCCCCAATTCTTTGAAGAGGGAGAAGATCAACCTGAAAAGGGAGGTCTCAACCCCACATAGATGGTTGAGGCTGACCACCAACCAAAGGCATGATCAGGGGCATCTTTGTCTCTGTCTACAACTATGAATCTGGTATGGTAGGTTGTGGCTTAGGCTCGCTTGATATGAATTTGAAGCTTGTAGATTACCATCGTTTCCCCCCTTGTTAGATACAAGGTGAGATGACCACCAACTCTGGCCAAGAGATTTTTACATATGACTGAAACATCTTCTTGGTTGTTGATGCCCATTGCCAAGAAGCGATCCATCCAAGATGAATCTTTGTTCTTGCAGGAGGCTTGTTTCTGAAGCATCTGCGTGAAGAATGAGTAGTTTTATGAAATTTCTCACATGGTTGAAGATCAAAACATTGATCTGTCATATGGCCAAATCGATCACAATGTTGGCATTTATCAATCTGTTGTGGCTACTGTGGAAGATGAGCATCATTTGGAACAATTGAAGGTGAAATTTCATAAATAAATACAACAATTTGAAACTGAATGGGCTTGGAATAGTCTGGAATATGAAAGGACACATCCTTTTCATATCCAAAACCAGTTCTGTGCCTATTATGGTAAAGCTCTTCCCAAGGTCTGATGATTGGCTTGGGAAGTGCAGGTTGAATTTCTGTTTCTGCATGCAAATTTTCTCTTGAACTAGGTACTGAATCTGAGTCAACCTCAACTTCATATTCTTGCTGTTGATGGGAGTTTGTCTCAATGTTCTGAACAAAAACAAGTTTAGAATGATGACTCCATTGCTGTAATTCTTCTTGCTAAAGTTGAGATTCAAGCTGCAAAAAAAAATCTTTTCTTGTGCATATTGTAGACAGGTTTGAATGTCAAGGAGAGTGCCCTTGCCAATTTCAACTATATCACGAAAAATAGAGTGTATTGAAGTATTTAGAAACTCTAATAATTCAATGATTCTAGTCATTTGGTCAACAACTCAACTTCAATAAATGAAAGGTGTCAACAATGTCAGTAGGCAACCAATTAATATTATATCTCCTGACTTGGATTTGAATTGCGTAATAAATACCAAAAAAAAACATATACAATCATGCCAATATGGAACAACTATATTATATGCCCTTCACATATGTTCAAAAATTGTATTTACCATCACCTATATAAACTAATAACCACTGCATATAGTGTTTACATAAGAGTTATGCTTCAGTACTCATATAATATGTATAGATATAAATGGGCCAATGTATACCATCATATACCATACCATATTTTGAAAAAGAGACTCAACGGACATAGAGTTAAACCATTTAACCTCCAAGGCAACACTAATAGAGCATAGAGCGACCCTAATTCAAATAGTTTCAATGTAGGTGTAATAAAAACCTAGCATAAACAGACTTTAATTCAAAGAATGGAGGTAAATGAATATGAATGAATGCTCAACCATATACCATTGCAACCTATGGTCGTCACTGATGTGAGGGACTATGTCAACATAATGCTTCACGACATTTCAGGCATGAAAGTCCTCGTTCTGGATGCAAATACAGTCAGCATTACAAATGTGGTTTTCTCGCAGTCAGAATTACTTCAAAAGGAAGTATTTATTGTAGATTTCAAAAGAGGTGATGACACAACTAAAAATACTTTGCTTTCTGTCCCCTACAACATAGAACATTCAACACCTAAAACGACACTTAAGTAATCCGTGGTTTGGACAATATCACTTGTATTTTTCTAATTTTTTGAAGACTCACTACCTTCAGATTCTTGATGATTTTGAGGAACATTCAGTTGTGCAGCAAGTTCAGGAATTCTAGGTTGATTTTATATCTATTGATCCTTATCATTTCACGCTAAATATTCCCTCAAATTATATTTATATGCTTCCTCCAGTTGCAGATCCCCAAAGCACCTAACTCTTTTGTAATAGAGTGCGCGATGGAATATATACAATGTTCTTGGCACTCAAACGTCGACCCATCATTCGATATAAACGGAGCTCAGCTATTGCAAGAAGGATTGCACAAGAAACAAACCAACAATGGAAACAATGACATTCTTTCACCATCTTCGTCCCAAAGGCTCAATAACATTGTTGTGCCAGAGAATTTTCTGTACCCAATTTAATCTCATCTCATGAAGGATACCTTCATTGTGGTAATACAGTGTGGGAGTTGTGTATTAACAATGGTGGTAGCACTGAGAGGAGGTCCACAGATGGAAAGTGTTTCAAAGTGGAGGAGAAACCGGTGGTATACAAAGGGTGGTATATGATATACGTATACACCCGGGAGTCGGGAGGAGGGTTCGTTTCCCACAAATGGCGCAACACCTGTTAACTGTGCGGTATGGTAACCAGACTGTTACATGTATGGAAGAGGTGATGTTATGTATATAACTATTGGCTCTGCTATAAATTACATGCAACATAATATATATATTACAACGAGGATGGGTGGTTTGAGGGGTGTGGAAAAACAAAGATGGCATGCCACGATGCCGATAATACCACACAGGCAATGGAGCCACGAACGGTGGTTTCAATACGAGTCACGAAATGGTGGTTGGTACGAAGGGAACTAGGAGGTATACACCTTGTATGTTTGACTGTGCTTGCACAATCGGCCCACACATGCAGTCGACCTCCCTTGTAGTTTAACTCCTGCCACAACGCTGGAGTAGAGATTGCTATCGAAGTCTGTTGAAAATAGCGTGGGAGTTACGCCAACGATATAATGGACAGACCGACGTTATAGTTCAAGACAATACTGCCTATTATTTGTTCTATGGAGGGTGTTTCTTGTAGCCCTAACAATCTGCCATATTCCTCATATTCCAGATTGCATAAATTACAGAGGAAAAGTCCTAAACAATAAAAATGCGCAGGTAATGTTAGAACTTGTTATGTCAGGATTATTAATAAGACATAATTTGAAACTACCCAGCGATTGAGCACATATCAAATTTGAAAGAGGGCATTTCTTTGGCCCTAGAGAATAAGGAGAGAGACACACAACACATTAATGTAGAGTCTGATATGTTAGAGCCCGTCACAGGAAGAGACTCGCAGCTCTGATACCATGTCAAACATATACATGGAATGCACACAAGATATGAAAGATAAGCATGAGATCTCTATTATTCACAATGATATACATTTATATTACATTGGTGTGACTCTTGGATTCCATATTCCAAGGTCTCTTGGACTCCCTTTGATTGTCCAACTCCCACACCTTAACCCTTGGCGGATTAGGTGTCCAATAGTGACAAGTGGTTTACGAGAACAAAGCCATCGATACCATACAAACTGATTCGGTTCTAAATATTAAGATGCAATGCGTACTTTTGTGTGTGTGTTGTTGCATATCATGGAGATCAAAATATTGCTCCATCTGTAGTATCCACGTTACCAGATCCTTGCCCTCAAACTTCGTCATATCTATCTTTGGAATGTGGCGGGTCTTAAACCCAACATTGGAGTCTCTAAAATCATAATTCATATTCCTTTTGTTCTCCTCATGAGTTTCATGGAATATCTTTTCACCATTAGGAAGCATTTCTTGTAGTAACTTTGTCAAACCTTCCTTCAAACCTTCCATGTCTGCTTTTAAATATGCTTTTAAACCATTCATGTCACCTTTTATTTCCTCTTTTAAACCATCCATGCTACCTTTTAAGTCATCCATGTCACCTCTTAAGCGATTCATGTCCCATTTTAGTTCATATTTGGTTGCTCTTTGTGAGAGCGAAATTTGTTGTACTTCGTCCCGTAATTTTGACATATTATGTTGCAATTCTTCCTCTTCATGAGTCATAGTAGAGATTTCTGAGGGATTAATGGGCGTAGAATTATTTTTTTTGTGAGGCATTCTAGAATCAAATATCTATGCTTCAATATTTCCTTTGAATCACTTCAAACTGATTTTTCAAACAAAAATTATGCAAAATTTAAAAAAATACACACATTTTTCTTACTTTTTAGGAGCTCTATATTGAAGCTGTTGTATCTCTGTAATTTCAGGTCTCCATGGTCTGAAAATTCATCTTGTGGTAGCCATCTGAGTCTTATTTCCAACCCCACAAGTCAGAACGATATTGGATTCTTCAAGAAAGAGTTATGCCCTATCTCCCACTATGACCTGATTATCGATTGGTTCAGGGGAACAAACTTGTAAAAAGTTCCACATGTCACTGTTTTGACCTTCAACCTTGAAAATGTTACACAAAAAAATACAGTCCGTACACTTTCAATAACTTTTTACAAAATTCAAATCCGATGCTTGGAGAGAAAGTTATGATGATTTTCCCTAGTTTACCTGTTTGAGATTAAATTCCGAAGCCTGTAAAAACTCTAACTTCCTCGGATCATATCTCCAAAAAAATAGCGAACCAAGATCTAAAATTAGTACATGAAGTTCACCAATATTTCTGCTCCATGTAGTTGCAATTTCACCTTCTAAAGACTTGTAGGAAAAAAGTTATAGCTAAAATTCCAAGATGACCTGTTTGAAGAAGCGAAACCCTAGAATCCAAAGCTCTGATACCAAATGTTATGCAACCAACTCAAAAAATAGAAGAAAAGATAGAACAATGACTTAAAAATTAGTCTTTTTGAGGGGGAAACCTCCTTTACATTACATATATGAACAATTATTTGATGATATAAATGATAAGGCCTCCTTGGTATATATAGGAGTCTAAGGGGTCACAATATAATCAGAGCCTACATAACAATAATAATGTAAGGGCACAACAATAAAAATAGTCTGCTTCTATGGGGCACAACAATAACAATAGGTTACACTAAAAATAATAATAAGGGGAATACACTAGTATTATAAAGACCTAACATAAGTAAAGGTCCCTATGGGTCGAATATAAAATAATGAGAATCATGATCACATGTTGAGATGGCATAGTGTTGTTTATTATGCATTATGATGTTATGATCATAATTCATTGTGCATTAATGACACCACACAAATTATTGGAGTATTATTTTCTCTTCTATTTAATTTATGATTAGATTATGTTATCTATTCTCTATATTTGGTTCTTGGACATCATAACATTTCCCAACATGATATTAGACTTGATGCTTTAAGACCTAGCCCCTTTTATTCACAAATTGTGCCGAGTTAGGTCTTTTTGTGATTGACTCTGGGCCAATCGATGTTGCTTGGAATTTTTTTATATAAAGTTTAGAACTATCAAAATTTTATGAATATGGCATCCAATGACTTGAAATTCCAATGCAAGGGGGGATTTTTTAACATAATAATTACTTTTAAAGTTATTTAGTGCTATTATTTTATTTTTCCTTTATTATTCATAAAAAAATTACCATTCAAAACAAGAAAATAGGGATCATAGTGCACAAAAAACATGAGACACCAAAATTTAGGTTGCAAGCCATAAAAAACCCACAATGGGGGAAATCCAACTACAATCCTTTGTTGCAAACAAAGTTCGTACTTTGGAATAATCTTCAAAATAGTTGGTACACGAAGACATCTATTGAGGATGAAAACATATATATTGAATAGTGTGTAAAATAATTGATTGAGATACAAATGAGGGTCTGCTTATATACCTAGGTAGGTGCATGTCCATGAATGGTCGTGCCCTTAGAGACATGCCTCTTCACTAATTAATTATTATTTATTTATGTTATTTTTATATATTTTATTCATACATTTCCTTCCCCTTTAGAAAATCTTTGTCCTGAAGGCATTATTAAGGAGAAAGATTGATATCTTTTTTTGGACTTGTAATATCTCTACGTCTTTCAACTTTTGGATAAGCATCTTTGATGATATAAGACCATATGAACTTTTGAGTGTGGTACAAAATCATCTATTGAGAAATCAATGCTTATAGGAATTAGGGTTTGATTCCTCTTTCTTGATAATTACTTGTGAGTTATGTTGGCTTCTTTTAATTATTTATTAGTTTATATTTCATCAAGAAATTACCAAATTAAATGTACATGAAGACCACAATAACAAGATGGCACAAGAGGTAGGCACTCAACCAGGGCAAAACCCCACCAAGGGGAAAACCCGACCCGACTCTTCCACTATTAGATTCAAATCAAGATGAGACAATCCAAGACCCTTTATACCTAGACAAAGTTCTACTCCAATCACTAAGCCAACCTTTCATTCCAATAAAATATCCCTGCCAAAGTCTCCAAGTGTTAGCTTCTCAATTGCAGCTACAATCCATAATTTCAACCCCTAGCTACAAATTTTCGGCCCCCAACTTCAAAATTTTGGACCCGTAGTAGATTCATAATTTCAGCCCCAGCTTCAGTGCAAAAACTTCACACATGTGAGAGAGAGATTGCCCAAGAACTCTATTTAGGTCTTCCCAAATTTTTCCTTCCTTCTCTTGCAACTTTTCTCTTATTTTCTACTTCTTTCTCTTGTAGATTGAACTTGTTGAGTGAGTGCTTCAAATAGGTGGAGCTTCCTCTCCATATATAGCCTTTCTGTTGGGTCGAATAGCCCTAATTCAAGACGATTTCATGAGGATAGGGCTGAATTGGTGTGGAGGTGACAAATGACCTTTTTGACTAAAAGATAATTCATTTTACATGATACAACAACCCAAGAAGGGTCTAATTAAAATGATAATGACTCTATTGACTCAAGACAAAATCTAGAAGCCTTCAATGGAGGCTTTGACCTAGAAATTATTAACCCAAATATGAAACCCATGCTTTAATAAGTCAATTTATTTAACAATAAAATTTATTTTGAAAAATACAATTATGAATATCGACACTAGTTACATTCTTCAACACTCTCTCTTAACTAGGGAGGTATTCATAATTACATACATAGATAGGTACATGGAAGATCTCAAAATGATACGAATTATGAAGATTTCTAGCACACACAGTGCTACAGATTAAATACCTGACCAGGGTACTCTAATCGGGTGTGACTAAGGTGTACTTAAGCTTTATCCACTCTAGGTACCATAAGGATTTTAAGCTCTAACACCAACCCATGGATCTAGGTGCGTATCCAAGGTCGGAGCTCCATGACCAACACCACCCTCCCTAATTTGGGATCTAGACATCAACACATAGGCCAACCATATTTCCTCTTAAGCATCTTGTTGCCACAAGATTCTTCATCTCTCCCTATCAACTAAATCTGTAACATCAACCAATCTAAGCATGCCTATGAAATATTCAAACTTCTTATTCAGAAGATATTTCGTCAACACATCAACTACCTGTTCATCTGTGGGAATATATTGTAGCTTCATGACCCCATATTGTACCAAAATGCTAATTTAATGGTACTTGTTATTGATATGCTTCTTCCTGACATGGAATACGAGGTCTTAAGACATCTTGATGTTGCTTTGATTATCACAATTTATTACTGTAGGATCTAGAGGCCTTCCAAACAAACCTGTCAAGAGTTTTCTTAACCAAAAAACTTCTTTTTCTACTTAATATGTAGCAACATATTCAAATTTAGCACTACTTAATGCAATAGGACCTTGTTTTCTACTCATCCATGAAATCATAGTAGATCCAAAACTGAAACAACCACCGGTAGTGCTTCTCTCATCAATCTCACTGCCACCTCAATCAGAGTCAGTAAAACATGTTAACTTAACTTTCTTTCCATCATACTTCATGCAGTGATAAATTATACCACGTAGGTATCTCAATATATGATTGGTATCTATCGAATGGTCATGACGAGGTTCCAACTGAAATTGACTAAGAACATTTACAACAAAGCATATATCAAGTCTAGTATTTAGCAGGTACATCAAAGAGCCCACCAACTTACGATATCTTATACGATCGATGAGACTGGAGTCAGAGCTTCTTAACTTCTTGAGATTTGTGATCATGGAAGTATTAATAGGTTTGGAATCCATTATATCGAACTTTTGTAACATCTTGATTATGTACTTACCTTGACCAAGATACTCACCAGGTTTCTGCCAAACTTCCAAGTCCAAGTAATAATGCATGAGTCCTAGATCTTTCATTTCAAATTTTGTTGCCAACATTTTCTTGCATTCTAGGATTATGCGCATTGTGCTCCACACCTGTAATGAATAAATAACACACATATAAAAGTATAATAACTTGTTCATTCTTCACTATTTTGATGTAGAGGTTTGCATCAAAAAAACTTTTGATAAACCCAATCCTTAAGAGATATGCATCCATCCTTGCGTACCAAGCCCTAGGAGCTTGATTCAAGCCATATAGAGCTTTCTTGGGTCCGCAAACATGTGTATACCTGCTATTTATCTCAAAGCTTTCTAGTTGTTCAATGTATGCTTCTTCATTAATGGTTCCATTTAGAAATGTTGTTTTTGTTGAGAATTTTGAGGGCTAGTGATCAATTCAAAATTCTCTTCTTGATAATTACTTGTGAGGTTACTAGAGTTGCTTATGTCTTCTCTTCGTTAGCTTATTATCTTTCATCAAGTCAATTATGAAAAGACACGAGACACAAGATTAGGCTCCTAGAGCCACATAAAAACCTCTCCCTCTTGGAGAGGAAAACCCGAAAGGAATTCTTCTTATAGATCTTCAAATGACAAGTACCATGACCAAGACTTAGACCCTTGAACTATGAAAGCCTCCAAGACCTTGTCCCTGCTTATGAGTCTTCTTTCAGTACTCATCCTTCTTTTCTTCATCAATCTGCATTGATGGTATCATCCCTCCAATGAGCATCATCATGCATATTAGTGACATTATATTGTTGAGCATAATTCCTTCGAACTGCTGTATCAAGGTGGTTTACATCTGTTTTGTACTTACTTCAAACTAGCACCATCACTTAGAATATTTGTAGACCAGCATCGAGTCATTGTTGTCTTGTACTCAAGATATGTAGCATGATGAACCGAGACAACTTATTCGTCACAACACTGAGTTGATGTGCAACTTATTTTTGTTGTAAACCCTTGTCACAACCTTTTGAAATCCGCACAGTTTCAGCTCTGAAGTCCGCACTTAATCAACCTTTGAAATCCACATTTGATTCAACTTTGAAATATGCATTTGATTCAACTCTGAAATCTGCATTTGATTCAGCTCTAAAGTCCGCACTTAATTAGCTTCTGAAATCTGCATTTGACAACTTCTGAAATCCGCATTTCCTTCCTTAGAAACAATCCGCATTTGCTTCAGACTAATCCACAATTTTCCACAGATGAATCTACATTCATTGTCCTTTTCTGCGCAGCATAAGTGGGGACAGATAGTTTTTTCCCTTGTATATAAGCCGATCTGACTTGTGAATCGATGTGACTATTTGGGAGTCGACATGACTAATATTAGGTCGACTTCTCACTGCTTGTAGTGCCAGCGTTAATACATCTTTTCTAACATTTGAAGGAGAGATATCTTGAGGGCTATTAGAGCCTTTCTTTTACATGGTTCATGACAACGTCTTGGAGCTTTTAATGATGAAAATGCTCTTCATATACATGACTCTATTTACATTTATAAACATAAGAAAAACCCTAAATAGACATCAAGAAGAATTCTATTAAGCTATAATAAAATTATTTCTCATGAAACCATGAAGTAAGTACAACAAATACATTTTATTATCTTTGTCTTCTTCTTTTCATAATTACATAGTCAATATGAAGACCGACCTAGTTACACTTTTCAACACTCCCTCTTAACTAGGGAGGTATTCATACAGGTACATGGTTACTTTCAAACTGAAGAATCACATAAGAAGAATCAGATTGGTAATTGCATCTGTATATCATCATATCAACCGACATTTTCCTAGTGCAAGGCCTTGACTAACAACCCCATCTCTAAACAAGACTATGGGCAACAATGTTGGCGAGACACATGACTTATAGACACCATAGTCACTGTCTCTCCAAGATACATGATACACCTAGGTGTTCCCAAAGTATCACCTTATTGGATTATTCTTCTCTTGCGTAGCCAGCCCTCAAAGAATATCGGTCCTCGACTACTCTTATCTTGAATTCCCTATCTCATTCTCAAAGAGTATCGAATGACAGATGATTACCAAATCCTCCATTCCGTCTTCCATGTGAAGACTAGAATGATGTGTCTATCCATTCTCTCCACATGGCCTTTACGAAGACTTACCACTGTTAGTCCTAGTCTAGTGCATGAAAAATGTATTAGAGAATCACACATGTCACTCCCTCTCAACTCATGAAGGACATACTACCAGTTTCTTCCAAGTAAGAAACTTACCACTAGGCTCCCTCTCAACCAGGGTCCTTCACCAACAATACAACTACTCATTAAGAATTCCTCCCCTCGATGTCATGGATTTCAATATTGAGGGATCTTAAACTTTTGGCTTCATAGGGCACAAATCATCGATCACTTTTAGTCACGAGTCGTGTCCACTATCAGAAAGTGATTCATCAATATTTCTCATCTGGTCCATCGTTATGCCATTCTATTTTCCATCAAATCATCTACAAGGATTATACATCCTTTCTCATGATTAGCAACCCTGCACAAATTCTTCCAGATAAACATATACATATGAAATTTTAAAAACAAAAGTTACCTCAGTGATGATATTTCACCATTCCATCTTCCTATAGGCATCAACATCCTTTATTCAGATTGACACATCTCCTAATGATATGTTTTGTCAAGGGTATTATTTTTTATCAGACTTCTGTCAGAGTCCACATATCCTCCCAGGAAATCTCCTAGCCACATCTTCTTGGCTTTCGGATGATAACTGCCTCTTGACATGGTTGCATTTCATGATCTCTTCCTTTCTGCACATTCTTCATTCCTAGGAACTTACAAATTTTCCAATTCCTTGTTCATGTACAACCACCTCGTATTCCATGAGGATATATTATGTTGATTTCATCTGTCAGTGCATCGATAGATCCTCCTTTATAGATAATAATTATAAATATGGAAGTCTATTACCTGCAACTATATGACATGACTTCACAACATCCAGTGTCAGCATGTAAATATATACATACCTCATGCCTTTTTCATTTAAGTCATCCTGTAGCATTTTTACTAGAATGAAGAGCTTCATTCCCTTGGCCTGCTCCATCAATATGTCATCACATCCTAGAATTATTTAGCACAAAATTCTTGATGAAACCATTTAACTTTATTTATAATCAGTGAATTCATAGAGAGGTCCATCAGAAAAATGTCAGCACTGGTTTTCATGATGACCCTTGATCTTAATGACTTCCTTCCATCAGTATTTTTATCAGAGAGGTTTTTCCAGGAGCTATTTTAATAAGAGCTCCTACCATGCTCCAATCATGAAGCAATACTGCTTCCTATCATACAACCAACATAAATCACTTAAAGGAGAAGATGATCTCTTATCATAGTAGAGATCCCTCACTTCTTATTTCTTAGATTTCTTTGCGTCAGGTTCTTCCCTCATTTATGAGTCATGGGCTTCTTCCCTATTTCTCTTTTCCTTTCCAGATTAAGGACAATTTATTTTATAATGCCCAAGTTCATCACATTCAAATAATCGTGCTTTGTCAACATTTCTTATTCTTATTTTGAATACCAAGCTTACTGAATATTTTTTTCTTCCTGGACATGGCTGCAAAGGCTTGATTCCCTTCACTTGATCCTGTAACAGCTTTGGCTTTCAATCTTGTTTCCTCCATTTTACATATAGACCATAAATCGCGGAATGGTGTGGATTATGTATTCCCGTATAAACTTGAAGTGAAGTTTCCCCATTCTTTTGCAGAGCATTCAACACCACTGTAGTCATCTCAGTGTCAGACATTACTTCTTCCAGTTTCTGCAGTTGATCTCAGAGAGATTTCTTCTCCTGCAGTACTCACAGAGAATAGCTCCACCAATTTCTCATATATTCCTTTTGATGATTCTAAATTTGATACATCAGAGATGAGAGAGTATTTTATGGGTTCTGTAAGAATCCTTTGGGCTCTTATATCTCCCTTCATGTATTTGGCATGAATTCATTGTCCTTGCCTTCCATGCAGGAAAGTTTGAAACCCTAACCAATTTGTTTCTTTCTTTGCAAAGAAGACATTTTGATATATTCGTATGAAGTCATAAATATACTTACTTGAGTAGATGCTTTTCTTCTTCTATCAGCTTCCGTGTTGAAGATGATGGTAGATACTCCCTCTTAGATTGATTTCAAAGTTGGTGGTGTTGGATCCCTTATGATAAGGGATTACTTCAGAATGAATATGTCTTCAATAGTGTTGGGTGGTGCTTAATGATGTGTCTTCCAACAATGTCTTCAATATCAAGAATCTTTGATGTCAAAGATTACCTCCTCGATGTGTGGATTCTTTGAATAAGGTTGAAAGTCTTCTTGAGATGTCTTGAGGATTTCCTTGCAAACTGATTTGAATTTTCAATGTATACTTTGACTTTTGCTTTGAGGCTTTCTAGAAATCTGAATTGATCCTTGAGTATCTTCTTGACAAATATCCCTTGTCTTTAGCACCTTAGCTCTGATACCATGTTGAGAATTTGGAGGGCTAGTGATTAATTCAAAATTCTCTTCTTGATAATTACTTGTGAGGTTACTAGAGTTGCTTATGTATTCCCTTCATTAGCTTATTAAATATTTCATCAAGTCAATTATAAAAAGACACGAGACACAAGAATTAGCCTCCTAGATCCAGGGAAAAACCTCTCCCCCTTGGAGAGGAAAACTCGAAAGGAATTCTTCTTATAGATATTCAAATGACAAGTACCATGACCAAGACTCAGACCCTTGACCTATGAAAGCCTCCAAGACCTTGTCCTTGCTTATGAGTCTTCTTTCAATGCTCATCCTTCTCTTCTTCATCAATCCGCACTGATGGTATCATCCCTCCAACGAGCATCATCATGCATATTGGTAACATTATATTGCTGAGCATAATTCCTCCGAATTATTGTATCAAGGTGGTTGACTTTTGATTTGTACTTACTTCAAACTAGCACCATCACTTAGCATCTTTGTAGACCAACATTGAGTCATTGTTGTCTTGTACTAAAGACATGTAGCATGCTAAAACGAGTCAACTTATTCATCACAACACCGAGTTGATGTGCCACTTATTTATGTTGTAAACCATTGTCACAACTTTCTAAAATCCGCACTGATTTAGCTCTGAAATCCGCACTTAATCAACCTCTGAAATCCACATTCGATTCAGCTCATAAATCCACATTTGATTCAACTTTGAATTCCGCACTTAATCAGCCTCTGAAATCTGCATTTGACAACTTTTGAAATCCGCATTTTACTTCCTTAGAAATAGTATGCATTTGCTTTTAACTTATCCGCAATTTTCTATAGATGAATCCGCATTCACTATCCTTTTCTGCACAACATAGGTGGGTATAAATAGTTGCTTCCCCTGTATATAAGATGACATGACTTGTGAACCGATGTGACTATTTGGGAGCCAACCTGAATAATATGAGGTCGACTTTTCACTGCATGTAGTGCCAACTTTAATACATATTTTCCAACGTTTGAAGGAGAGCTATCTTGAGGGCTGTTAGAGCCTTTCTTTTACATGGTTCATGACAAGGTCTTGGAGCTTTTAATGATGACAATGCTCTTCATATACATGACTCTATTTACATTTATAAACATAAGACAAACCCTAAATAGACGTCAATAAGAAGTCTATTAACCTATAATAAAATTCCTGCTCATGAAACCCATGAAGCAAGTACAACAAATACATTTTATTATCTTTGTCTTCTTCTTTTCATAATTACATAGTCAATATGAAGACTGACCTAGTTACACTTTTCAATAGTTTTGACATCAACTTTATGGATATTCCATCCCATAGTAGCAACCAACGAAATGAAAGATCTAATAGTAGTATACTAGGCAGTAGGAGAAAAGGTTTATTCATAATATATTCCTTGCTTTTGGGAGAAACCCCTTGTAAAAAAATTGGCTTTGTATTTGTCTATGCTTCCATCTAAAATATGTTTGATTTTGTAAATCCATTTGCAAGTACTTTTTTTTTTTTTTTTTTTCACTAGGTCTAGGAATGATTTCCCAAACCCCATTCTTCATGATGGATTGCTATTGTTCCTACATCGATTTCTTCCATTATTCTTAATGAGCAGTTTCTTCAAAGGTAGTTGGTTATGCTTCAATAAACTTTGTCATGTATGTTGAGTATCTTGAATATATTTTTTGTCTTTTTATTTATTTGAAAGATCCTTTAGTTTCTCCATGTCCTTCTACATCTTAAAGTGTAGCTTTTAACCAATTTGGCCTCTTCTTTGTTTCGGGAATGGCTATAGGTTGAATAGGCTCTCTTGGTCCTTCTTCTTCTTCTTCTTCTTCTTGGTTTGTAGGTGCCTTGTCATGTTTCTCTTCTTCTTCAAATAGAGGTACATATTATTCATCAGATTCAATTGCTATATCCTTGGATCTTTTGTAGGCATGGTTTTCATCAAATATAACATCCTTGCTAACTTCGATTTGTCTTCCTTCTTTGATGTAGATTCTATAAGACTTTGATGAAAGGCTATAATCAATGAAGATACCTTTTATACTTGTAGAGTCCAACTTTTTTCACTTGTCTTTTGGAACATGAATGTATGTGGGACACCCAAAGATTCAAATATTGTCTACACATGGCTTCTTCCCTATGAATGCTTCTTTTGGTGTCATATTATCAAGGATTCTATGAGGACTTCCATTTTGTATGTGTACTGCAGTCATGACTGCTTTTCCCCATAGAAATTTTGGTAGATATTGATCAAATATCATATTTGATTTGAAAAATGAAGAGCATTAAACTTAAAACAAAGTCTCTTCACTTGATTGTAAGGGCTTGTGAAATTTAGTTCCAAAATTACAGCATAAATATGTAGAACATCACATAAAAATGTAACTTAAGAAGCACAATAAAAACATGAACAAGCTATGAATAAGAGAAAACATGAATATCCAACTTGCTTCTCTTCGCTTGGGAGGTACAACTCTTGTTTGTTGGGTTCACTTTGGGTTACCCACACCTATTGTATCTGATCAAGATTATCGATTTCCAGGGAAATTTTGGTTAAGTCAGTGGGAATTGATGGGCACCAAATCGAAGAAGAGCACAACATTTCATCTACAATCTGAAGACCAGACAGAGGTGGTGAACAAGAAAATGGTACATTTACTCTGAGGATACTGTGGAAAACATCCTGAGCTTTGGGATGAACAATTACACTATATTCAACATGCCTACAATCGTGCTAAGCATTCATCGACTCAAGCATATCCATTCGAAGCATGTTTAGGATATTTAACAAAATATCCCTTAGATTTTATCTATGGGAAAGATGTTGTAGTGGATAGACATAGTGATATGGAAAAAGACAAAGAATTTGTTGAAAAAATTCAGTTGGTGCATTAGATAGTACAAGAATAGTTGGAAAAGAGCTAAGACAAGTACAACATAAAGCATGACAAGCATTGCATCGATCATAGTTTCTAGGTGGGAGATAAAGTTTGGTTGTACATAAATAGAGAAAGAATGCAAGGTGAAGGTAAAAATCTCAAACTGATTCGGTATGGTCCATTCAAAATCATAGAGAAGATTGGTAATAATGATTTTCTATTATAATTGCTTCCTTATATGCAAATCTAATTTGTTGTAAATGTTGAAAGCTTGAGATTGTATAAGCCTCTTATGACCGTCGATCAAGAGGAAATTGTACAAGTACGTTCTATAGAGGATTTTTCTCTGAGTATTTGTATGAGTTGCAGGAAGACACCATTCTTGACAGGAGGACAAGGTATTCACGCAGGGGTAATGTGGAAAACCTTCGCATGGGGCTCAAAGGTACCAATCCAAGTAAAGCACGATGGATCGAGTTCGGGAAGGTGAGCGAGATTTACCCTCAATTATTTTCTGAGTAGTACCATACTTTTGGTGGTCCAAAAGATTCCATTGGGGAGGATTTATTTGGAGGATTCAAAAGATGCTAAAAAATTTAGAAGAGGCTCAAAAACCAAAGTTTTTAGATGCTTAAGAAACCAATTCCATTGCGTAGTGCTTGTCATCTTGATTCCGATGAAACTTGAAAGAGAGAAAAAGGACATCGTATGACGAAGTTACACTCAATCAAATTTCAGGTCAACTAGTCTAAAAAGTCAAAGGTCAACATCCATTCAATGATAAACAATTAGTCGAAGGACACGTGGAAAATTGATAGAGGCCATCATGAGGCCCAATGGGAGTCCAACACGTGGCATTCACAAAGGTCAACAAGTGGTCGTTTGATTGGGTGAATTTGGGCCAATCCCGTGGTGCCACGTGGCCCAATTAGAGGGCACGACATGGCCCAATCAGGAAAGGAGATGTGGCTCAAGATCATTGGTCAAAATTTAGGGTTGGTTGGACTCCGTGGGGGTCGAACCCCTGACTTTTTGTCGATAAATCTCCCACTCCACCATTGGACTAATCAATGAATATTGATATGCATGCAAGAGATCTTCCATTTAAAGTGTATTGGCATATGGTTTGGGGGGAAATTTGATAGAGCCTGCCACTTTCAGCGGCTCTGCCAACCTTTATGTGGATAGACAATATACCAAGTCATTAGCTATAATAGAGATTGGAGTGAATAACTAAGGGTCAACGCATATATGATATTTTTCGGGCACAACATATGGAGGTACATGTATAAAAAAATGGTGGTGGGTCTGTGGACCACATTGCTGTAAAGTTCTCAACAAATATTATATATGGCATGTTTGTAAAACAAACAACCTACGATCATTTAAAAATCGCAAGTATTATGGATCGAACCCCCAAGTAGGGAATTTTTAACCAGAGCGCCTGACCACTAGGTCCCAGTGGGTTTTTTTGTCTGAATTTAAGGGCCAAGCCCTTTTACTTTTGAAGACAAAGAATTATTTTGTCTTTTTGAGGCCATATGTAGATATTTGTGAGCGTGGGAAGAGCCTATATACGGGTTTTGAGGAATTTTGAACGCAATGGAAGCATTGTTTTGGTGAGTTGGATCTTTGATTTTGATGTAAAAAGAATTTTGAGCATCTTAATAAAGCGTTCACTACTATAAGCGGATCCGAAGACGTAGCCCAAGATGAGTGAACTCCATTATCAACTCGCTTTGTTTTCTCTTTCTTCTATTCAGTCTCTATTCCTTCTTTTTGCTAATTTTTTTAATAAGTTTATGTGTTTTCACAATTTCTATTCGTTGCATAAAAATACATAAACTAACTTGCAATTCATTTAGTCAAATCTTCATTTTAATTTTGGATGAATATACCTTATGCATTCTTTAATGGTTTTGTTCTTCCTTTCTACTACATTTTCTTGGGGGTTGTAGGGAATAATGAGCTCCCTATTAATTCTTGCTTCTTTACAATATGAAATAATTTCTTTTGAAGTGTGTTCCCCTCCATTGTCGGATCTCAAAGTCTTTATCTTTCTTTCAGTTAAGGTCTCAACTTCAGATCTAAATTCCTTAAACTTTTCAAATACTTTTTCCTTTTTCTTGAGACGATAGAGCCATTTATTTCTAGAGTGATCATCAATGAAGGTCACATAGTAAATATGGTCTCCAAGATATTTATTAGACATGTGCCCAAAAACATTAGAATGAATGAGGTCTAATATCTCCTTAGACCTTGTGTCATTGCTTGTAAGAGGTTTCCTATTATTCTTTCTCAAAGCACATCCCTTGCATACTCCTTCATGATCTTCCTTGATGTTGGGGATTCCGTTTACCATTTGAATAAGAGAGGGTATTATCTTGTAATGAATATTCCCATATATTATATTCCAAAGTTCAATAGGATTATCTCCATTTGAACTAGGGCTTGAGGAGATGGTGTTATAACTCTATACAGTTTTCCTTCATGAACTCCAAAAATCTTTGCCTTTTCAATATTTGGATCCTTTCCCCAAATCAAAACTCTAACATCTACAAAAGAAACCCTATATCCTTTATCTGATAAACAAGAAATGAAAAGTAAATTATTTTTCAAACCTGAGACATAGAGGATGTTGTTGAGGTGTATATTTTCTCCACTTTCCAGCTTCAATGATGTAGATCCAAGGCCCTCGACTGCATAATTATTGTTGTCTTCTAACTCCATTGCATGTGATGATGATTCTCTTGATAGAGTATGAAGTTTCCACTTTCTCCAGTCATATTACTTGAGGCTCCACTATCAATGATCCATGCATTGTCATCATCAAGTGTACCTGTAAATGCAACCAAGAATCCTTCACTCTTGACTCTTATAGATAGATTGTAGTGAACCTTCCAACCCAACTTCTTGAAATTCTCACGATATTGAGTCCCATATTTAAATAAATTTCCATTGAGGGAGTAATCTTTCCTTCCAACATTACTCTTCCTTTCTTCAAATGATAGCCGACAAAGTGATCTTCAACTAGCCCTTATTTCACCTTAGCTCTGATACCATGTTGAGAAATCAATGCTTATAAGAATTAAGGTTTGATTCCTCTTTTTTGAAAAGTACTTGTGAGTTATGTTGGATTATTTTACTTCTTTATTAGTTTATATTTCATCAAATAATAATCAAATTAAATGTATATGAAGACCACAAGAACAAGAGACATAATTTGTAAGCACTCAACCAGGGAAAAAACCAATCTAACTCTTCCACTAGTTGTTCAAATCAATGAGACAATCCAAGACCCTTTAGACCTAGTCACAGACTTCGTCCAATCACCAAGTCAACCCTTTCAGAATTTTTCACCCAAGCTTCATAATTTCGTACCTACAATAGATTTAGAATTTCGGCCCCAACTTTAGCCGTAATCTTTGAACGTGTGAGAGATATATTGCCAAAGAGCTCAATTTAGATCTTCCCAACTTGTTCCTTCCTTCTCCTGCAACTTCACTCTTCTTTTATGATTTTCTCTATAGATCAAACTTGTTGAGTGAGCACTTCAAATAGGTCGATATTCCTCTCTCTATATAGCCTTTATGCTAGGTTGAATAGCCCTAATTCGGATCGAATTCATGAGGACAGGGACAACTTAGTGTGGAGGTGACAAATGACCTTTTTGACTCAATTTTTTTTTTACATGATACAAAATCCCAAGAAGGGTCTAATAAAAATGATAATGACTCTATTGACTCAAGAAAAAACTTAGAAGCCTTCAATGGAGGCCTTGACCTAGAATTCATTAACCCAAGCATGAAACCCATGCTTTTAATAAGTCAATTTATTTAACAACGAATTTTTTCTAGACAAATACAATTATGAATACTGACACTAGTTACATTCTTCAACATTATCGTAATGTGGAACGATCTAACCATACAAAATTAATCTTCTGTGGAATTTTGTGATTGTGAAAAATTTGAAATGAATTGTTATCATAAGACCGAATCACGATGACTTTGACATTCTTTGGAACATAATTCACTTGTCTTTGGTCTATGTGATATGGATTTGTAGACTTCCTGAGATGTTTACCTTTATGATTTGGGTGTAGATTAGGAGTTCTTATGATTGGATTTCCCCTATTTTGTTTGTGTTTTTTTCTTGATTTACTTGAAGTATTTAATTTCCTTCCTATACTGAAGTCACTTGGTAAAATGTTGGATCTTCACTTGAAATTTTTGTTGTTTGAATAACAACATATAAATATGTTTTTAGTTCAAACTGTTTGTCATCTTCTTTAGTTGTGATATTGGCTAGATCGATATTCATTCATTTATCTTCAAGTTCGATTATTACAACTCAAGACTTTGATACTTCTTCTTAAGTAAGTTGTTCTAACTCATTTTTTAGTGACTTCTTGTTACTTTTAAGCTTCTTTATTTGCGTAAGAAGGTTTTGATTATGATTCCTTAAACGCGAAAGTTATTTGCTTCCTGGATTGTTGAATTTATTCTTAGTGTCCTCCTCATCGTTTAAATCTTCGATTTGTTCTGATAATATTTAATTAAGGTTCATTAAGTGTAAATTTTACTCTTCTTGTTCTGATAGGTGCTTCATGAGTTCTTTCTTTGTAATACTAACTTTCTTGAATTTTTTGATTAATTTTTCACTGTGATCTTTGAGGTGTGAAATTTTTGTCCTTTTCTATTACTTCTTTATGATGGATATCCTCAAAATATTTATATTTATGTTGTGACACCTTCTTAGTTTGCTAAAGTTTGACTATTTTGTCTTCTAACTTTTTAACATGTAAATTCTCTTGATCTTCTAACTACAATTTTTTGGAGCACTAGGTTACATCGTTTCGTAGAAGCGATGATGAGTGTTCAACTTGCAATTTGGATTCTATTTTCTTCATTTATTTATTAAAATATGCATGTTGTTGCTCAAATGTTGTCATTAATTATTTTATTCCTTCGTAAAAATTAACATATATTTTTGAGGATTATCTTTGTGTGTCACTTTGATATTCAACTAAAGTCAAAGTTTCGTGACATTTCTCATAGACGACATCTTGATTTCTAAACGACTCTTGACAATTAGAATATTCTTTTGGACAAAAAATACATTTTGAAAATAAACTACGGTTCTTTATCGATTGCATCTTTTTGTTTTTACTTGATTTTTTTGTGAGATTAGTTTACCCCTCTGATTTTTTTAATTGTTTTTTTTTTTTTTTTTTTTAATAATATCACAAAATTTTTTTCTAACTTTTATAATAATTTTTTTGTCCTTGTAGGCTTATAGTTTTAAATGAAAAAATGCTATAATACTTTATTGATAGTTATTTTTCTTCGATAATACTTTTATTTGGCCTTTTAAAAACTCGAACCTTGAAATTTTAATTACCTTCAATTATATATATATATATATATATATATATATATATATATATATATATATATATAACACCCTTATTTATTATTTATAAAAGTTCATGGAACCTTTTGAGACTTTCAACTTTTAATTCACGTTTTTCAATCTACTAATTTTTTTTTATAATAACTAATTGTATTAATTTTATGGGTAGACAGTCATGGTCATATGGATGTGGTGGTACAAATGTGTATATAAAATTGACTAATTAGAGTGAAATCACAAGTTGTATGGACTCGAAAATTGTACCACACATAATTCATAATGAATGGATGATAACAATCTGTAATTCGTACTATTTGTTGTGATGGTAAGAACAATTTTTCCAGGTTTTGCTTATATATTTTTTTGCAAGCCTTGCTTTCAACACCATAACCCAATGATCCTTCAAATGTTGTTGTAAGGACAGTATACTGTTGATTTATGGTAGCATTAGATGTGCTCTAGCCTTGTAACTTTGTATATAGGCTAAGACACATGTATTCCATAATACCCAGAAATGGTTTTGGAAAATTCCACTTAGAGATGGTTTAATTAAAATAATTAATTGTTTTTTAATGTTTTCCTAAGTATAAACTTAAGGAAACTGATTAATTAAAAGGTATTAATTAAACTAAGTGTGAATATTCTAGATAAATTCATGGATCACCTCCAAGTTAATCTTAGCCCTTGATTATATTTTAATCTTGGCCGTTGAAGGGTCAACGGAAGAATATAAGAAGGAGGGTGAGGGGCCTATGGAAAATACATTGAGCACATTGAGAATTTGGAATTTTCGAGTTTGTGTGAGGAGACACAACTTTTGATCATAATTGAATCACTAGGGCAGGTTTTTCTAAGTGATTTTGGTTCAGTGATAGATCCAGAGAGGGGCAGAAGAAAAAACTGGTCAGGAGGACCAGGAGTGCATTTCAGAGAGAGGCAACAGTGATGCTGAGAGAGACAACACAATCACTTGGAGGGGTGACGCGGTTCTCGAAGGAACTCATGCAGAAGTGATGTAGTGTTTCTTTGATCCAGTCCATAGATAGGTAGAGGCTGGGGTTTCTGAGCCAGAAGGGTTGAAATCCAGCCTTAGATCAGCTTGATTAGTTGCAGAGAGAGGTGACGCAGTTCCTCAAGCTTGCCCACGTAGGCTTATGCAGTTTCAGTGTAGGCATCACACAGGGGTAGAGAGGGGCTTCACCAACGCTGTTCAGATCAGCCAAGGATTTGCAGAGTGAGGTATATCTCACAATTTCATCAATTTTCTGTATTTCTCTGAAGGGTGAGCCAGATATTGGCACCCTATTTGTACTCAAGATTCTGCTGCTTAATAATATAAAACCATTAGATCTGGTGCACCAGTTTTCTCGAGTTGGGTTTTTTTAGGGACTTAGGCAAAAAATAACTGTGTCAAATGTGGATTTTTTTAATTGTATTTTGTTCAGTTTGTTTCAACACTTAGATTCATTCCGCAACATTATTTGTGTAGACTGCTTCAGTAATTACTTCGATATTTCAATGTAATGAAATAATTATGGAAAATAATAGAAGTAATTTAGAATTGTTGTAGTAGGAATCCATATTTAGGATTTTTCACATGGTATCAGAGCTTATTCAAGCTGAAGTGCAGTAGAAACAAGGGTGAACTAGCAGATCAATGCAGGAGATACTAGGATCTGCGTAAGTAGCAGTAGACCCTCCTAGAGATTACGCTGCCCAGGCCAAGAGGGAAATCCAGCGCAGAAGAGGCTCCCTTTGAGAGAGTTGACAGAGGGGTAAGAATTTTAAGTTGCATAAGAGGAAATATAGCAGACCAGCGTAGCTGAAGGACGCAGTTACTGCACAACAATAAGAGTTGGTGCATAAGCGTTAGAGAAATTCTAAAAAACACAGATTGGGGATTTATTGACCTCAGAGAGTTTCTTACTCAAATTAGCTTAGCTTTTCCCATGCAGTAGCAAAAGCAATGGCTTACTCCACAAGGAGTGCGCAAGTCTAGCTGAGTAGAGGGTTAGAGGGAGAAATCGACAGTTTAGGAGATGGCCAACAATGGATTGTGTGACCAAGATAGATTGGAGGGTTCCTCCAACTATGTTATTTGGAAATCAAGGATTGAGTTTCTCCTTGATGAGCATGATCTAAAGTCCCTCATTGAAAGCACAGTTATAGAACCTTTCGATGTTGCATATCTTAGAGCATTCAAGAAGAATATGGCAAGAGCCAAGCGATTGATCCTGGATGGTGTGAAGGATTACATCGTACCTCACATAGTAGCAAACAAAACTACTAGAGAAATGTGGGTAGGGCTAGAAAATCTATACCAAGGATTTTCTGAGAAACGGAAGATGTACCTGAAAGAGAAGATGCGTAATACCATAATGAAGAAGGGAGAGCGTTTTGACTCCTTCCTGTCTCGAATTCAGGAAAACCAAGTTCAACTATCAACTGTGGGGTCAAATCCTAGAGACTCAGATTTGGTAAGGCTCACTCTAAACTCCGTTTTAGAATATTATCAGGTCTTTTTCCAAATAATTTTGGGTAGAGAAAGACTCCCAGGATGGGAGGCAATGTGGGCCGCCTTGCATTAGGAAGAGTTGAGGAGAGACCTCCTCAAAATCCATATAGAGGTTGGCAGCAGTAGTTCGAAATTAAAGAGGTAAGAGGAAGAAAACACAACCCTTGCATCAAAGGGGAAACATAGGCAGAAGAAGAAATATCTATCTAAGATCAAGTGCTTCAGGTGTGGATAAATGGGACATTATGCCAAACAATGTCCTCTTAAGAAAAAGGATAAAGAGGAGAAGCAATATCCTCAAGCCGGAGCTGCCAAGATTGAGGCTGAAGGAGATTGTGCTATGTTAGTTCATATTCTGAAAGGAGAGAAATGGGCTGAATTGGAGTTGTAGATCCAGAATCTACAATTGGCAGGATCCTAGAGTATTTCCTGAGTCTTGGATCACATGTGAGCTACGACAGCCCAAAGACAGTAGCAGGGTGGACAGTTGCGGCGGAAGATAAGAAGAAAATGCAGTAGTTAGCAGCACTAGAGCCTGGTCAGCGCAGAGAAGGAGCAGCAACATCAGCTGTGCAGTGCACGCTGGTGCAACACAGTGCAGAGCAGTGCTCATGCAGTGTAGAGTAACAACAACGCAATATTTTTCAGAGTGCTAGTGCAGACGATAGCAACAATTAGTCTTATTTTTCAGTTGCAGATGTACTTGTCCAATTTCGAATGTTTTCCTGTTGCAAATTAGCAACAATGCAGCAACAACAGTAGATGAGCAACAGTAGTAGATGAACGACAAGAACGCAATGCACAAGTGGTGCAGCGCAGTGCAGAGTAGTTCTCACACAGTGCAGAGCAATGCAACAGCATGGTTGCAGAATTCAGAGGGAGTTGCAGTACAGTGGCAGTTGGTAGCAACATGCAGAGTTAACAACATTACAGATGCAACATTTTTGTGCAATGTTGGTGAGAAGCATCAACAACACAACAGTAGATGTTCCAGAAGTTAGAACAACAACACATTGAGTTGTTTTGCTAGAGAACTTTCCTCGCTAAGAGGGAGCGTTGATTTATGGTAGCATCGAATGTGATCTAGCCTTGTAACTTTGTATATAGGCTAAGACACATGTGTTCCATAATATCCAGAAATGGTTTTGGAAAATTCCACTTAGAGATAGTTTAAATAAAGTAATTAATCATTTTTTAATGTTTTCCTAAGTCTAAACTCAAGGAAACTGATTAATTAAAGGGTATTAATTAAACTAAGTGTCAATCTTCTAGATAAAGTCATGGATCACCTCCAAGTTAATCTTAGCCCTTGATTATGTTTTAATCTTGGTTGTTGAAGGGTCAATGGAAGAATATAAGAAGGAGGGTGAGGGGCCTATGAAAAATACATTGAGCACATTGAGCATTTGGAATTTTTGAGTTTGTGTGAGGAGACACAAATTTTGATCAGAATCAAATCACTAGGGCTTTGCTAAGTGATGTTGATTCAGTGATTAGATCTAGAGATGGGTAGGAGAAGAAACTGGTCACGTGGACCAGGAGTGCATTTCAGAGAGAGGCAACAGTGACACAGAGAGAGACAACACAATCACCTCAAGGGGTGATGCAGTTCCTGAAGGAACTCACGCAGAAGTGACACGGTGTTTCTTTGATCCACTCTGGAGATAGATAGATGTTGGGGTTTCTGAGCCATGAGGGCCAAAATTTAGTCTCAGATCAGCTTGATTAGTTGTAGAGAGAGGTGATGCAGTTCCTCAAGCTTTCCCATGCATGCTTATGCAATTCCAGCATAGGCATCATGCAGGGGTAGAGAGGGGCTTCACTAGTGCTGTTAAGATCAACCGGGGATTTGCAGAGTGAGTTATATCTCACAATTTCATTAGTTGTCTAGATTTCTCTGAAGGGTGAGCCAGATATTGGCACCCTATTTTTACTCAAGATTCTACTGCTTAATAATATAAAACGCTTAGATTTTCTGCACCGGTTTTCCCAATTTGGGTTTTTCTGGGGACTTAGTCCAAAAATAACTGTGTCAAATGTGGATGTTTTCTATTGTATTTTGTTCAGTTTGTTTCACCACTTAGATTCCTTCAACAACATTATTTGTGTAGACTGCTTCAGTAATTACTTCGTTATTTCATTGTAATGAAATAATTATGGAAAATAATAGGAGAAGTAATTCAGATTTTTTGCAGTAGGAATCCATATTTAGGATTTTTCACACATACAATTGCTGGCAGAAATCATACGACAATGATTTTATGGCAGGTGCGAGCAGAAGGAGGTTGCAGTAGAGAAAGGGTTGATGGAACGTGATGGAAGAAGGTGAGAAGGAGGTTGTGGTAGAGGAACGGTTGATGAACTGTGCCAACATAAGGTCATAGTAGAGTTATTGGTAGAAATGTACATATGTGAGTAGATGGATAGGGCAATAGGGATGGCGGCGAGGTGGCATGGACAACTAATTTGGCATGCAACAATGGAGAATGGTGGTGGTTGTGGCTACGAGCCGTGGGAGAAATTGTTTTTTGGATGGCAGTGACCAGTTGAGGCTATGGTGACAACTAATGAGAAGCCCAAGTGATGTGGTGGCAGGGTAACTCAGGTGGTGGAGGCTGCTTTTTTTTCCTATATATATATATATATTCAATCTTTATTTAATATCTATCTTTTTTTTTTTACTTTTATTTATTTATAACTTTGTTTTTATTTTGTAAACTCTTTTTTTTTAATGGCCAAGAGCCTGACGACAAAATGGAGAATCTCCAAAATGGTGTAGCAAAAATATTTGATCACAAGGGAAAAAAAGTTGACAAAGTGTTGATGGCCAAAGACCAGGATCAGAGAACACGACTTTGATACCAAATGTTATGAGAAAATTTTGTACTCTTCAATAATATTCAAAACGCTTGGTGCACGAAGACATCCATTGAGGATTAAGGCATATACATTGAATAGTGTGTAAAAGAATTGATATAAGATACAAACGAGAGCTTGCTTATATACCTAGGTAGGTGCTCGTTCATGAATGGTCATGTCCTTAGATACATGCCTCTTCACTAATTAATTATTATTTATTTATATTTTATTCATAACATTCTCTTATTGAATCAGATCAAAATGAGATATCCAAGACTAAGACCAAGACCAGAAAATACCATCAAAACTCCAAGTTTAGCTCTCCTCTAAGCCACCTTTAAAGCCAAAAGTCAACATAGGTCAAATTGGTCTTCCTACAATTTCGCTCCTGAATTTTCGAGCCTTCCTGAAATCTCGCTCATGAATTTTCTAGCTTGCAATTATATCAGAATTTTGGTTTGTTTTTTTTGTTTTTTGTTTTTTTCAGAAAACTCTTCCACATGTGTGAGCTCTTCTTCTCCTTCTTCTTCATCCTTTTCTCCATTAGTTAGGTGCAAAAGGTATGCATGATGATGATGAGTGAATGTCCTCCAAAGTGATCAAATTTTCCTTTATATATATTTGTCTAGGAGGTTGATAGGTGACTCTTGGAAGCCTAGGCCAACTTGTTCCTAAGGAGGGCCAACTTGATAACTTTGGTGGAGTTTGACTCCATATTAAAATTATTTTTATTTTCTTACAAAAAGTCCAAATGGGACTTGACTCAAATACATTGTTTTTACTCTATAAGCATGAAGAACATGTTTTGGCCAAAAATAAAATAATAATGAATATAATCAATGGTAAAAATTATATTTTATTACATTATGAATACCAACACTAGTTACATTTTTCAACACTCCTTGTTAACTAGGGAGGTATTCATAATGACACAATAAGATACTCTCAAGTTGAAATATTCATATAAGAAAGGATATGGATTGATAAACATCAATGATGATTTACATCATCATAGCCAACATTGTAAAAATAGCAAGGCCTTGACTAACAAGCTCTATCTCTCCACTAGATCAGAGCACAATGCTGGGAGGCATAAAATTTGGACACCACTTCCTCTCAGGTAGATACCCCACCTGGGTGTTCCTAAGGTATGACCTTACATGACCATTTCCTAATCCAAGGAAAAGTACTTCCTCTAGACCATTCTTTACCAAGTCCATATATCAAACTTAGGATTTTAATCCTAGTCAATTACAATACATGACTCAAGAATGTATGTCCTTGATTCTTATCTAATCCACCATTCTCCATACCAATGCCTTCACTAGGATTACGACTGTTAGTCTTGGCCATAGTACATGACACATGAAGAACACAATGTCCACCCTTACTCTCTCTCAACTAAGGAGGAGATCCTCACTCCCTCTCAAATAGGGAGAAATAACCTCAATCCTAAGCTTGTCTCAAAGATACTCATCAATACATCGACTATTTGTTCTTCCATGGAGATCTGTTGTAGCTTCTCGTATCCTATCTGCATCATACTCTCGAATAATAAAGCACTTCGACCTCCCTGGTTCTATAACAATATTCATGCAACTTTGAATCCAACATGTCATTAATTAGTTCATCATGCTATTTTGATGGAGCCAAACTTCTTCTCAACTAATTGTACCAACCGCTATTGAAAAGTGTAACTAGGTCAGTCTTCATGTTGAATATGTATTTATGTAAAGAAGAAGACAAAGATAATAGAATGTAATTTTGTTGTACTTGCTTCATGGGTTTCATGAGCAAGATTTATTATAGGTCTCTAGAATTCTTCTTGATGTATAGTATGGTTTTCTTATGTTTATAAATGTAATCAAGAGTCATGTGTATGTAGTGTCTAGTTCGAAAATGTTCTCCAAGACCTTGTGGGAAAATAGCTGATAACAACCCTCATGAAGTCACCCTTAAAGCTGAAGTATACAAGTCTTCATGTCAGCCTAAAATCTATGCTAAAAGTCAGCTTACATGTCAGAGGTATGGTCAACCTAAATTAAGTGAACACACTTGTATATATACACATAAGATGCAGATTTCTAGGTGTGTAAAAAGAGCAGAAGTTGTGGACTTTCATATAGAGAAAATGTGGATGTTATACAGGAAGTAAGTTGCGGATATTTGAGATGATAATGTGGATAAGGAACAACAGACAAGTTCTGATATTAAAATGTGAAGTGTAGAACCTAAAGTAGATAAGGAACAACAAATAGAAGAATTTGTGGACAAGTCCAAATCTGATACAAGAGTCATTGCAGACAAGACTACAAGACAAAACTGGGAATATACTCTAAGATTACAGTCCAGATATAAGAGAGACTTAAGTGCGGAAATGCCTCAGGAATGTTTGCAGATCCACACAGTTAATAAGTGCTAACCGTACAGAGAATTAGGACATCATTTTGAATACTGACAATCATAGATAGTTTGCAATAACAAGGGTACAATGAAGTTTAAGGAGCATACCTAAGTTGCTGATATACATTGTTAAGCGCTGTGACAACCAGATAAAATTAGTAGAGGCTAAGACAATCATCATAAAGAGAAGGGGCAACAATAGTGAGGAAGATAAATATTTGATTTACCTTCCCATAGTTCAATCAATTCAAATTCAAGCATATACTAGAAGATTAAGGTCTTGGAAGCATATCTAAGTCAGGGGTCTAAGTTCGGGTCATGGTACTTGTCAGTTGAAGATCTCTAAGAAGAATTATTCGCGGGTTTTCCTCTCCAAGAGGGAGAGGTTTTTCCCTGGCTCTAGGAGCCTAACCTTTGTGTCTTGTATATTTTGATAATTGATTTGATGAAAGATTAACTAATTTAAAAGAATAAGAAGACTTAAATATCTCAAGTAAGGTCACAAGTAATTATCAAGAAGAGAATTTGTATTAACCTATAGCCCTCCAAATTCTCAACATGGGATCAGAGCTACATTGCTAGAAAGGGAATAGAGACACTCAAGGATCAGATTTCATGGATGGCATCAAAGCAATGATTTGCTTAGAAGAAAGGTCAAACTTCCACAGTGAAAGAAATAAGATAGTATTATAGAACCATCTTAAATGTGCCAACATATCATTGAAGTATTGCCATCAAAAGCTTCAAGGGAAGTTACCTATCATCCTTGATCTTTCAAGGAAGCATCAAAATATCATCATCAATCACCATTCAAAGGAAGCTTCAACCATCTTCGAAGTAAACAAGCTGATAGAATAAGAAAAGAATCTACTCAAGTAAGTATATCTATGACTTTATATGAATCTATTAAAATGTCTCCTTTGAAAAGAAAGAAACAAACTGGTTGGGGTTTCAAAGTTTCCGTAGAAGACAAGGACAATGATGTCATGCCAAATTCATGAAGGGAGATATAAGAGTCCAAAGGATTCTTATAGAATCCATAAAAGAATTTATCATCTCCGATGTAAAAAATCTAAAATCATCAAAAGGAGTATATAAGAAATTATTGGAGCTATTCTCTGTGAGTACTACAAGAGAAGCAATCTCTATGATCAACTGTAGGAACTAGGGGAAGACTACAGTGGTGCAAAAAGCTCTATGAGAAGAATGGGGAAAATTTCACTTCAAATTTATACGGGAAGATAGAAGTCATAACGTTCCACGATTTAGGGTCTCTATGTGAATAGAGGAAACAAGATTGAAATCCAAAGATGTTACATGATCAAGTGAAGGAATAAAGCCTTTGCAACCATGTCTAGGAAGAAGGGAATATTCGGTATGTTTTGGTCCTCAGAATAAAAGAAGAAATATGGACGAAGCACGATTACTTGGATTTGATGAACTTAGGCATTAAAATATAAATTGTCCTTAATCTGAAAAAGGATAAGAGAAATAGAAAAGAAGCCCATGTCTCTAAAATGAGGAAAGAGCCTAATAAGAAAGAAGAAGCAAGGGATATCCACTACTATTGAGATCATATTCTCCTTTAAGTGATTTCTATTAGTTATATGATAGGAAGCAGTGTAGCATCCTGATGAAAGCATGGTAGGAGCTCCTAGTGAATTAGCTCCGAGAAAAACTCTTTGATAAAATCACTAATGGAAAGCAGTCATCAAGAGAAAGGGTCATCATGGAAACATATTTCTGGGATATTGATGGAGCATGCCAAGAGAATGAAGCTATTCATTCTTGAGAAATTGCTACAGGATTACTTAAGGGAAAAAGGGTATGAGGTATGTATATATTTATATGCTAACATTGGATGCTGTGAGTTCATGTCATATGGTTGCAGGTAATGAACTTCTGTATTTAGAAGTATGATCTATGGAGGAGTATCTCTTCGTGCAAGGATAGATGAAATCAACATAATATGTCCTCATGGAATATGAGGTGGTTGTATATGAACGAGAAACTAGAAAGGTTGTAAGTTCCTAGGAATGGAGAATGTGAAGAAAGGAAGAGATCATGAAATGCAACCATGTCAAGAGGAAGTTATCATCCGGAAGCCCAGAATATGTGACTTGGAGATCTCCTGGGAAGATATGTAGACTCTAATAGAAGGTTGGTAAATAAGAAGACCCTTGACAAAACATATCATTAGGAGATGTGTCAATATGTATAAAGGATGTCGATGTCTACAGGAAGATGTCATGGTGAAATATCATCACTAAGGTAACTTTTGTTCTAAAAGTTCATATGTATATGTTTATTTGGATGAATTTATGTAGGGCTGCTAATCATAAGAAAGGGTTCATGATCCTTGGGGATGATTCGAAGGAAAGCAACATGGCATAATGGTGGACCAGATGAGGAAGACTGATGAATCACTTTCTGATAGTGGACATGACTCATGACTGAAAGTGATGGATGATCTATGCCCTATGAAGCCAAGAGTTGAAGTTTCCTCAATATTGAAATCCATGACATCAAGGAGAGGAACTCTTCATGAGTAGATGGATTGCTGCTGCAGGACCTTGGTTGATGAGGAGCCTAGTGGTAAGTTTCTTTATTGGAAGAAACTTGAAATGTTTCCTTCCTGTGTTAAGAGGGAGTGATGTATGTGATTCTCTATTACATGTGTCATGCACCAGACTAGGACTAACAACCATAAGTCTTAGTGAAGGCCATGTGAAGAGAATGGATAGACACATCATTCTGGTCTTCACATGGAAGACAGAATGGAGGATTGGGTAATCATCTGGATTTCAATACTCTTTGAGACTGAGATAGGGCATTCAAGATAAGAGTAGTCATGGACCGATATTCTTTGAGGGCTGGCTACCCAAGAGAAGAATAGTCCAAGAAGGTCATACTCTGGGAACACCTAGGTGGGGTATGTACCTTGGAGAGACGATGACTATGGTGTCTATTAGTCATGTGTCTCACCAACATTGTAGCCCATTCTCTTGTTGAGAGATGGGGCTGTTAGTCAAGGCCTTGCACTAGGACAATCCTGGTTGATATGATGCTATACAAATGTGATTACCAATCCGATTATTCTTATGAGATTCTTCATTTTGAAAGTGACCATGTACCTGTATGAATACCTCCCTAGTTAAGAGGGAGTGTTGAAAAGTGTAACTAGGTCGGTCTTCATGTTGACTATGTATTTATGTAAAGAAGAAGACAAAGATAATAAAATGTAATTTTGTTGTACTTGCTTCATGGGTTTCATGAGAAAGATTTATTATAGGTCTATAGAATTCTTGTTGATGTCTAGTAGGGTTTGTATTATGTTTATAAATGTAATCAAGGGTCATGTTTATGTAGTGTCTAGTTCGAAAATGTTCTCCAAGACCTTGTGGGAAAATAGCTGATAACAACCCTCATGATGTCACCCTTAATGCTGAAGTATACAAGTCTTCACGTCGGCCTAAAATATATGCTAAAAGTCGCCTTACATGTCAGAGGTATGGTCGGCCTAAATTAAGTGAACACACTCTTATATATATACACATAAGATATGGATTTCTAGGTGTGTAAAAAGTGAAGATAAAATTAGCAGAGTTTAAGATAGTCATCATAAAGAGAAGGGGCAACAATAGTGAGGAAGGTAAATCTTTGATTTACCTTCCCACAGTTCAAGCAATTCAAATTCAAGCATATACTAAACACTGTTACCGATGAAATAGGTAACCTGACCTCAAAACGAGAACTCTAGCCCAAAAAGACTCAAAAAACATGAAAAAACACCTCAAAAACAAAAAAAGTGTATTCCAGAACGCACTTGGTTTTTTTTTAAGGTCAAATTTCAACATTTTATAAAATTATGCTAAAAACAAAATTGTTTATTGAAAAAAGGATTTAAAAAACACCCTCAAAACAAAACCAGTTGATGCTGGAATAACAAAAAAAAAATTGTGTCATATTTTTGACATTTTTAAAAATAGAAATAACAAATTTTTATTTTTAAAATTCAAACATTAAAAAAAACCTAAAAAAAAATAAATTAAAAAAAAAAAACATTTTAAAGCTTAAAATTTAAAAATATATAGGAATAAAAAATAAAAATAAAAACAAAATAAAATTTTTAATTCAAACATTAAAAAAAACCTAAAATTTAAGAAAAAAAATAAAAAAATAAAATTAAAGATTAAAATTTCAAAATATATAGAAATAAAAAAATAAAAATAAAAACAAAAACAAAATATTAAATTTAAAAAAAAAAAACAAGTTAAAAAAAGAAAGAAATTATAAAAAATGAAATATAGAAATTAAATTTTAAAAAGAAAAAGAAAAAGTTTATTAAATTAAATTAAATGAAAAAAAAATAAAGAAATATATTAAATTTTAATAAATTTAAAACTTTAAAATAAAAATTAAAAAAAAAATACATTATTTAAATTAAAAGTAAAAAAATGAAAAATTAATTAAAAATAAAAAATGAAAAATAAAATACAATAAAAATATTAAATTTAAAAAAATATATATTAAAAAAACAAATAAATTTTAAAAAATAAATTAAATTTAAATTATAAAAAAAAAAGAATATATATATATATATATATGAACTTAAATTAAAAATATATATATTAGATTTTATTAAATTTAAAAAAAAAATGTTAATATTAAAATAACAAATTAAATTTAAAAAAGAAAAATATTAAATTTTAATAAATAAATGAATAAACAAATAAATTTTGAAATAAAAAATAAATTTTAAACATTAACGCTAAAAAAAAAAAAAAACATTGTTAAAATAAAAAGTTAAAAAACTTTAAAAATCAATTAAAAATGAAAAATTGAAAAAAAAAATTAAAAAAAAAAAATTAAATTAAAAATAAAATAAAAAACAAATTAATTTGAAAATATTAAGTTTAATTAAAAAAAATAAATTTTAAATACACAATTTTAATTGAAATAAAAAAAATATAAAAAATTTATGTAATTAAAAAAATAATAATAATAAAATTAAAAATTAAAAAAAAAATGTTAGATTCAAATAAATAAATTAAAAAAATACAAAATTTATTAAATTTTAAAAAATTGAATGAAAAAACTAAACATAAAATTTAATAAAAAAAAAAAAATCAATTAAATAAAAATTATTAACAAAATTTAGAAAAAAAAATTAAAAACGAAAAAAATGAATATAATTAAAAAAAAATAAAAAAAAACAAAAAGAATTAAAAAAAATTAAATTTCAAACATAAAAATTAAATTAAAAAAAATAATTTTAAATTTTTTGAATTTAAAAAAAAAAATGAAATTAAAAAAAAGATTATTAAAAATTAAAAAAAATTAAAAAAGAAGAAGAATTTTTTGATCATGGTGGTGCCGCCAATCGGCCTCCCGCCTAGGTGGCTGCGGAGGCCGGCCACTGGGCCGGCGGGCTCCGCCGCCACCTGGGCGGGAGGCCGATTCCGGGAATCGCCCTCCCGCGGCAGGAGGCTGATTCTGGGAACCACCCTCTCGCGGCAAGAGGCTGATTCTGGGAATCGCCCTCCCGCGCCAGCCTCCTCGTCCGCCCAGCGGCCGGGCTCTGCCACCACATGGGCAGGAGGGCGATTCCGGGAATCGGCCTCCCGCCCAGGCGGCGACGGAGGCAGGCCTCCACCACCACCTGGTTGGGAGGCCGATTGGCGGCACCACCTCGATCAAAAAATTCTTTTTTTTTTTAAATTTTTAATATATATATATATATATATATATATATATATATATATATATATATATATATATATATATATTAAATTCAAAAAATTTATTTATTTTTATTATTATTATTATTATTTTTTTTAATTCAAATTTTTTATTTTAAATTTAATTTGTTTTAATTTTTTTTTGTTTTGTTTTTGTTTTTTTTTTAAAGTTTTTTTTTTAAAATTTAATATTTTAGATTATTTATTTTTTAAAATTTAAAATTTATTTATTAAATTTTAATTTAATTTAATTTTTTTTAAAAATCTTTTAGTTTATTTAGTTTTTCATTTTTAAAATTTAGAAATTGTTTCATTTAAAAAAATTAGTAAATTTATGGATATTTTTTTTTTTAATTAGTTGCACGTGGTTTTTTTATTTTTTGTTATTGTTTTTTAATGATAGTTTTTTTATTTTAATTCTTTTATTTTAATTTTCTTTTTCTATTTTATTTATTTATTTATTTTAAATTTTTTTTTTTATTAATTTTAAAATTTGGAATTTTTTTTCTTTTTTTTATTATTTTTTTAATTTAAATTTTTAAATTTAATTTTTTCTTTTTTGTATTTTTTTTTTTTTAATCTAAATTTTAATTTTGTAATTTAAATTATTTTTTAATTTTCTATTTAATTAATTAATTAGTTAATTAATTTATTTTGATTAATGTTTGTTTTTTTCCTTTAAATTATGTGTTTTTTTTTCAAATTTTGTCATTTCTTTTGATATAATTTTCGAATATTTCTGTTTTTTTTTTTTTTGTTTTATTTATTTATTTTTGTTTAAATTTTTTATTTTTATGAGGTATTTTGTTTTTTTTTTTACATTTTTATTGGTTTTTTTATTGTTTATATATATATTTTTTATCTAAGTTTTGTGTTTTATTACCAACATGAAAATCACCACTCTAAAAAAAAAGGTTGATGCTGCATCAATACGTTTCAAAATCAGCATGAAAATCACCGTTCTAAAAAAAAAAGGTTGATGCTGCATCAATACGTTTCAAAATTAGCATGAGAATCACTAAAATTTTAAAACAAATATTCATACTTCATAAATAAAAATATTAGAGTGTCAAAAATGTGCACAAAAAAAGGGGGTGATTTTGCATCACCACTTTTCAAAATCGGGTGCTTTTTATGCTACCAAAAAAAAGTAGGTAACAGTGCGGTTACCTATTTCATCGGTAACAGTGTTACTAGAAGATTAAGGTCTTGGAAGCACATCTAGGTCAGGGGTCTAAGTCTGGGTCATGGTACTTGTCATTTGAAGATCTATAAGAATAATTATTTGCGGGTTTTCCTCTCCAAAGAGGGAGAGGTTTTGCCCTAGCTCTAGGAGCCTAACTTTTGTGTCTTGTACATTTTTATAATTGACTTGATGAAAGATTAACTAATTTAAAAGAAGAAGAAGACGTAAGTATCTCAAGTAAGGTCACAAGTAATTATCAAGAATAGAATTTGTATTAACCTAAATCCCTCTAAATTCTCAACAACCACCACATCTTTTGCCATAGAATTCTTCTTCATGCTCTTCCAAGAAATAATATCAGCTCACATTCATCAATATTATATCTATCGACATCAGTACTATCAAACCAATCAGTTGTCGATACAACAATATCAAAACTATTCAACTTCTTGCTAAGGGATATTGCCTTAGATTTGCCATCTTTTGTATTGATCACAAGATTTTTTGATTTTTCTACCAAACTTCAAGTATCATTGTATCCATCCAAGATCTTATAGCTCCCTCTTTCTGGTTGAGGTAAGTAAACTTCTTCCCTTTGAAGCTACCATCTAATAAACTTCTTTGATGCATACTTCAAACTGCTTCCTCCTTAATCTTCATGATTTGCCACATTCTTCCAGTTATTCCATCTACTAGTCAAGCTTAGATAGATCTTTTCTTGACCTGCAACCTTTATTAGAAGAATGTGAAAGAAAAAAAAAGACAAAGTACAAAGATAATAAGAATAGTAGTAATTAAGGAGATGTCATGTACTTATCTTTTGAAGAAGGTTAACTTCCTCTTAATCTTAGGCATGTTCACCAATTTTGTACCCACATCAACATGATGTCATTCCTGTCATTCTCAAGAGCTAGGTTTTTATTTCTACAATGAAAACAATTAGTTAAGGTTTTTTTTTGTTTCTAGGGTTTTCGAACTCAAACCTTTTCTAGGGTTTACAAACCCTAGATTCTCCAAAGTCTTCAAGATCTGCCATTTAAGAAATGTAAATTCTACAAGCATACTAGATAGTTAGTTGCAAAACCCTAGACATACTATAGTGAATATTCTATGAGATGGGGATCATTTCATTTAAAAATATACACTTCATAAGGAAAGAATCTGAATGCTATTATATCAATTAAGTCATGATTACTAATGTATCTATGTAGACCCTTTATAATACATCGTTATCATTCAACATGTCATTATCTTACTCTTTATGATAATTCCTAGATGTGACTTTACCACGACCTGGAAGACTTGGTATCATGTGAAAAGTTTATATATACCTCTTCAAATTTACCTTATTAATCCTAGTAGAGATATGATCCTTTGACCTTTCTTCAGTTGTCGTGTGCCAAATTTATCCAACAAAGTTGCCTCAATCATTCAACCATTGTACTAGGATACAAACCACACAAATTTCTTTGGGCTTCTTGCTTTTTCTTGGTTCCTTTCAAACTTCATAGACAAGTCAACTTCATTGATGTAAATCATCCTCCTTTTATGTATAGGAGAGTAGCATAGTAACTTCACATACTTGCCACTGAGATGAGCTTCACGTGCCTTTAAATGTCTAATCATAATTCTTTCACAGAGTTTACAAAAAACACAAATATGATCCTTATAGTTTCGTTCCCTTCCACTATATAATTGACAAGATTTCACAACTTTGTTCTTCAAGGTCAATTTCAGATATTATCCTTGTAATGAAGTGAAATTGTATCCTTGGATATTTTATAATAAAATTTTGTTCTTCGTCCTTCAGGTCGTCACATATTAAGACGATGCCACAAAAGCACATCAAACATATAGTGCCACAAAAATGTTCTAATGATACTTCAATAGAGTGTCACAATAGGTTTTTAATGCCACCACAAAACTTCAAATTTGTGATAGGTTCAGATCCTTGTCTTTGTCCTTGTAAACACTACATTGTTCTTGAGAATTCTTGGTAAAACCTGTACATAGAAGAAATCTTATTTTGAAATTAGATGATGCCTCAAACTTGTTGTTTATTCCATAGAAACATAGTTCCTCTAGACATTGATGCTTGCTACATAGAGAACAAGATGAACTTCTTCAAACTCATCATTTGTTCAAAAAACTTATCTACTTAAACTTCAGAGGATTCAGATTCCTTGGATAGTTTGGACCTTGGTGTCATTGTGAATGCCTTGAATTTCAGAGTTAAGTTTGGTTATCTAAGTCTCAAGTCATCATAGGTTCACAAAATTCAGAACTCTGTGCACAATTGTAATCGTATCAACTATTTTTTCCTGCTCTTTCGCTTTCTATATATGCCCATAGCTTACTTTAGCATGTCTGTCATGATTCATACACAAGATATTTAACCAAAATGTTTATGCATGTCTGTTACGTCAGATAGATATACGATACTTCACAAAGATATTGGGGCTAGAAAGGTACCACAAGAGACGTCCACAAGAACTTGCATCATGGAAAGATATGTCACCATAGAAATTTTTGTCACATAGAATATGTCATATCATAAAAAACTTGTGTCACACATAATTTGTATTTCCATAGATACTCGCATTACATGGCCATAAGAGCTTGAGTTATCATAACATAATTTGCATTGTATCTTCATAGGAATTCACATAATCTTTATATAACATAAAGTTCACATTATATACGAAACTTGCATCATATATATAGTAGAACTTGTATCATGTACAAGATCATAACTTGCATCATATTAAGCATTGAGTCTTTGTGTATATTAGATAATGTATGCCTCAAAATATTTGTTGATATACCTTTGATAAATTTCGAATGACTTTCATAGAAGACAATGCTACAAATATCTTGGATTTAGCACAGACTTTTCCACAAATGTGAATTTTTCTAATGAGTATATCTTCAATACTTTAGGTCTACATTCCGAAAATTTCAAAGGTGGCTCATATAATGGAGAAATGATGTTATAGTCCTTGATTATTGTCTCTTAAAACCTATTCTCTTTATGATCTTGACTTCTCCAAGTTTCTCCAATTCTCCAACAGTGCTCATGTCTTTACCATAGCTTCGATACCATGTTGAAATTCCAATCCAAAGGGGAATTTCTTAACATGATAATTACTTATGAATTTATTTAGTGTTCTTCGTTTATTTTTCCTTGATTATTCATCAATAAATTACCATTCAAAACAAGAAAATAGAGATCATTGTGCACACAAGACAACAGACACTAGAATTGGGTTACAAGCCAAGGAAAAACCCAACAACAATCCTTCCCTCATAGAATCAGATCAAAATGAGATATGCAAGACCACCTAAAAATGCCACCAAAAGTTTAAGTCCAACCCTCCTCTAAGTCACCTCCAAATTTAAAAGTCAACATAGGTCAAACTGGTCTTCTTGAAATTTTTCTTCTGAATTTTAAGGCCTTCCTGAAATCTTGTTCCTGAATTTTCGGGCCTGCAATTAGATCCAAATTTTGATTTTTTTTTCTCACAAAACTCTTCCACATATGCGAGCTATTCTCCTTCTTCTTTGTCCTTTTCTCTATTAATTAGGTGAAAAATATATGTATGATGATGATGAGTGAATGTACTCCAAAGTGATCAAACTATCCTTTATATATATCTGTCCAAGAGGTTGAATATACAGCTCTTGGAAGCCTACATTGACTTGTTCCCAAGGGGGGACTACTTGACAATTTTGGTGGACTTTGACTCAATATAATTTTTACTTTCTTCTTAAAAAAAGTCCAAGTGGGACTTGAGTCAAAAACATTTCTTCTGAATTATAATACATTATTCTTGAATCTTTTGGCCCTATAAGCATGAAAATGATTTGACAAAAAATAAAATAATAATAATGAATATAATTAATGATAAAAATTACATTTTGTTACATTATGAAGATCAACACTAGTTACATTTTTCAACACAATGATCATATGTTGAGATGATGTAATTTTGTTCACTATGCATTGTGATGTTCTAATCATAATGCACTATTCTTCAATGATATAATGGTGTCTCTAGTCGACACCCATTATCTTGAGTTTTATTTTCTCTTCTATTTAGTCTTTGATTATATTTTTCTATCTGTTCTTAGTTCATTGACATCAAAGAAGTTCCCAACATTGTATCAGAGTTGATGGTTTAAGACATAGTCCTTATTAGCAAATTCTGCTAAGTTGGATCTTTTTGTGATTGGCTTTGGGTCGATTGATTTCTTGCATGGAACCTTAATTTTTGAGAAAGATCAAATTTATCATAATTTTCTAAAGATGGCATCTAATGAATGTATGTTGGGATGATGCAATGTTTTTCATTATGCATTGTGATTTTTTGATCATAATGCATTGTGCTTTAATGATATAATGATGTCTCTAGACACCACCCATCATCTTGGGGTGATATTTTCTCTTTTGTTTAATCTCTAATTAGATTATAGTATATGCTCTATATTTTTGGTTCTTGGACATCAAAACATGTCTATCGGAGTTGATGGTTTAATACATAGCCTTGTTATTCGTAAATCGTATTGAGTCATATATTTTTCGTGATTGACTCTGGGCTGATCAATTTTCTGCATGGATTTTTTTTTAAGAAAGATTATATCTATCTAAATTTTGTTAAGATGGCATCCAAGATTGATCGTGTTGTTTTGAATCAGAAAAATTATGTTGTTTGGGCATCAGATAGGGAAATCCTTTTGAAGAAAAAAGGGCTCTGGTATTATAAAAAAACCGTTGTTCCAGATCCAAAGGATGATCATAGAAAGTTTATCATTGATGGAATAATTATGAGGTTTTTGGTGTCATCAAGACCTATATTTCTTGAGAAATTCATTTTCATATGAGCGAGATTGACTTCCATAACAAATTATGGAAGAAGCTAAGGTTGTTGTTTGAAAATGTAGATGAAATTTGGGTCATGGAGTTATCAAAGGAGTTGATCTCTCTTGATCTAATTCCTTTGAAATGATTGAGGACTACCTAACTTGCATCAAATAAATACAATTGAAATTGGATAACTGCGGGAAGATCTATCTGAAGAAATATGGACAACTCATAAAAATAGTCTCTATGAATTTGCGGACACCTTCTGATGTGTTTTGTTCCTCATTATACACCAAATGGAGAATGTGCAAGGAAGATGGTAAGGATTATACCTTTGATACGCTCTATGATTTTTTGATCAAGGATCAACAGAGGTTTCTCAATGAAGGGAAGCTTGGTAATAAGTCCGAGGCTTATCAACTCAAAGGTAAGAGTTGTTGGAAAATGGATAAACCAACGATCCCCTTGTGTTTCGGGACAAGGACTAACTACTTATTGTGGATCGTTATCTTCTGCGATGCGATCGTTGACTAACACCTATGGGTTTTGGTCTAACGATAATCGTGATTCCAAACAAGTGTTATCAGATCATAGGTCACGAGTTCGATACACACCCGTCTCACGTTGGGGGGGGGATTGTTTGAAAATGGATAAACAAATGCTCCCAATGTTTTCCAGGACATGGATCCTTATTTATAGTGATGCGATCGTTGAATAACACTTGCGGGTTTTTCTCTAACGACGATCATGTTTCCAAACAAAAGCAAGCCAAAACAAAAGAAAAATTGAACTCCACTAGAGTATCTCGATCCCAATCTCCAAAAACAAAATAGGCCTGAATCAACAAAGAAGAATCTTAAGAAGAAGACATGTATGCACTGTTAGCACAAGGAGTCACTCCTTGACTGCAAAGGAGTAAGCCTTACACATCATAGTTAATTTAAAATTTAAAGGTTTTGAGTGGTGGGATGGCTTCTTAAAGATTTTGAAGTGATTTTTATTCTTTAAGACTTTCATGCATTTAGAAAGCTGTGGAAAGTATAAATTGTATGGGTAATTTGCTAGTATAGGGGAGCATATTGTAACAAATGAAAGATGACAGATAGCTGGTACTCAATCTAAGAAATATGCATATCCTAAATCAATCACATAGCTGTAAGAGTATCCTTTTACACAAACTTTGTTTTATGTAAAGGAAACAACATTTAGAAAGCAGAGTACATGCATACATTATTTCATAAATATTTCATGAAACCTTCACTAACATGCTCTACACAACATATACATGATTTGTAGGAAACTAAACAACAAATAATTAACTATTAGATCCTCTAACATTTCTCTTACTCACACTTTAATAACGGCTACAACTCATAAATCAGAAGAATAAAATAATGAGAGAAACACACCATACATTAGATAGTCCTTGAATCACAAAATCGTCCAACATGAAGTGAAAAAATGAGTTTTATTTATTATGATAAGTCTTTAGGTCGACCAAAATCCAACCTTGAAATGGTATTTACAAATGATATTTATAGAGAGAGAGGCACCAACTCCATCTCTCCTAAAAATAAGGAATCACTCTTCCTCACATTACATAGGTGTTATAGGACATTAAAGATATATCCTATCGAAATATAACTAACATGATATATGTAGATAAGAAGAAAGAAGACAATTTGGACTATGCTGCTGAGTGTGCTGACATGTTGCCCCTTTTTCTGCTAATTTGTCTCTCCATGACCTTGGTTCTTTAACAACCACGTCTCTTCATTAAATGTGACCTTTAACAACCTCATAACCACTTATCAACCATCACTTGAAATATCCATATTGTTATGATTCCTTATCATCATTGGACTGGCTCTGCTGACATCTGTCAAAAATCATTTAAAACATGCGCTCCCAAAATTTCGGTAAAAACCTGTAACTGCGAAAAACTGTAATGCTACGGGACTTTCCGGTAGCGCTCAGTTTCTTTTTAAAAAATTCTCAAAAAATACATAAAAATCATGTGCAGACTTATACACTGAAATTTGAGTTGTCGTTAAGAAATGTACTTAGTAAGAAAAAAAAGGTATTTTAATAGGAAACCCTTTTACCTCTTTTCCATATGGGCTACAAATTCTGCAAGCTTGTCTAAGTCTGTTTGTTTGTCAACAACTAATTTTGATCTTGTGCTCCCGGTGGCTGTCTCTTTGGAAATGGTATTTTTCTCTTCTGAATTCTTCTGGATTTTTATTCTCTTTGAGGATCATGTTTGCTGGTTTGAATGGGCTTTACCCTTATATTTCTTTTTGGACTCACTAGTCTCTGAAATTGAAGGATTTGTAGTTTGTAACCCTTCAAATTGCCTCTCTATATCTATGAATTCTGTCAGAAAACATGGATTATGCAGGGCTTTATATTTGAGACGAAACTTGTTGTTATCTCTGGTGTGTCTTTTCCTGCTACCAACAATTGGTTTTTCATCCTTTTTCCTTCTCTTGCTGCTAATATCATACCCTGCATCTTTTAGGAGCTCCTCATCAGACTTAGTGCGCTCATATTCCTTCTGAATATTTTGTTTAATGTCTTCTTCGAAAACTTCCGATAGTGTTAGGGTCCTATAATAATAGGATTCATAATTTTTGAATTGACTTTGATTAGTCTTGTAAATATGTACATACCTTGCTTTCTGGAATTTGTTTTCCCATATTTGAAAAATAACAAATGAAAAGAGGGTAAAAGTCCTAAAAGAAAGATCAAAGGACTTGAAAGAAAAGGATAAAAAAGAATAAAAAATAGACCCCAAACACAAAAAGAGATAAGAATAAGACATGAAAGTGATGCAAGTCAAAATGCCACTACTATTTACTTTTACTGCAAAAATAAAATGATTATGTGTAGCTTGTTCAAAATACCATAATCCATGATTAGTCAAATAGGTTAATCTTGGATTTTCATGCTTTAAATTTCATGTTGATAGATAGAGAATAAAGATCTTGTCAAACAGTTTAAACTTGACAAATCAGTAGTTAGGTAGAGAATAAATGAGGAGCTCAATAGTCTAAACCGAACACTTGGATGAAATAAGGTTAGAATTAGATAGTTTCCTGTTTTAAAAGAAAAATGGATAAGGGTCTACAAGCTCAAATGCATCCATGCAAATAAATGAAAAAAATGGTAGAATAAATGATGGGTAGGTAGAAAGCAGTTTTACAAGGCATGGATAAACATTATTTGGCATATTACTAATTTTCCTCCCCACAATGTGTTGCAGTACTAAACCCTTCAGTAGGCTCAGAGCATTTCTTTGACTTCTGGTGGGACCAAACCCACGGCTTAATGACTGATTGGCACTAAGTATTGGATTCCCTTCATTAAAACCCTTCCCCCTTAATAAAAATACTTTTCTCTTAACATCACTCATTTATCCCTACTCAAACCCCTTTTCCTAAGGTAAAACACATTTTTACTTAAGAAAAGTAAAAACCCCTTTAATTATTTCTCATTCCATTCAAAAAAACCCACAAATATGCTTTATCCTAAGTATAAGTGTTAAATGATTATTTTTGGGCATCACAATGAAGAAATTCCGCCTAAAAACATGTTTTTTCGCTTTACTTAGTGTATTTTCTATTCCTGCATTATTTTCATATTAACATTTAACTTATATATTAACTCCTTTATTAAAACCTTCCATCCCTTATTATATTAATTCATGTTTATTAAATAAATCCCAACCCACATTTAAATGTTTATCCTATGGTATAATATACCCACGTGATGATTTCCCCACTCCCCATAGGTTTAAACCATATCTTTTGTATTAAACTCGCCTATGTTACATTACACCTATATGTATTACATTTGCTATGAAATACATTAAAATCCACCTATTCTGCTTATCCCATTAAATAGTAAAACTATATGTTAAAACTTCATTTTAATGTATAAATATTGAACCCGCCGCATAAAATACTGTCGGGCCCCACGCCCATTACCTCGTAACTCCATCGATCAATCCCGACTGTTCGCATCCGCCCAACAGATCCAACGGCCTAGAATCCATATTGCAAATACAATGGCGCATTGTTAAACAAATTCGGATTTGCAATATGAGTGGTTTTGACCTTCCTTCTATCCTCCACGCATCCATTTTATATTGGATCACATCTATTTGAGTAATACCATTTACCACCCTCCGACAGTGCGATAACCACTCAGGGTAAATAACCTCCCCATGCCTAAACTACTTTCAAAGTGACTTGACTGTTATTAAATGCGAACACTGTTTCAATCAAATTCTTTGTAAAACATCAGATATACGCAATAAAAGTCTTTTATTGCATTTTCTTCTCATCAACTATTTCCGAATAATAAAAAGACGCTGATGCCTCCCTATTTTCATGCAAAAAACAAACAGAAATTCAGTCAAATTCACTGTTGCAACCGCTCAAAGCCTCTAGTTTGCATTTAAAAGACCTCAAAAAGCTTTTGAAATCTTCTAGATTCACAGCTATCCATGTCATTAAGTGATTTTCCGACCAAAACAAATCAAAACCCCAAAACCAATTTTCCCTATCTAACTAGCCTAAAATCATATATAAAAACAAAGTTAAAACTCATAGAGAGGGCGCTCTCTGAGCCTTAGGATAAAGCTTAAAAGTAGGTATGTGGTTACCTCTAATATTCTTTAAACTATAAATCAAAATCTCACAATTTTGGGAATTATTAGAGTGATAACATATTGGCGACTCCACTGGGGAAGACTAACATTTTCTTCAGAAATATTTTACAGGTTCAGATATGATCTATGATGGTGGACAATGATCAGACATACAAAGGTTAAAATCATCCACCCAGCGACTCCATTGTCTAAGATCTAGAGCTTAAAAGTTCAGAAGAAACTCCATAACCAAAGAATCCATATTCCAAATCATTAATGGTGATACAAGATGACAGGGTTTGTGGAAAACCTTTCATCACATGATATTTTCAATGAATTCAGGGATGTGTTATTAGAATTTTAGCTTGATGAGGATTTTCTAAGAGCTGTATTTCTTATTTTGAAATCAAGAAAATGTTCTCCTCAACTTAAAATGTGTGTTCTTGAGTTAGTTTCTGAAAAATATGAAAATGGCATTAAAATTTTTCATTCTCAAATTCAGTCTTATAATTTCCGAGATCCTAAAGAATTCTTGAAAAATATTCCTTCTCCAAAGCAAGAGGAAATTGTACTACCTTTTGACTTGCAGATTGAGGATGATTATGCTTTCAGGCTAGTATTAAGTCCCTATATTACTAGTATAGTCCCTTATTGTTGTTAGTGTAACCCCCTTATTGTTATTATTGTACCCTTGTAACCCCCATTTTGTTATTATTGTGCCCTTAAATTATTATTGTTAGGTCGGTAGGATTACATTGTGGCCCACTAGGATTACATTATGGCCCCATGGACTCCTATATATAGAAAGGAGGTTTTGTAAATTGTATCATCCAAGAATTGTTCATTTATGTAATGTATTGGAGATTTCCCCCTTGAAGTGGCTTATTTCTAAGGCGTTGATATCTCTTTTCTTCTATTTTTGGAGCTGGTTACACAACATTTGGTATCAGAGCTTTGGATTCTAGGGTTTCGCTGCTCCAAACAGGTCATCGTGGAATTTTCGCTATAACTTTTTTTCTACGAATTTTCAGAAGCTGAAATTTTTAGGGTGCGAAGCCGAAATCCTGAGGAAGCTTGTCTAAAAATTTCAGACCTTGGTTCGCAATATTTGCGGAGATATCGTCTGTGGAAGTCAGGTCTGTTTTCAAGCTCCTAAACAGGCCATCGTGGAATTTTCGCTATAAATCTGTTTCTACGAAGGTTCAGAATCTGAAATTCATATGGTGCGAAGCTGAAATCCTGAGGAAATTCGTCAAAAAATTTCAGATCTTGGTTCGCAATATTTTTGGAGATATGATCTGTGGAAGGTAGTGCTTTTTCAGGCTCCTGAATTGCATCTCAAAGAGGTGATCGTGGGAAAAGTTCAATAACTCTCTCTCTGGGCAGTGGATTTGAGTGACATAAAAAGTGGTCACAATTACATAGACTTTAGTTTCTTGGCTATCAATTTCAGAGACAAAGGACGAAACAGTGACACGTGGCAAGTCCTACAAGTTTGCTCTACTGAACCAGTCCGAAATTAGGTCATTGTGGGAGATTGGACACAACTTTGTCTTGGGGAATCCAAATTAGATCAGACCTGTGGCATTTGAAAGAAGCTTCATAGGGCTACTACAGGGATGAATTTCAGATATTGAATATTTTCAATTACATAGATAATTCAATTTCAATATCGAGCTCCTCAAAGCAAGTAAAAGGTGTCTATTGTTTTTCCCGAATTGCATAAATCTTGTTTGAAAAATCAGTTTGAAGTGATTCCAAGGGCCCATTGAGCATATATTTCAGTAATGGGTTCTAATATGCCTCCAAAAAATAATTCCATACCCATTAATCCCTCAGAGAGCTATACTATGACGCATGAGGAGGAAGAATTGCAATATGAGATATCAAAATTACGGTACCAAGTGCAACAAATTTCGATCTTACGAAGAGCAACCGAAGATGAAATAGATGGTTTAAAATCAGAAATGGAGGATAAGTTGGATGGTTTGAAGGATCAAATAATAGCTAATATGGATGATAAATTAGTGGAAGATCACAGCGAGCATCAACAACAAGTTCTCGAACTCTCAAAGGATAACCCAACTTTGGTGCAGAATCTAATGAAACAACAGGAAGATCAACATCATATCGAAAGAAGTTATGAAGCAGTCATAGAAACAAGAACTCAACAAGTACGATCAATTTCAAAGTATCTCAGCAAGTGGAAGAACTTTCCTGTAGAATATTTCACATGGGAGGATGAGAATTTTATACAGAAGCATCAAGAAATAATCAAGCGTTGAGGACAACACTTGTTGAAGGAGAGGGGCATGTTAAGTCCCTATATTAATAGTGTAGCCCTTAGTATGTTAGTGTAGCCCCCCTTATTGTTATTATTGTACCCTTGTAACCCCCATTTTGTTATTATTGTGCCCTTAAATTATTATTGTTAGGTCGGCTAGGATTACATTGTGGCCCAGTAGGATTACATTATGGCCCCATGGACTCCTATATATAGAAAGGAGGTTTTGTAAATTGTATCATCCAAGAATTGTTCATTTATGTAATGTATTGGAGGTTTCCCCCTCGAAGTGGCTTATTTCTAAGGCGTTCATATCTCTTTCTTCTATTTTTGGAGCTGGTTACACAACATCAAAATTTGAAGAAATAGTTTCAAGGTTTAATATTAAGGATACAACTAATCAATTAGTCATTGATGGCCTGGAAGCACAAATCATACATCATGCTTTTGATGATCCTATAGCAAATTATATGGAGATTATTTTTAGCTCATGTCTGCAAACATGTTTTCTCTATGAGGATCAAATACATCATCAGTTTCCATTACACATCATATCTTTGATTATGAAGAAACATGATCAAGTTATGCTTCCAAGTTTGATGACAAGCAGTCAAATTATCCATTCATTTCTACAACTACTTGGTTGGCTTCATTGGAATTTTTGTATTACCCGATTCAACAAGATTATCAGTAGATTAGGGTAGGTAGATGAGTGCAAATAAGCTCAGAATTCTGAGCATCTTTTCAGTTTCAGTTTAGTGTGTTTTCAGATTTTAGTTTGCAGAAAAGGTTTGGTTTTAGTATGAGATGTCCAGTTATAGATTATATGATAGAGCATGTTTCAGATCTGGGAACAACCCAATAGAGAAGGCTACCGATCTTAAAGTTCTTGACATTTCGCCAGGAAATTCCATCCCCATGTGGAGCCACTGTTAGGGTCATATAATAATAGGATTCATAATTTTGAATTGACTTTGATTAGTCTTGTAATATGTACATACTTTGCTTTCTGCAAATTGTTTTCCCATATTAGAAAATAAAAAATGTAAACAGGGTAAAATTCCTAAAAGAAAAATCAAAGGAATTGAAAAGAAAAATATAAAAAAGAATAAAAAAATGGACCCCAAAGAAAAAAGAGATAAAAAGAAAACATGAAAGTGATGCAAATCCAAATGCCACTACTATTTACTTTTACTGCAAAATAAATGATTATGTGCAGCTTGTTCAAAATGCCATAGTCCATGATGAGTTAAATAGCTTAATCTTAACTTCTCATGTTTTAAATTTTATGCTGATAGATAGAGAATAAAGATCTAGCCAAACAGTTTAACCTTGGTAGATCAATAGTTAAAATAGAGAATAATAAGGAGCTCAACAGTTTAATATGAGCCCTTGGATGAAATAAAGTTAGAATTAGATAGTTTCCTGTTTTAAAATAAAAATGAATAAGGGTTTGCAAGCTCAAATGAACCCATGTAAATGAACAAAAAATGTTAGGGTAGTAGGTGGGTAGGTACAAGCAGTTTTACAAGGCATGGATAAACATCATTTGGCATATTACTAATTTCCCTCCCCACAATGTGTTCCAGTACTAAATCCTTCAGTCATAAAGGCTCAGAGCATTTCTCTGACTTTTGTTGGGACTGGACCCACGGCTTAATGATTGGTTGGCACTAAGGTATTAGAATTCCCCTCATAAAAACCCTTCTCATTCATAAAAATCCCTTTTCCTCCTTACATCATTCATTTTCCTTTGCAAAATCCCCTTTTCCTAAGTTTAAAACACATTTTACCTAGAAAAAGTAAAACCCCCATGACTAATTCCCTTTTTCTATACAAAAATACCCAAAAAACCCACAAAAATGCTATTATCCTAAGTATAAGTGTGAAATGTTAAATATGGGGCCACCATTTTGAAAATCCCGCCCAAAGACATAAGTTACAATTTACTTAGTGTATTTTTTATGTTCCGCAAATTCATTTCGTATTAACTCCTAACCTAATGTATTAGCTCCATTATATACCCCTTAGCCCATATTATATTAATTCCACTTTTTATTTTAATTCCAAACCCAAATTTTAATTATAACCTATAGTTCTATTCCGTACATATGATAAATACTGGTCCCACTACCCTTGACAGTTTATATTACATACACCCGCCCCCATTGATTAAAACATTAACCTTTAGCCTATCATTATACACCCGACTTTGTATTAAACCTTAACTTAATACATAATAAACCTCCAACACCATTAAAAAACCCAGGCCCCACGCCTTTGGACCATGCAACTCTATTGCACAAACCCGCACCGTTGATCTCCATGACCTTAATCTAATGGCGGATAATGAATTTCGCACATCCAAAAGCGCGATCCTTAATAAAACCCTACCCTTGCAAAATAGGTAGTTTTCGAAGTTTCTCTCTCCGCGAGGTGTCTAATTCTCATTTGATTGCATCCTCATATCCAATTCTGCTTACCACCTTTCGAAAATGCGAAAACCGCCTGGCGTTATTTCCTTCCCCTACGCCCAAACCACTTATCCTATGTGATGTAACCGCCATTCAATGCATTCACCATTTAATAAAAACATATATAAGCCGCCCTTTGACAACATTTTACACCATTGTCTGTTATAAATCTACATATAACGAACATTTCAGCCCCAAAAATGCTACCAACTCCGATTTAAAGCTTAAATCAAACATAAATCCAGCCAATTCAACTGCTACAAACATTGTCGAAGACATCCAAGTGCTATAAAGACCAACAAAAGCTTCTGAAAGCTTTCTACAACCCCAGAAACCTCACTGCAGTTAAAACCATTTTTTACAGTCTTTTCCCATCATCAAAGCCATAATGCCTCCTTGCAGACCTTTGTCTCATTAATTAATGTTTTGTTTTTTAGGTTAGTAGCAAAAGGAGAATTGGGATAAACAGTTTAATACTAGTTAAAACTGTTTACTCCTAAAAAACATACAAGGAAATGAATTTTAATGATGTTCCTTAACAAAAGGTTCCAGGAAGCAGAACATAAAGAAGTCATTTACGCCGAGAGAGATAAATTTGCACAGTGAATGGTAAAAGAATAAAAATTCACAGTGACAGTGAAAACATAACAGTTAAAAAGCATCAGAGTTAAAGTGTATCAGATGAAAATCATAGTGAAAGTTAAAAAAGGTAACAAAGCAGTCAAGGTAAAACAGTAAAAGTAAACACAGAGGCAGTAATGGTTAAACAGAGATGAAAACACTTTCACCAGCAACAATGAAGTTTATCCAAAGTAAACGTAAAAACAGTTAAAAGAACAGTAAGGTTAAAAGATGAAAATAGAGCAGGAAGGGACATTTTTCAGAAATTTCCTGTTTATTGTGGCCAATCCAAGATGAATCTTGCAAAACTGGAGGAGGTTTATGTTCCTAAGAGGCCAATCTACAAAAACCTATCTCAATTTTTACACAGGTATTACAAAAAGAGAAATACATGCACATCTTCACAACATATTTTCCGGACTGTGCAAAGTTTTGTTTTACGCATCTTTTTGCAGAGCTTATTGTGAACAACTGGAGTGGAATTTTAGGAAACTGAGAGAACATATTTATCTACAATAACCTCTTTCAATTTTTACATATCGATCTCGGATTGAGATATAGAAAGGGATTTCTAGACCCTAGTTTTTAGAATTTCTGGAGAAAAATGCACAAAGGAAGGAGATAGTTAGTGACTTGGAAGCCTCATCATCAACTAAGTGTTGCTATCAAATTCGAATTTCTCTTCTTTGTCACCATCAATCCATAAATATAGTGCCAAATAGATTCATTAGTTTTGAGTTTCCTTTATTTAAGTTCTGTTTATGTAATACCGTTTGAGATATTTGTAAACCAATCTTGATATTTTTTCAAGATATTCTAGTTTAGAATTTGTATAAATACTTCATCATTTGAAGTATTGAGGGTGGATTAATTGCTGAAGATTTATATAGCTGGAACATTCTGAACCTAAGGGTTTTTGTAATCAAGCTTCAAGTCAGAAGACTGGATTCCAAGGAATAAAGCATCATATTACTGGATTCATGTGTTGGGCCACTGAAGTGAAGTATTTTCTACTGTTATCTTTCAATTTTATTATGTTTTTCATCCATTCATAAATGTGTCCTAAATTTTGATGTGAAATCAGGAATTGTTATATCAGAATTTGTTAAAAGCACTATGTTATTGACTGGTTTTCATTTAAATGTTTTCTGCTGATATCCAGACTAGGGAACCCTTAATTTCTCCATAATTTCGATTAATCTCTCCCATTCCACTCCTTATTTGGATCAAATAATTGTTAATTGCTATTTATCTCGATTAAAGCCACTTCACCAATCAAACTTTGAAGATCTTTAGTGACTCTGCTATCTTTCTCTGTGAAAATTTGACTTTAGACCTTGATCCTGATCTTTCTGCTTGACACATTGACTCCATCTGCCCAATGGATTATAGATTCACAACTATCCATCTCATTAAGTGACTTTCCCACCAAAACAAATCAAAACCCCAAAACCAATTTTCCCTATCTAACTAGCCTAAAATCAGATATAAAAACAAAGTTTAAACTTATAGGGAGAGCCCTCTCTGAGCCTTAGGAAGGCTAGATCCTAAAGCTTAAAAGTAGGTCTGTGGTTATCTCTAATATTATTTAAAATATAAATCAAAATCTCACAACTTTGGGAATTATTAGAGTGATAACATACTGGTGACTCTGCTAGGGAACTAACCAATCCTCAGTTTTAAAATAGATCTTAAAGGAAATATTTTCATTATCTTTTCACCTTAAGATTGTTTTAATAAGTTGTGAGTATATTTCATAAAAAATAGTAATTCTGGATTTCAGAAGGGTCTACTATACTAGGTCAAATCCAGATCCACAACCTGCTATCATAGTAGATAATCCTGACAGAATTGGAAAAAAGAATAAAAAAGTAGAGGATTTAGGTAATAAAATTTCCTTAGTTAGAGCAATTTCCCTTCCAAAACAGTTATCAAGTATACAAGACATAGAATTTGATTTAAATTTTGAACATTATTTATTCATAAACAAATCAGAAAGTGACTTAAATAGTACTATTATAGATCCTGATTTTATTTCATTTCTTGAAACTAAGTTGGAAATTGTTTCAGTAGATTCTGAATCAAAGATTTTTGAGGTTTATGATAAGCTCGATGCAATAAATGCTACTATACTTAAAGGAAATAGATGAAGATATTTGTCAACATTCAGTCGAATGAAGTGCTTTATCAGCTTATACCCTTGAGCCCTCTACCGCTCATTTAGATACCAACCTTTTAGAATCTCAAGGTTCATCTCTATTTACCACTACTTCATGCATTATTTCCACCACACTTCATTCCACATATCCATTTGTTCCTAAACAACCATTTCAACCTAGAGTATTATTTCCTTCTTCCACCACCTCTACTCCATCCACTTTTTTTCTTCTGCATTTTCCAATACATAATTGTCATTCCCAAGCACCTCTTCATATTTCTCAACTTCATCTTTTGGTTTCTCAACCACATTTTCTAGTACATCTTCTTATATCTCAATCTCATCTGCAAGTTCTTTAACTACATCAGTAAGTACTTCTAGCTCTGCCCCAAGTACTTCCAACTTACCTCCTAGCTAAGCTAGAATTCAAGCCATGGCTGCTAGATATGCTCCCTTGGTCCTTCCAGCCCAGTTACATGACATGCCCCAGGATTATCAAATAAAAATACCTCAATTTGATGCAACCAGTCAATACACTGCCCAAAAGCATGTTAATAAGATGACAAACTATTTTGAACTTCATGAAATAGATGAGTCTGGTGTCCAAATGAGACTTTTGCTCAAATATTAACTGGCGAGGTGAAAAAATGGTTTAAAAGGTTTAAATGTTAGTAGTATTGCTGATTTAGCAGTTTTTCATAGATTATTTCTTAATAGATGGGAAAAGAAGAAAAATCCACTACAAATCTTATCTGAATTTGAAAGCATAAAAAGAGAACCTAATGAAACATTCTAAGATTATTGTACTAGATACAACAACATTTATAATTCAATTCGTGCTAATATTAAGCCTCCTCCAGATTTTTCTCTTCTCAAATTATCTGATGGATTTGATACAGACATAGCCTATCAATTGAGAGAGAGGAATCCTAAAACTTTAGAACATATGCAAAGTAACAATGTTAGTGTAGAGGCAAATATGTTAGCAAAGAAAGCTAGATTAAGGAATGAAAGAAGAGTAACAATAAAAGAAGAGGCATCTAGTTCAGATTTAAAAATAGATCAATTAGAAAAAACATTAGAGAGAATGATGGATAGGTTAGATAATATGGAAAGGAAGCCACAATTTGATAACCAACAACAAATTAGAAATCCCAATTTTGGGAAAAACACCAACACTGGAAAATCTAGAGAATCATCACCTGACCAAACAATAAGACCACCTTTCCAAGAGAACTATGCTGAAAGTTCTCATCAAAATGAAGATGATGAAGACACCATAAATCTAATGGGTATTAATGAAGATAACACCATTTTTATCACACAAGAATATCAGGAGTTATATGAGTTACAACAACTGCAATTGGATTCTGGTGAATCATTTGATTACAAGCAAGGTTATGAGTTTGCTATCAATGAAGTACATAAGAAATATAACCTTAGGAGCAAGAAAAACATAGAGCCTTCTACTAAGAAGTCTGTCCAAACACAAACAAAGAAAACAGTAGAGGCTCCCACTACTAAAATTCTTTAAATTCTCCCTAGGTAAAATAGGGAAAACTCTAGTTCATCTCAAAAATATTCAAATCTTAAAATTTCACCTATTCCCAAAATTGTTTACATCACAGATGATGTTTCCCAAACATCAATAGATTCACAAAAATCTGCTGCTGTCAAGACAACTAATTCTGCTAAAACAACAATTTTAGACTCCAAGATACCTACTGCTGATCTAAAATCAGCTGATCCAGAAGCTGCCATAGCTAAAACAACTTCTAAAAATACAAAATATGCAAAAACATCTATTTCTTCTCAAAATATTCCTGAAAAGAAAACCAAAAATAGTAAGACAATAGAAACACAAACAGAGAATGAGAAAACAATTGTAGAAAAATAAGACAAACCTACCCAAACTACAGTTACTAAAGAAGAGATAATTCAACTAGGAAAATCAAAAGCTCCATTTAATATCGAAGCTAGAATTGCCAAATTAAAAATACCAATTTCTTTGACAGAATTGGTAAAAAATGATTTATACAAAACACCTATCACTAAAACTTTGAATATGAATGATGGATAAAATTTAGTAAACTTGAGTGATGATCAACCTGAATTAATTTTTGGTCCTGATGTTAATGGAAAACACCAAGATGAAGTAGTTCCACCATTTTACATTAGCTTAACTGTTCATGATCAAATATTACATAATGCAATGTTAGACTCATGGGATTCACACAATTTGATGCCAAAAGCAATAATGGAAACCCTAAAGTTAGATATTTCTAGGTCTTACAAATATCTCTTTTCATTTGATTATAGCAAAGTGAAATGTTTAGGTTTGATTAAATATTTGTGTGTCACATTAGTTCAATATCCTGGTAAAAGCATATTCATGGAAATTGTAGTAGTTGACATCCCTCCCAAGTATGGAATACTCTTATCTCGCTCATGGGGAGCTAAATTACAGGGATCTTTACAACTTGATATGTCATATGCAACAATATCAGTTTTTAGCCAACCAAAGAAACTTTATAGAGAAACAATGATGAAATATATGGTGAGTAGTGTAGAAAGACCAAGAAATTATATTATTTACTCTACACCTACTGACATGGATTCATTCATTTTATGCAACTCTGAAATTGATATTGAAATCGAAACTAATATTGAAATCAAAACTGAACTAAAAGAAAAAAACAAAGCACTAGACAGTGAAAACATCTTTCATGAATCATTATGGCACTTATATTTTGATGGATCAGTCAATAAATTAGGAGTAGGAGCAGAAGTTTGGATACATAATATGGAAAAAAATCATGCAGAAGGTCATGCTTTTAGATTAAATTTTAAATGTACCAACAACATGGATGAATATGAAGCTCTTATTTTAGGACTGCAGATTGTTAGGAATTTAGGAGGTAAAAGAGTGTCAATTATGGGAGACTCAGAGTTAATTGTGAAACAAATAACTGGAGAATATTATGTTTATAATCCAAGATTAAGCCGATATAGAGACATTGTTTTAGATTTAATAAAGGAAGTGTTAGAATGTGATTTTCTGCAATACCAAGAAAACATAACATACAAGCTCATTTCTTAGCAACTTTTGCTAGTACCTGTAATTTTCCATTTCAACCAAATCATAGATACACTGCAGAAGTCAAACACAAACCTATAATTTCAGATAAACTTAAATATTGGCAAATTTTCTCACAAGATGAACATATTTATCATTTCATGAACAATGAAGGAGAATTTCAGGGTTGTAATATAGATACAGACTATACAATAAATCGGAACTTAGATAGTGAGATTTATCTGAATAATATAAATGAAAATAATGTAAATTTTTCACTAAATTTAGGGATTGAAGAGTTAGCAGATGATGAATATGATATTTTGAACCTCAAAGACAATTTTTTACCAAAAGGATTAACGCCTTTAGAAGATCTATTTGACTCTAATGATGTTGCAAGAAAACCTAAAATGGAGCCATTAAGCTCTGATATTGAGGATTTTAATATAGGTAGAGAGTTAAAACCTAAGATGATTAAAATTTCAAAAGCTTTACCTCAGGAAGAAAAAGAAAAATACATAGCTGTTTTTAAGGAATTTCAGGATGTATTTGCTTGGAGTTATGAGGACTTAAAATCCTATGATACTAGCATAATACAACATAAAATACCTAAAAAAGAAGACCAAAAACCTTTTAAACAAAATTTAAGAAGGATTAATCCTGTTTTGATTCCTTTAATTGAAAAAGAGGTAAAAAGAATGTATGATGCCCAAATAATTTCACCAATCAGATATTATGATTGGGTTTCTAATCTAGTTCCCACTAGGAAAAAGACAAGAGAAATTAGATTATGTGTTGATTTCAGAAATTTAAATAAAGTGTCTTTAAAAGACAATTACCCTCTACCAAAGATGGATCACATTTTACAGAGGGTGGTTGGTTCTTCCAGAATTTCATTGTTAGATGGATTCTCTTGATATAACCAGATTCTAGTCCAACCAGAAGACCAAGCCAAAACTGCTTTTACTACTCCATGGGGCACTTTTATGTATGTAAAAATGCCTTTTGGGTTAATGAATGCAGGAGCCACTTTTCAAAGAGCTATGGATATAGCCTTTGCTAAGGAAATTCATGAATTCCTAGTGATTTATTTATATGACATTACTATATTTTCAAAGACTAATAATTAACATATGGATCATCTTAGACAAGTCTTTCTTAAATGCAGGAAATTTGGTATCTCTCCAAACCCTAAGAAGACTTTATTTGGATTAGAAGAAGGTAAATTATTAGGACATATTATATCTAAAGAGGGATTTAGGATAGACCTAGCTAGAATAGAGGCCATTCTAAACATTAGTCCTCCTAAGAACATTAAAGAGTTACAAGCTTTCTTAGGTAAAATTAACTTCCTTAGAAGATTCATCTCAAATCTAGCTGAAATAATTAGAGAACTTAACAATATGCTGAAAAAAGACTCAGTACTTAAATTGACTGTTGAAGCCAAGAAATCATTTGAATCTATTAAACAAGCCTTAACAAAAACACTAGTCCTTATAAGTCCTGACTTTAAGAAGAATTTCATTATTTTCTCCTTTTCTTCAGAACACACTATTGCTGTAGTTTTACTGCAGAAAAATGACCAGGGCTATGAACATCCTATTGATTTATTTATCAAATCACTTAGAGATGCCACTTTAAAGTATAACATAATGGAAAAACATGCCCTAGCTTTAGTAAAGGCCATCAAATACTTTAGAGTGTACATTCTTTATTCACATATCATTGCTTATGTTCCAAATGCAGTTGTAAAGGACATTCTAACACAAAATGGTCTTGATGGTAAAAGAGGCAAGTGGATTGCTAAAATTTTGGAATATGACATAGAAATCAAACCCACCAAACTCATAAAAGGTCAAGGTTTAGCCAAAATCATGGCTGAATCAAATTTTCATGCTTTAGATATTAATTTTATTGCCCAAATAGATGATTAGGAAGAGATGGTGACTCCAAAGATCAGTAAAGCCTTTTCAGAGTCACCATGGTATGCAGTTATTGTATTTGTATTACTAAATTTACAAGCTCCTCCTGGATTATCAAGAACAAAATCTAGATTTTTAAAATTAAAGGAAGTAAGATTTTGTATCATAGATAATGTACTCTTTTAGAAAGATCATGGTGGAATTTTATTGAATTGTTTGCTTAAAGAAGAAGCTGAAAAAGTTTTAGAAGAATTTCATGCAGGTGACTTTGGAGGACATCTCTACTGGAAGACTACTACAGACAAAATCTTGAGAGCTGGTTTTTACTGGCCTACTTTGTTTGCAGATGTAAAAAAGTATGTAACCTTTTGTCACAAGTGCCAAATATTTGAAGGAAAGAAAAAGCTGTTACTCCTTCCCTTAAAACCCATCTCAACAGAAATGCCTTTTCAACAATGGGGTCTTGACTTCATTGGTGAAATTCACCCTCCATCCTCAGCCCAACATAAGTGGATTCTGATAGCCACTGACTATTTTACTAAGTGGATAGAAGCCATACCCTCTAGGAAAGCCACTGACACTGTCATAATCTCCTTTTTAGAAAACAACATACTCTCAAGATTTGGATGCCCCCAAAAGATTATCACTGACAATGCAGCTGCATTCAAATCCAAAAAGATGATTGATTTCTGCCATAAATACCACATTACCTTTGGCCATTCTACTGCAAGAAAACTTGGAACAAGAGGTTAGTTAATGCATTATGGGCAGATAGAATTACCACTAAGAAATCTATTAGTACATCCCCTTACCAACTTGTTTATGGAATGGATGTTGTTTTTCCATCTTCCTTAGGAGTACCAGTAATGAAGATAATCCAAGTTTTACAAGTTGAAACCAATGATATTCAAAGAAGAATTAACCAAACCATTCACTTACAGCAAATAAGAGAAGAGGTTTATCTTAAGTCTCAAGTTATCCAAGATAAGATTAAGAATTTTTTTGACAAAAAGAGTAAAGAAGATGATTTCTACATAGGTGAAAAAGTTATAAAGTGGGATTCAAGGAGAGAAGAGAAAGGTAAACATGGGAAATTTGATTTCCTATGGAAAGGACCTTATGTTATTTATGGTTACAGAGGTAACAATGCTTTATTTTTGAAAGAGATGGATGGATCATATCTGCTAGGTGGACTTGTCAATGGTAGAATGCTGAAGCATTACTACTCTTCAGAAATAACCAATAGTTAACTTTGTTTAATTTACTCATTGTAAATAACATTGCAGATTTTAGATTGGATTTGATGTTTTCCTAACAAAGTTGAAGCTTGGAGAGAAGGCCCTAAGCTTTGAAAGGTAGAATATCATAAGTATGAATAATTGTAGAGCTTAGACAACATTTACAAGGCCAACACAGTCAAAATTCAAAGGCTACTAGTCTCAAAGTTCTTGACATTTCATCACGCAATGCCATCCCCATGTGGAGCCACTGTCAGGGTCCTATAATAGTAGGATTCATAATTTTTGAATTGACTTTGATTATTCTTGTAAATATGTACATACCTTGCATTCTGCAAGTTGTTTTCCCATATTTGAAAAATAAAAAAATGAAAAGAGGGTAAAATTCCTAAAAGAAAGATCAAAGGACTTAAAAGAAAAGGATAAAAAAGAATAAAAAATAGACTCGAAACACAAAAAGAGATAATAATAACACATGAAAGTGATACAAGTCAAAATGCCACTACTATTTACTTTTACTGCAAAAATAAAATGATTATGTGTAGCTTTTTCAAAATACCATAATCCATAATTAGTCAAATAGTTTAATCTTGGCTTTTCATGCTTTAAATTTCATGTTGATAGATAGAGAATAAAGATCTTGAAAAATAGTTTAACCTTGACAAATTAGTAGTTAGGTAAAGAATAAATGAGGAGCTCAATAGTGTAAACTGAGCCCTTGGATGAAATAAGGTTAGAATTAGTTAGTTTCCCGTTTTAAAAGAAAAATGGATAAGGGTCTGGAATCTAAAATGCACCCATGCAAATAAATGAAAAAAATGGTAGAATAAATGATGGGTAGGTAGAAAGCAGTTTAACAAGGCATGGATAAACATCATTTGGCATATTACTAATTTCCCTCCCCACAATGTGTTCCAGTATTAAATCTTTTAGTCATAAAGGCTCAGAGCATTTCTCTGACTTCTGGTTGGACCAGACCCATGACTTAATGACTGATTGGCACTAAGTATTGGATTCCCTTCATTAAAACCATTCCCCCTTAATAAAAATCCTTTTCTCTTAACATCACTCATTTATCCCTACTCAAACCCATTTTCCTAAGATAAAACACATTTTTACTTAAGAAAAGTAAAAACCCCTTTAATTAATTCTCATTCCATTCAAAAAAACCCACAAATATGCTTTATCCTAAGTATAAGTGTTAAATGATTATTGTTGGGCATCACAATGAAGAAATTCCGCCTAAAACATGTTTTTTCACTTTACTTAGTGTATTTTCTATTCCTGCATTCTTTTCATATTAACATTTATCTTATAAATTAACTCCTTTATTAAAACCTTCCATCCCGTATTATATTAATTCATGTTTATTAAATAAATCCCAACCCACATTTAAATTTTTATCCTATGGTATAAAATACCCACGTGATGATTTCCCCGCTCCCCATAGGTTTAAACCATATCTTTTGTATTAAACTCGCCTAATGTTACATTACACTTGTATGTATTACATTTTCTACGCAATATATTAAAATCCACCTATTCCGCTTATCCTGTTAAACAGTAAAACTATATGTTAAAACTTCATTTTAACGTATAAATATTGAACCCGCCGCATAAAAGACTCCTGGGCCCCATGCCCATTACCCCGTAACTTCATCGATCAATCCTGACTGTTCGCATCCACCCAACAGATCCAACGGCCCAGAATCCATATCACAAATACAATGGTGTAGTTGTTAAAAAAAATTGGATTTGCAATATGAGCGGTTTTGACCTTCCTTCTCTCCTCCATGCGTCCAATTTATATTGGATCACATCCATTTGAGTAATACCATTTACCACCCTCCGACGGTGCGATAACCGCTCAACGGTAAATGACCTCCTTGTGCCTAAACCGCTTTCAAAGTGACTTTATTGTTATTAAATGCGAACACCGTTTCAATCAAATTATTTATAAAACATCAGATATACACAATACAAGCCTTTTATTGCATTTTCTTCTCATCAACTGTTTCCGACTGATAAAAAGACGTTGCCGCCTTGATTTCATGCCAAAAAAAAATAAAAATTCAGTCAAATTCACTGTTACAACTGCTTAAAGCCTCCCATTTTCATTTAAAAGAGCTCAAAAAGCTTTTGAAAGCTTCTAGATTCACAACTATCCATCTCATTAAGTGATTTTCCCACCAAAACAAATCAAAACCCCAAAACCAATTTTCCCTATCTAACTAGCCTAAAATCAGATATAAAAAGAAAGTTAAAACTTATAGAGAGAGCCCTCTCTAAGCCTTAGGAAGGCTAGATCCTAAAGCTTAAAATTAAGTCTATGGTTACCTATAATATTCTTTAAACTATAAATCAAAATCTCACAACTTTGGGAATTATTAGAGTGATAACAGGTAGCAACCATGTTTTGGATTTTTCTGTAGTTACATACTTTCCTCTCCATGCTCTGGTATAAACCTTGGGAAAAGGAGAAATAGGAGGCACCATCTTCATTGATTTGGGCTTACTGGTTGATGAACCTTCTCCTTTCTCCAACTTCTTTTCAACCTTGGTTGAAGGAGCCTTTTCTTTTCTACCTCTAGCCTTTTTGTGGATGTTCTCCTTCTTAGCCTTTCTCTTAGTCCTCTTACCAACTGATGAAGTAGTTGTCTTATGATTTTCCCTTTCTGCTTGGTAGGTTGAGGATGTTGCTGTGAAGCTGGAGATAGATTAGCTGGAATATCTGGTGCAGGTGCAGGTTGGCCTGCCCTGTAAAACAAATTTTTTTCCCATGATTGGTTTCTTTTCCTGAGTTCTTCCTCAACCAATACTTTAATAAGAGCCTGATGATATAAGCTATACTCTGATGCAGCTGTATGTGTTTGTATCCTAGATGACATATTTGTCAAGCTCTTCAACAAAAATAATGGTAGGTTGAGGGTCTTCATATATGTAATATGAAACAAAAATATCATATGATAAAGAAAAACAACAGTATATCTCCTCTCGCAGGTGAGGTAAATTTTGATGAGCTTGAGAGTCTCAACCCATTCATTATTGAGGTAACTGCTGGGAATTCCTTTAGCCCAGTTAGGGTATCTGTGTCCATCTTTGACGAAACTGTTGAGGTCTCCTATAGTAATGACTTGGCCTTTAAACCATTTTTCTCCTTCCCGTGGAAGGTTGAAAGCTTCAGCAATAGACTCTGCTAATACTGAAAATCTAAGGCCATACACATTTGCTTCTTTCCCATCAAAAGAAAGTGAAAATTCCTTAGCTACTCCTAAATGAGAGCTTCCTAGTCTTGAACACAATGGATACCACCCTGCCTGAACAAAGAACCTTCTCACATTCAGATTAGCATCAACTAGATCAGCTCCTTGGGGTTCAATGCATTTTAGTTTTCTTCCTTTCTTAGTCATTTTCAATAATAAAGAAGGTTGTTTGCTGAAATATGATAGGTGTCAAAATTAGGGGAGCTCACCTAACAGTTGTTGTTGTGTCTTCAATACAATCTGTTTGAAATCTGGGTCTCCTTCTTCAAGCTGCTCACTGGAGCTTCTCATTCACCAATAGTTACACTCAAAACTAATGGTTTTCTTGTTCTTTTTGTGGTTTAAATAATATGTTGGTTCACCTTTCCATGCATGAGATTTTTCATAATGGGAAATATCTTAGACCGTAGAATACACCTTGTGGTAGTCATGATTAAATTCAGTTAGCTGCGGTGTTTCAGATGATATGCTATAGGTGGCTGGAGATGAACAGAGTTGGAGCTAGCAGTCACATTCATCGTATCCTTATGACAAACCTAAAATTCCAGCAACATTCATGCGTGATCAATCGAAACGGTCATCACATTAAAACTGCAGATCCATGATCTACCTTAACACTTAATACATACCTCGACATGTGGATGTAACAACTCAGTTGAAAGACATGACAAACAACAGTTGTCTTTAACAACTGTGGATTGACACCTATATTTCTCCACGTATAACCACGACTCAACTTAACATCACTCAACATAAACCTTTCTTATAACTCATGATGAAAATTTTAAAACGTAGTTGATAACGAGAACATGTGGCTTAACACAAAAGCGGATGTGATTTTTATTTTTATTTTTATTTTTTAAAATAGGGGAGGTTACCAAAATTTCCGGTAGCATCAGGTTAAAAGAAAAATAGACATAAAACAAAATTAAAAAAGAATGGCCAACAAGGCTAAAACAAAAAATACCAGAATTTTCGGTAGCATTCTATATTTTTTTGAAATTTACAAATTTTATCCTAAAAACAAAAAATTTAAACATACTCATGACTTAGCATAGAACTGTGCTAACATCCACTATGGGAAGGCTAGATGTAGGTTTTAACTCTATACATAAATTAGCTACTAACGAATCTTAAAAATAGAAAATAAACAATAGCGAGAGCATAAAACATAAAACATATATACATAGAGATTTTCCCGTGGATCCCAAATCGGGACGACCAACTTGATTTTTCATTATATTCCTTTTAGTGTTACAACACATATATATACATGCCGAAGCATACATAAACCCCAATCCATTAACCCTGGATTAGAACATAACCGTACTTCCCTTGACCGGATCTAAAAAATACCAGGGGCCGAAAACCATCATGACCCAAAACCATATGCAAACCCATGCAAAAAACCATGGGCGGGTCCGCGGGGGGGGGGGAGAGCTATTGCCCCCCCTATTACCCCACCGCGCGTGACTAGTCATGGAAAAAATATAGCACAAACCCAACATTCTCCCACTTGTTGTTTTCTTTCCGCAGGGGGCCACAGGAGAGTTGAGTCATTAGCCCAACTTTGCAACACCCATTGCTTCTCTACACCAAGAGAACTTCTGAATGCTCACAGAATTTGTCAATGCATCTGCAACATCCTTCAAAGTGTCCACCTTTACCAGCAACACCCTTTTAGCTTCAACCATATATCTCACAAAGTGATATTGAGCATCAATGTGCTTTGTCTTTGAATAATAAGCAGGGTTCTTAGCCAAGAAAATTGCACTTTGGCTATCATAGTCTATCCTTATAGCTTGCTGCACCAACCCCATACTTGAACACAATATCTGCAACCAAACTGATTCCTTTCTTGCATGAGTGGCTGCCATGTATTATGCCTCTGTAGTTGAAAGAGCCACTACAGACTGTCTTTTACTCATCCAACTAATTTCACCTCCAAATAGGCTAAACACATACCCACTTGTAGATCTTCTTTGGTCCAGATCTCCTGCCTAGTCTGCATCAAAAAAACCATGAATGTCCAACACTCTTTCCAATCCTAGTCTTCCCTGGTAGCACAAGCCATAATCAGTAGTGCCACGTAGATATCTGAAAAACTGCTTCACTACTGTCCAATGATCCTTCCCTGGGTTTGACATAAACCTGCTAAATACTCCCACTACATGTGCAATGTATGGTATAGTACAAAACATTGCATACATAAGGCTACCCACTACACTAGCATATGGAACATGGGACATATCCTCCTCTTCTTCTTGTGTCTTGGGACACTGTTTAGCAGATAACTTTGTACCTACAAGAATAAGAACATTCACTAGTTTACTATCCTACATATTGAACCTCTGCAATATAGTCTCGACATACTTCCTCTGGTTTAACCAGAGCTTCCTCTTTTCCCGATCTCTCTTAATTTCCATGCCCAAAATATAGTGTGAAACACTAATATCCTTCATGTCAAATTTGGAGAACAACCGGGTCTTCAAATCTTGGATAATTTCTTTGTAATTTCCAATCAACAACATATCATCCACATATAAGACCAAATAAATAACATGGTCACCAATTAATTTAAAATAAACACAATGATCCTCCTTGCTTCTGGTGAAGCCAAATCCCCGTATATAGGTATCAAATTTCTGATACCACATCCTTGGTGACTGTTTTAACCCATACAGAGACTTCTTTAACCTGCATACTACTTTAAACTTATGCCACTCAACATTCAAATGTTATTTCATGTAGATCTCCTCTTCCATATCCCCATGAAGAAATGTTGTCTTCACATCCATATGTTCTACTTCAAAATAAAATGCAGCAGCAACAGATAAAAGTAATCTAATAGAAGTAAATTTGGTAATAGGAGAAAAAATATCATTAAAATCGATTCCCGACACCTAGGAATAACCTTTTGCTACCAACCGAGCTTTGTATTTCTCCACCTTGCCTTCTACATTCATATTCTTCTTAAATACCCATTTTCTCCCTATGGGCTTCGTTCCAGCCGGAAACTCCACCATATCCCAAGCCTCATTTTTATGCAAGGATGCCATTTCATCAACCATGGCCTCCTTCTAGAGTTTTCCATCTTCTGAATCTACTGCCTCCTTGATGGTTCTATGATCATCATCAGTTATAGCTAAAGCAAAATTTGAACAAAAAGCAGATGGACTATACCTTTCTGGTTGTCTTCATTCCCGAACTGGTCTTCTCACAACTGAAGTTTGTGGCTCTTCCTCTTCTGAGTCTTCTTTTGTTGTAGAGTTTGATTCATCCTCCTTTAGCTCAAACTCTATCTTCTCAGGTTCCTTTGGTAGGACTTCATGTTTAACAATATCTTTCACCTCTCTAAACACCACATATCGGCTGTACACAACCTTCCTTGTTTCCGGGTTCCAAAGCTTGTAACCCTTTAAACCATCCTTATACCCAATAAAGATGCACCGTTCAGATTTATTATCCAACATGCTCGTTTTCTCCTTTGGAACATGTACATATGCATCACATCCAAATACCCTCAGATGTGAAAGAGAGGGTTTCTTACCAGTCCATACCTCATGTAGAGTCTTATCCTCCAACATTGATGAAGGTGATTTGTTAACTAAGTAACATGCAGTCTCCACTGCCTCTGCCCAGAATTCTTGTCCTAACCTGGTACCACTGAGCATGCTTCTTGCCTCTTCCATCACCGTTCTGTTCATTCTTTTGGCAACTCCGTTTTGATGAGGTGTGTATGGAGTTGTCTTTTTCCGTGCTCTACCACACTCCTTACAGAACTCTTCAAATCCCTTCTTGCAGAACTCCCCACCATTATCTATCCTCAGCACCTTTATCTTCTTTTCTGTCTGGTTTTCCACCAGAGCCTAAAATTCTTTAAATCTGTCAAAGACTTCAGATTTCTTCCTCAAGAAATATATCCATGTATTCCTTGAGAAGTCATCTATGAATGAAACATAGTACATAGACTTACCCAGTGATGGAACCGACACAGGTCCAAACAAATCACTGTGCACAAGCTCTAATATCTTGTTCACCCTCTTAGCACCAGAAGGAAAACTCAGCCGATTCTGCTTCCCATACACACAATGTTCACAGAAATCGAAATCCAGAGAGCTATTGGACATACCTTATTCCATACCATTTCCATGCAGTATCCAAAGGCCCTTCTCTCCAATATGTCCAAGCCTTTGATGCCATAGCATGGTCATTTCTCTAGAGACCGCTAGGCTTCCCGCTCCACTTTCGGGAACCATAGAACTGTTGCACCCATCAATAACAGTGCTGCCCTGAAGCTTGTAAAGAGTTCCAATGCGAACTCCCCACCTTAATACCACTACTCCCCGAACCATCTTACAGGTATCTTTCTTGAACACTGTTTTTACACCTGCATCATCCATATTTCTTACAGAAATCAGATTTCTGGCCAATGCAGGAATGTGCAGAACACCAGGAAGTGTTCTAATCCTTCCACCTTGCAGCTTCAGCTTGACTTTTCCACACCCGACTATTCTGGCCTTCCTATCATCACCTAAGAAGACATCACCGCCATCATATTTCTCATACTCGCAGAACCACTCACAGCCAGGAGGTAAGTGGCAGAGATGCCCAAGTCAATAAACCATGACTCATGATCTACATGTGTATTTGAAGAAGAAGCCAAATATAAGTCCCCAACCTTCATACGAATTGGTTTGCCTCACGGAAGGGCATCCTCAGGATCCATTTCCTTTCGGAGGTTTATCTGCGGTCCTTTTTGTGATGGCCATCCTTTCCACTTTGTTTCCAACACACCTTTACAAACTTTCCAGGAGATTTAGATCTCCCACTCGAGGCATATATTGCTTGTTACCGTTGCGGGACCTTCTCGTCTGAGATAAGGCATCTCAAATACGACCCTCCATATTTCTTCGTCTCATTTCCTCCGACAGCAAGGCTGAGACAATGTCATCAAAATTCAAGGTAGTTGTATTGCTACTTATTGCAATAACCAGATTGTCCCACGAATCTGGTAGAGAACACAACAAACTGATGCACTTATCTTCATCTGAGATTTTAGTATCAACAGATGACAACTGACTTACCAAAATATTGAAGGCGTTTAGATGCTCTGTCACTGAGTCTCCATCCTTCATCCTTAGGTTATACATCTTTTTCTGCAGGAACAATTTATTCACCAGAGACTTAGATTGGTACAAAGTCCTTAGCTTGTCCCACAAGGTCTTCACCGTAGCTTCCCTAGATACATTCAACAATACTGAATCTGAGACACACAACCGTGTTGTGCTCTTTGCCTTCCGATCCAGCTTCTTCCAATCTTCATCTGAAATTTCCGTTGTTTTAGTACCCGGATCTACGGCGATCCACTGATCTTTATCCACCAGCAGATCCTCCATCTTGAGCTTCCACAACTCAAAAATCTGACCATTAAATTTCTCCATCTCTATCTTCCCGCTGCTCGCCATCTTCTTTCACCGCAAGAATTGATCCTGCAGATCTCCCACTGAACAGGGTCTACCTCAGGCCCGAGAAAAAAACCCCTCAGCAGCAAAGGCATCCCCTTGAAGCCGAAACTACTCTGATACCAAATGTAGGTTTTAACCCTGTACAAAAATTAGCTGCTAACGAATCTTAAAAATAGAAAATAAACAATAGTGAGAGCATTAAACATAAAACAAATATACACAAATATTTTCCCCTGGATCCCAAATCGGGACAACTAGCTTGATTTTTCATTATATTCCTTTTAGTGTTACAACACACATATATATACTTGTCGAAGCATACATAAATCCCAATCCATTAACTCTGGATTAGAACATAACCGTAGTTCCCTTGACCGAATCTACAAAATACTAGGGGCCAAAAACCATCATGCCCCAAAACCATGTGCAAACCCATGCACAAAACCATGGGTGGGTCCGCCCACCGGAAAATAAGGACAATTTTTTTTCTTTTTCCCTGGGCGCTGCCTCGAACCCCGACAGCATGTGACTAGTCGTGGAAAGAATATAACACAAACCCAACACTAGACATGTGGAGAAAACCTGTTTTAAGAAGAAAGATGCCTTTTAGGAGAAAGTAAAATCACTTGAAACTAAACAATTGACTAATTGATCTGTTGACAATTTTACCTAGAATTAAAGCTCTTCATGCTTATAACACATAGAATGAAAGGGTCGTTGATTCTGGTTGTACCCACCATATGGAAAACGATGGTTCTTTGTTTTCCTCTTTGGATAAGGTTGTTGAACATAAAAATTACATGGAAAATGACTTTTCTCTTGACGTTGCTGGTCATGGCGATGTACCTTGTCAACATGGCAGAATATTGAGTGTTTATCATGTGCCTAATTTGAGCGCAAATTTTTATTAGTTTTGTAATTGGCACAGACTAGAAAAATCGTTGAATTTTGGCTAGATTGGTTTGTTGTAAATATTTAAAGAAATATTGGTTAGTTTCATTGAGGGTATCCTAGATTCGATTAATGGGCTATATAAGTTACATGAGCTGTATTGACCCCATCCTAAACTGACTGTTCTTGTGGCACAAACAACTGATCGAAGTCAACTTTGTTATGAATTATTCGTACATTTGAACTTTAGGAGCATCCAGACTATGGAAAATCAAAACATGGTTGTCGACCTACCAAATATACTTTGACTTGATGGATACTATGAGGGATGTGCATTGGGAAAGCATGGCATGCACAAAAACCCCTGGAGCCTCTTCACAATGATATTTTCTTACTAAATAAGCCTTCATTGGCTGGTACCATGCATATTTTGACATTTATTGATGATTTTTCAAGATTTACTTGGATATATTTCGTGAGAAATAAGAGCCATGTCTTTGAAAGATTCAAGGAATTTCAGGCCTTGGTTGAAAAACAATCCAACCATCTATTAAATGATTCAGATAAGATAATGGTGGAAAATAAGTGATTCGACCACTTGAAGATTACCTTACTTAGTTGGGCATCTCCTGGTCAAAGGTTGGTCCCTCATACTCCCTAGCATAATGGCATGGCAGAATGGAAGAATTGCATTCTAGTTGAAATTTCTTGTTTTTTTCTACAAGCAAAGGAGTTATTGTCGAAGGTTTGGGTAGAAGTGGTTTACTTTTCCAACTACCTTTTAAATCTTATTGTTATTTCTTTGACTCTAGTCAAACATTGGTATGGTTGGAAACTCTTCGTTGGTCACCTCATAATTTTTGGATGCACTTCTTGGGCACATATTCCTAATGGCTGTAGAAAAATATTGGATGCAAAGAGCCATGCTTACATCATGACAAGATATTTTGATGAGTCAAAAACATATTGATTATTTCATCCTGGAAAGTAGCAAATTATTATCAGATGAAATGTCATCTTTCATGAGAAGACTTCTAGAACAAAGTTACCAACTTAACATGAACTATACCAAATTCTCATTTTTTTAGGAATTGCAAAAAATCATCCGAATTTGAAAAGTATTGATTCAAAATACACCTTTTTTTGGAGCATATTTTTGACACTTTAATTTTTTTTTTATGTATTAAACATGAACATCTTTTTTAAAATGTTCGTGATTTTCAAGCCTATTTTGGAAAATGTTGATGTTCAACCCTTTTTTTTTTGGAGGGGCTTATTTTTCACACTTTAAATTCTAATATGTATTAAGTATGGATAAATTTTTTAAAATGTTTGTAAATTTCATACTCATTTTGAAAAGCATTGATATAGCAACCTTTTTTATTTGAGGGCATATTTTTGACATTTTAATTTTTCTTATGTCTTATGTATGCACTTTTTTTAAATGTTAGTTGTTTAACACATTTTCAAGTTGTCTTTTTCGTCTTCTTTGTTTTCTTCCTAAGATGTTTGTTTTTGAAGTGTGGTTCAAGTTTGTGTTTTTTTTTTTTTTTTTGCAATATTTTTTTGTAATGAATTTTTCATTTTTTTTTTGCAAAGTTAACAAATAATAATAAAATTAATATTTTAAAGTTATGATTTTTTATATATTTATGTATCTTTAATTAATATTTCAATACACATAAAATTATTATCACTAAAATAATAATAATTTTAAAGAGCTAACAAAAAAAAAATATACTTTTTGCATTTAGATGTACTAAAAAAATACACATTTTTTTTTTCACTAAAAATGACATGTCAAACAAAATGTTTTATGGAAAAAATGAATGGAAAAAATTGAAAAAATAACAAGTTCTATAAAATTTTAATAAATTTTATGTTAAAAAATATATGAAGTATTTTTTTCCAAAAATAATGACTCGCATAAAATTATAAGTAAAAATAGTACAAATTTTGTTTAAAAAAATGTAAAAATAGTTTGTAACAAAAAAAACAAAATAAAAATAATTTGTTTAAAATAAAATAAAAGAAAACAATCCAAATAAATAATTTAAAACAAGAATTAAAATGAAACTTTTAAAAACATTAATTAAAAAAAACTTCCCAAATAAAACCAATTTTGAAAAAATTAAAAGAATAATTAAAAATATTTAAAAAACAGTTATTACAATTATAAATGTAAATAATAGACAAAATATAAATGTAAATAATAGAAAAAATATTAAAATATAAATTTAAAAAGATTAATAAAATAAATATAAATAATCTACAAAATATTAAAATATAAATTTAAAAAAATTAATAAAATATAAAAGTTATTGAAAAAGAATTAAAAAAAAAAAACTTTAAAAACATTAAAAAAAGAACCTCCATATTTTTTTAAACTATTAAAAAAACAATAGAAAAAAGGAAAAACGTTAAAAACAAATATTAAATAAATAAACAAAAGATATAAAATAAAATTTAAAATAAAAAACTGTCATAAAAGTCGGCAACCCGTTAGCGCTGCCGTTGAGGCAGGGCGAGCCTTATTTCAGCTGCCATAGGCCCATTAATGCGGCCACCTTCCACGGTCTTACTACGTTGGATTAAAGCACACGATCATCGTGCGGCGGGCATCAGCTGCCAGGGCCGCATTAATGGGCCTATGGCAGCTGAAATAAGGCTCGCCTTGAGGCAGCTGGTCGATTCCTGGAATCAACCAATCACCCTTAGAGGACTGTGCCCCCCGACGAGTGGCAGGATGAGCGACATAATTCCTACTTTTTGGCAGGAGCCCTTTGGTGCCACGACCGACACACCGACATGCCTTTTTCAATTTTTTTTCCTTTAATTATTTATATTTTTAATTCATTCATTTTTAAAATTTGTATTTAATTTTTAATGTTTTTTTTCCCATTTTTTATAATTTTCTTTAGATGTATTTTTCCTTGAATTTTTTATTTTTATTTTTATTTATTTTATTTTCACTTTTATTTTATTTAATTTTTAAAATCATGTTATATTATATTTTATTTTTAATATGTGTTTTTTATAATTTTATTTGTTTATTATTTTTTTTTTCCAAGGAAAAAGTTGTAATTTTCATCAGTTGTAAGGAAAATTACATTTTTCATTTGCATCAGGATGCATAAAGCATACCCAGTAATATATCAAAAAATATCTGAAGTATTCTGTTAAACATCTGTTTAGCAGTTTAAAAGAAAAATATTTACGAAAATGGCACTGTTAGTGCCCATATAGACATGGTTATCAAAATATCAGCGTATGTATGCAAAAATGAAAGCAAAATAAAAGCCGCTGATCAGACCGACTGATGAGGTGCCTTTGGGGGCTTGATATCCTCTATGAAAGGACGATGATAATGCTGATATATGTCCGCTCCCTGATGTTATGTTATATGCTGGTGTCCCCATGTTATTTGCGCTGCTTCTTTTGACAAGCGATCAACATCCTGATTCCTTTTCCTGTAAATGTGAGTGACATTAATGTTATCAAAAAGATTTTTAAGAGAAAGTACATCATCCATAAAATTTCTAAGAGAGTGTACAGGAAATGCAGCAATATTATTGAACCAGTTTATAATGATCTTTGAATCCCCAAAGTTTTGTATCATGTTGCATCTCTTCTCTAAGGCAAAAATAAGTAGCAGCCTGAGGTAGTTGAGTTCTGAATAGTTGTTTGTGCTAGGGCCCAAACCCGTTTTGGTCTGATATAAATGATTGTCAGATAGGTACAGTAAAGCTCCTCCTCCGTAGCCATTAATTCCGTCCGCACCATTGAAATAGGCCCAAATAAAGTTTTTATCAATGACTTTCGGCACAATAACCCTTTATACCTTTGAGTGTGTCTCTTCAGGGATGGAGTGATAAAGGGCTAATATGGAATTGTGAATGGTGTTCCAAGTAGGCGGTGCATTTTTGAAGATGCTATGGTTCCGTGACAGCCAGAGACCCTAGGAAATCAAGAGTGGTAGACTGTGAGCCTTGTTCGAGGGACTTGTATGCCACCAGTTTTTCCATGCCAGTAAGATGGTATCCCCTTGCCATAAGGAATTAATGCCCGGGTCCTTATTGATCTGCGTCCACAAATGTTGTGCCACAGGGAAATTAAGGAAGAGGTGGAAAATTTCTTGCGCCCGTGCTTTGCAAAGTGTGCACCGCGAGGGGCTGTAAATAGATCACTTACCCAGATTGACCTCAATAGGTGCACAATTAGTAAGGATACACCAAATAAAGAGGCAGGTTTTTTTGGGGGACTTTAGTTTCCAAAGTGGTTTCCACCACCAGCACAACTCTAGAGGTTGTAGTGCCAGAGTGAGTGAAATATAGCCATCTTTAGGTGTGTAGTACCCTTTGGGAGTAGTAGCCCAAATCAATTCATCATTGGTGTTTGTGATCCTGATATGAGATATCTTAAGTGCCCTGATATACCTATTCCAAGTCCCCCACCAACACTCTGGGATGTTGAGGTCAATTGGTGATTTCCACTCTTGAGTGGTCCAATCAGAATTATCACTGTTCTCTACCTGGCTAAGTCTTGAGATCCCACCTTTTCTAAGGAAATTTCTGATATCCTGAGGAAGTAGATGCTCCCTACCACAACCAGACCATGGGTCCAGACCTATGCATACCTATGTTCTTGCTCCTATCCACTAAGTGAGCCCTTATTTGATAAGGGATATGGATTTTATGATGGCTCTCCAAACAACAAATGAGTCAGTATGGGGGTGATATGTACATATGATCCAATCGAGTGTAGGGATATGAGAAATGTATTTGGAATAAATGACCTCCTGCCACAGGCTGTTTGAGGTCAAGAGTTGCCAACCCATCTTGGCAGAGAGGGATTTTGCAAAAAGGTTAAGATCCTTGAGGCCCCAACCCCACCAATGTTTGGGCTTGGTGATTTTCTCCCATTTCACCCATGCAAAGGTGTGTGCTTCTACCTTACCTCGCCATAGAAATCGTCAGCAAATTTGTTGGATTCTGTTGGTGACACCTTTAGGGATCCAGGCAAGTGCCATCCAATAGACAAGGATCACCTCCAACACAGATTTGATCAAGATGAATCGACCCGCTCTGGAGAGCCATTTCTGCTACCAAATGTTGATTCTCTTCTCTATGTTAGCTATGAGCCAATTCCAATCCTTAATTTTGTAATCATTAGGCTTGAGTCTAAATCCAAAATATTTTAGGCCCTCTTCAATGTGTTGATTATTGAATTGGAAAAGATGAAGAGAATGTTGTATCTCATGGGCGGAACACTTTGAGAACATAATGGTGGATCTGCTGTTATTGGGAAGCATACCAGTATTTGTACAGAAGGTGGATAATAGTTTGTTGAAATAAATGAAATATTGCAAGGATCCATCTAGAAATATGAGCACATAATCAACAAAATGCAAATGAGTCAGGTATATAGTGTTAGTGATTTTGACACCCAGAAGCTGACCATAATTTCTAGCAAAGGCAATGAGGGTGGTGAGGCCCTCCATTATTAGAAGGAAGTGGAGAGGGGATAATGGAAAGCCTTGATGGAGCCCCCTCCCATCATGGAAGAATGGGGTAGCAGCCCCATTAATGAGCAGGCTGAAAGAGGCAGAGGTGATGCAACACATAATCCATTGAATAAAAGAGTGGGGGAAACCAATGTGAGTGGGAATCAATTGTATGTAAGTCCAACAATCACAATCAAAAGATTTGGCCAAATCAATCTTGAGGATGGAACATTTGAGGTTATGGAGCTTGATGAAATGCAAGGCTTCCTGTGCTGTGCCAATGGCCTCATGGACTTGTCTATGATGAAGGAAAGTGAATTGCTCCTTAGAGATATGCTGAGATAAGATAGGCTTAATGTCATTAGCAATAATCTTAGAAATTATTTTGTAGAGACAATTATAAAGGGATATAGGTCAGTAGTCATTAAAGGAATGATGTTTGTCCACCTTGGGGATGAGGGAAATAAATGTTGAGTTGAAGCTATCATACATTCTTCCTGATTTTCTACATTCTTCAATGGCAAAAAGTAGGTCCAAACCTATGAAATTGAAGAAGGATAGGTAGAATTCGATAGGCCAACCTACGGCCTAGGACTCTTGTTCTTTTTAAACCATTGAAGGACTCCTTCTATCTCAGCTAGGGTAATAGGGGTGTTGAGAGAGTCCTCATCCTCCTCATTCACAAACCGGGGCAACCATCTAGCAATGATGAGTACCTCACCAATGTTAGCAACCTTGTGATCTCTATAGATATGGGAGAAGTGCCTTATGCCCATATCCTATAGTTGTTGATATGTCTTAGCAACTCTGCTATGTTGATTGTTAAGCTCCCATATAATTTTTATGATTTTTATACCTTTGGAACACTACTGAAAGAATTTGGTGTTGTTATCCCCTGCCTCCAGCGAGATGGCTCTGCTCTTGAGTCTCCAAGCTTCCTCCTTAAATCAGAGTAGATGAGTTTTATTAGTTTCCAGTTGGGTGAGAGAGGCTTTGTGCTCCTCCTAGGAGTGCCCCCTGCCATGTTCATCAAGCATGAAGGCTATGTCCTGCTCAATCCTCCTCAACTCTTTTTCGTCTTTAACACTTTTCTCATTATCCCACTTGATGGTTATCTCTTTAATGTAGGTCAAGTTATTGGCAATAACAAAGGCTGGCGGGGCATTAGGATGCCAGTGGTAGTGATTCCAGTTCTCCATTACAATTTTTCAAAAATCAGGTTCATCGAGCCAGGTTGAATTGAACTTGAAAGGGGAGTAGGGTTTCTTGTGTTTTCCAATAATCTCAAGATAAATGGGTGAATGATCAAATAAGCCACCAATGTCCACCCATTGAAGAGTTCTGTCCATCCATGTAGCTATCTTAGAGGAGAGTAAAAAGCGATCCAAGTGCCTAGCAAGTGGAGCTTCCCCAATCCTACGATTGCGCCAAGTAGTCTGCTTCTTGGCCATCGCTAAATCAATCAAGTTGGCTTTGTCCAGAAAATGCTCGAAGTAGCTGGTTAGTGGATTCGGTGAGGCATGGGGTTCCCATGATTATCCATGACCCAAGGAAAAATTAATATCACCTCCCACAATGATGTTCTCCGACTGCATTACGGAGGGCTGCAAGAGTTTACTCCAGAAAGCAGGTCGATCGTGACACGGTCTATATATATTAAGGATTTTGAGGGGGGTGCCAATATCCGAGGCAATGATATCTTCCCCAAGTATCCATTCTGTGCCCCAGACATTGAGGATTTGAATGTTTCGATTATTGAATCCGATGGGACATCCCCCTGAGCGACCCCACACATCCAGAGTGTGGAAGGTCCAAGAGGAACAGATCGAGAAGAGAAATGATTGCAATTTCTCACCAATGCTATAGTTTCTTGTAACATAATAACATACACCCTTTCTAATTCCAGTAAGTGGTGGAAGGCCAGTTTCTTATCAGGGCTGGCCAACCCTCTACAATTAAAAGAAAATCAGATCATGGGTAACCTTTAGCAGGGGTCTTCCTTGCTCTAAGGACCCGGTCAATTGTATCTTTTTTCCCCGTGGCAACGTCCATCCCAACCTGATGGATGGATTTGGACATCGAGGACGACCTACCTCTGGTGGCTTTTAGGGCAGACTGTGAAGGGTCGTCACCTAGCCTACACGAATTGTAGACCGAGGTCTTAGTATAGGAACAAAGATTGTTACAACAAGTTGGATTGGACCCAGAGGTATCAGAGCAATCAGAGGGGCCTACTTCTACAAAGGGAAAAGAAGGGGGATCAAAGGATGGTAGAGGGGGAACCGATGCAATAGGACAACAAACAGGGGAAAGTTTTTTTTTTCAAAATAAGAGGAATATTAAAATGTGATAAAAGATGAAGTAGACGAAAAATGGACATTAAAAAGAATAAGTAAGGAGGTAGAGGACATGGTACCCATGATAGGGCTGAGATCCTCCTCATTCGGCGGTGGTGCCTTCGAGACGGTCGTTGTCTGCACTGTCGAGGAGGTAGTCAAAGAGGATGTTGGTCGCAAGTCAAGCTTCTGTCTCTCCTCCAAATTTGGTATAGGCTGATGGTTGAGACCCCCACAGCTTTCTATAGTTTGTGTGCCAACATGCACCAAGGTTTTAGAACTTGTCGCATTTGCAGCCACTATGAGGTGGGTAGTCTTTGTAAATGTGCCCCACCTCATGGCACCTGAACTCTCTCATAATGAAGGATTTGAAACCTAGATATGTTGTCGTGTTTTAGGACATAAATTTAAACCATGCCTTCCGAGGTGTCCAGGTGAACAAGGATACAAGCCATAGAGATATTACCCATTTCCAAATATGATCTGTCGTGGTCGAGATAAATGCTAAGGTCCTCTCCTATGCATTTGAGCACGTCGTTCGTCCAGAATTGAAGAGGTAGACCTGGTAAGTGAACCCAAATGGGTCCGACACCCATACTCTCCTTATCAGGATCGAAGAGAGTATTCAAACTCTTAAGGAGTACCGGGGTCATCTTGATGTGACAATACTTAGTGAGTACCTAGCTCGCCATTTCAGGGGTAGGGAAAATCAGAGTGAACCAACCTCTATTCATTGTCAGGACAGTTGGGAGTTGTTCAAGAATGTGGCCCCAAATCTCAGAGGTCCATCGCTTGAGTCCGACGGAGGTGTAATTCCTCCCTCTGACTCGGCCAACCAGAAATGTCTGCTCAGTTTCCTTTGCCTTCTACATGCTAACCCCAATCCCAAAGACCAATTTTCACGATTTCTCACGGCTTCTGGTACAACAAGTTTTCTTCTTTCCAGTTCTATGGGGAGGGTTCTCTCTGAGAGGCCCTTCTTCCTTTGGATGAGCGCCGTCAAAGTCTGAGGAGGTATTTTCTTCCAGTTGCGATGTCGGGATAGGAAAACCCTCAAAACTACCAAAGGTTATAACTATCTTCGGGCCACCATGCATATTGTCCTAACTGAGTGAGTATCCCTCTAGTCCCAAGTCGAGTTGTTCAAATCCAAAATATCCATCGTTGGCTGTTACTTGTCTCATAGAGCATTCGCCATGAACCAAACCCTCCCCCAGACTGTATGACTCTTGTTGTTGATTCCAAATATGTAGGGTCGACGACGAAGATATGGAAAAAATCAGAGAGGCTGAGGTGTTCGGACATAGGCTCGTAAACTATTCATTAGGGATTGCACTAGAAAACCTAAATTCTGGAAACCCGAGGCTGACACCATATCAGATTGTCGAGCCTCCAGTTGTTCTATTCCCTCCAACAAATCATGCAAATGTGCCCCAGCTGGTTGCTGATGTGGATAATGAGACCATATCTGTTCCAATGCCAATGAGTTCGAGGAGTAGTCCGAAAGCTCCTCCTCCATAACGGAGTTACCTGCATTTCCGGTAGGTTCCAAAATGACACCTACAACAAAACGGTTCTTCCCCGAGCCTTAAATGATACTAGACAACTCATCACTATTCATGAAGCTAAAAATGCTTATTATTCTTGTGCAGGAGTATTTTATTATATATATATATATATATATTTTAAATATATTTTTAAAATTTTATGGAATATATATTTATCACATTTATTTTTATATATGTTTGATAGTTTTTTTTTAATTACTTTTAAGAAAAATTATGCTTGATTCTCTATTTTTTTTAATTTATTATTGTTTTTTCTAGTGTTAAGGCTTAAATGAGGTGAGAAATTTTGGTTTGATATTTTGAGATCTATCGTAGTAAAATTTTTTAGTTGTCGTTTCGAGCCAACAAATGTGATTTTGTTTTGTTTTGGTATTTAATTTCTATTTATTTATTTTTTTACCCTTTTTTGTTATAGGGTTTGTGTCGGTGTTTGATTGGCAACCCCACCCCACTATATGTCAATTCGACAGTAAATTTTTAAGTTTTTGTTACAATGGATCAAATTGGTGTCCACTATGTGTCAATTTAATGGTTGATTTTTAAATTTTCATTGTGATGGGTAAAACATTGCCCCCACTATGTCAAATTGATGGTTAATTTTTAAGTTTTTGTTGGAATGTGTTAAGTTGTCTCCAGCTAAGATTTTAAAAGAGTTATATTTTTAGCATTTGGTATAATGACTCTTTTATTTAAGTAATTTTTTTTAAATTGTTTTTCAAGTGGTTCGAGTTCATTAGAGATTACAACAGGCTTGACTTGTGGCTTGAGAAACCGCGACCTAGGGGCATCTAAGCCGTCAAAATCACCCAAAGATCACACCCGACCTGGGCCACACAAAGACTAAGCTAATTGGATTTAACTTGTCTGCTCCCCTTAGCACGGGCACAACAGCCTCCGTGAGGTTTGATCCTGGGTCACCTTTCTAACGAGACCCATCCTCAATCTATTGTGCTATGGGAGTTGACTCTTTTATTCAAGTATTTATTTTTAAGGTTTTTTTTTTTTTTTTAAATGATATTTGGTATCGAAATATGTTGAAATTTAAGGTATTTTATAATCATTATTTTGAATTTAATTACATGGTTGAACAATGTCAAAATTATAAGGTTTTTTCAGAGTCGTGATTTATTATCTTTAACACATGGCTAAACAATGTCGAAATTTTAAGGTTTTTTAGAGTCATGGTATTTGTCTTTAATGCCATGGTTGAAAATGTCAAAATTTTAATGTTTTTTAGAGTCATGATATTTATCTTTAATTTCATGGTTGAAAAATGTCAAAATTGTAAGGTTTTTCAGAGTCATGATATTTATCATTAATGCCATGGTTGAAAATTGTTGGAATTTTTAGATTTTTTTGAAGTCATGATATTTTATCTTTAACACTATTGCCAAGAACTATTGGAATTTTAAGGTTTTTCTGAGACATGATTTTTTTTCTTTCACGACATGCCTAAAATTCATTTGAATTTTAAGGTTTTTTAGAGTCATGATATTTTATCTTTAATGTCATTGCTAAAAAATGTTGAAAAATTACTTCGAAAAAAAAGCGTTGTTCCAACGTCTACACTTTTTGTTTTCAGGGAGTTTTTTTTCATGTTTTTTGCGCAAAAAACATTGGTTTTTACTGCCATTTTTAAAAAATGTTGAAAATTTACCCTGAAAAAAATCGTTGTTCCAACATCAACACTTTTATTTTTCGGGATGTTTTTTCATGTTTTTTGGGCATTTTTGGTTAGAGTTCTTGATTTTAGGTCACAATTCTCATTAAGTCGGTAACTTTGTTCTAGGATTAAGTTCTTGAAATCTTCTTCTGGAACGATGAACACTGATCCATTTGAAATTGTTGATGACCATAGTTGGCAATATCCAACTGAATTAATGCTCTCTAGTGCTCAAATTTCTAAATCTCATGCTCATTCCCCGACACTCTCTTTACCTTGGTGGGCTGCTAAAACTATTGAAGCTACTGGATTAGATGTTGGTGATGATTCTATTGGCTAGATGACTCGAATTTACATGAAGAATTTTATTCTGCATTGATGGCTCGTGTTCATGAAACTCGTGATCCATAATTCTTTGCAAATGCACAAGGACAACCCGAATGGGAACATGTTATGCATACTAAGGTTGATTCTCTTTTGAAGAATCACATGAGATTTAATCCCTCGTCTGCAATGAAAGAATGTTGAATTCACTTTTGAAGGTGTTGTTGCACGTCCTAAGGCTCATTTGGTCAAAAAAGGATTTTCATAGAAAAAAGGAATCAACTACATTGAAACCTCTGCTCCTATTGCAAAAATGAACTTTGTTCAACTTATTTTTTAACTTCTTGCTCATTTTGGATGGAAAATTAATTAGATGGATTTTAAAAGTTCCTCCCATCATGGATATTTGTCTGAAAAAATCTACATGGATCATCCCCTTGGTTTTGTGATATATTTTAACCTTTTCAATCGGCTGCAAAATTTTTTGTATAGTTTGAAGCAAGCTCCTCAAGCTTGGTACAATAATATTGATTGATACTTCCTTAATCCTGGTTCAAATCCTATGAATATGGTCATAGTATTTATGTATTACACCGTAATGGTGATACTTTATTGTTGCTGTCTATATGGATGATTTAATTTTCACTAGTACTCGTACCAATGTCATTGTTAGATTGAAGAATCAACTTGCTGCTACCTTTGAAATGATTGACCTTGGTCTTTTGCATTTATTTATTGGTTTTCATGTCTTTCCTTTATGTGATGGTCTCTTAATCTCTCAATTTAACATGTATTGGACCTATTGAAAAGATTCAACATAGTTGACTGTAAGTCATGTGCTACTCCTTTTCAACCTAGTGCTATGTTAACTAAAGAGTGCCCCTTTTTGAAAGTCAATGCTACCCTTTATTGATATTTGGTTGGTAGCCTCATATATTTGAATCAAAATTGACCTCACATTTCCTTTTTTGTTTGTGTGGTTTCTCAATTTATGCAAGATCCACAAGAAATTCATTGAAAAGTTGTAATGAGGATTTTTTATTATCTTAAAGGTACCTCTCACTTTGGTTTCAAATATTGTCAAAGATCATATTCATTGCTCGAATTCACCAACTCCAATTGGGCAGGCGAAAATGATGACAAAAAATCCACTTTTGGCTATTTGTTTTTCTTCGATGGTGGCCCCCTGATCCGGTCATGCAAGAAATGATGTGTAGTCTCTCTGCTGGCTATGGAACAAGAGTTTTGTTGTTACTATGACAAACAACCTCAAAAATTTGGTCTAGACTTGAATTTTGGAGCCTATTGTGAATCTTGTAATCATTTGTTCCATAGTCACTTTATGGTCGATCAATAAGTTTCAAAGTCACTTGCTCACACATGCTCAGTTCAAAAAAAATTCATGAGCACACTCTTTTATGCAAGCTTGAACATGCATATCATGAGTCCACCAAGACTGCATGTGTGATGATCGACCTATGTCAATAGTTAGTGCACGCTTTCATTGACGATCTCTCACTTTTGGTCGTGATTGTATTTCTATTTCGGTGAGTTTTTCAAATTGTCACTTTTGCGTGCCTTCACTTTCACAAGTTTCACTTTTTTGCGCCTTCACTTTCACGAGTGTTGCTTTCTTGTTTTCGACTGTCACTTTATCTTTCTTTCACCTTAATTAGTATCGATTTCATGTTGTCGTTTCTCTAGCAAGTGTCGCTTTCACCATCATTCGCATATCCCAAGTGTCACTCACAGTTTTATCTTCATATAGAAAATGTCATATTTTGGCATGGGAAGTGTCCTTTATGGCTCCATGCATCATGGGTGAATGGCTCCAAAATTTACATCGTAGTCTGAGGCTGTCTCTGAAATATTGCGGAACACTGACCTCATCCCTATCATGTGACTGGATGCTCTACCATCCACTAGCCATTGTCCTCATACACTATAGTACCATTGTTCAAAATATAGGAAATAAGATAAAAATATTTCTCAAATGTCTCAAAAAATTCATTAATATTAGTTGATGCTAATGTTGCTACTTGTTCCTCTTTCTTCTTCTTTTTGTATGGAGATTGGCTCGCATAGTGACTAGTCTTGTGAAATGAAATGCATTTCAATTTTCTCATGTCCTTCACAGAAGCAGATGCTCGACTTCCCATTACCTTACCTTTTCCCTTTATCATAAGAAAAACATTCTCTCCATCTTCCCCACCATGCTTCCCACTACTCTTGGAATTTTTCCTGATCTCTTCTTAATGGAAATCATCCCACATTCTTCACTAGTTTGGAAGTTTATCAAGAACTATTATTACATCAATTAAAGCATCTCAATTTTTTGTAAAACCACTAATGGATGATCTACCCAACTGCTCGTCTGAGATGGTTTCTCCCACGACTGCCAATTCATATCTCACTTGAGTGACCTTGGTGAGTGTTGGGCTATATAAATCATTGTTAAATGACTAAACAACACACATTAATTATCAATCCAGGGGTGTCTGTTTATTCCAATGACAATTTCACTGTCTATGCCGATACACCAACCTGAAGCAATTCCAAAGAAAAGAAATCTTTGTTGAAGTAAATGTTGGAAGTAAATAACTCATGCAGAAATAAAAGGATCTACAAGACTGGAATCACACTTCAATTAATTTGTTATGGCGCGCCACACAACAAGTATCCAACTGGTGTCTCTAATATCATATGTGTAACATCATACAAAGTATTGAAATTGAAGCTGATATATTCACAGATGAACAACAACAACAACACTCTACTGATACATAAACTGAAATACAAATACATACACACAACTAATTTAATCATTGCAATCCCTGCTAAGAAGGAGGGCCCTTCCTCCCTAGCAGGGTGCAGGTACAAAAAGAACTTAATGGAAAATAAATTGAATAATGCATGTAACAACAATAAAAGGATAATCTGTATTAATCTGAGCACAATTACAGAGCCAAAATAATGTTGTTCTCTGCTAACCTTTAAACCTCTAGGGCCGAGAACTATATAGTGGTTACATCATAAAATCAAGGGATAGATCAGTCATGAGAATCTTATGATTCTCATGTTGATTGAAATAGAACACATATAGTTATAACCACTTCCTAATAAATTATTGACTAGAAAATTATAGATTACAGTCAAAACTGCCCTTAGGATGTTATCCCAAAAATACAATGCTAAACAACTTCTACAACTATCGTAATAGAATCACAACTATAGTGTAACAGCTAAAGGACAGATTATCACAAGTGTTGACGAGATCCAGTCAACAGTACAACTATATCAGCAGTTCACCAGCGGGTATGTAACAACAGAGTGTAACAGTAGTTTGCTGACGGGTCTGTAACAACAAGGTGCAACAACATCACTTCGTTGTAACAACATCCTCTTAATTTCTCCTGTGGACCTCGTGCTCAAGATCTTTGGTGCTATAAATGACATATGGAAAGACAAAACAAAGACCATCGATATTATTTAACATTCACCATCAATTAATCATAAAAAGGCATGATATATCATAATAATTGGTGAATTAGCAGAGTAATAAAAAACAAGGTGAAACATCACAAGTTAGGGTAGAAAGTTAATAAACAGAGGCAAAGATACTCCCATTGGTTATATTTATGAGGCACAATAGGGAAAAAAAAATGTAGGAAAAGTGTACAAAATTGGCACCCAACATCTCCCCCCAACTGAAATACTTGCATGTCCTCATGCAAAATCATCTCTCATGGGAATATCTCCAGTGCAGGTTGGTGAGATCACAAGCACCAGCTGTATCTTCGTCTGTAGACTTGTATCCATGATTGGCCATCAATTTCCGTACCTAGGAATCTGACTCGTACTTACTCAATTCATAATTGATCTGATAATCCTTAATTGGCAGCCAGATCAAAGGAAACTTGAATCTCAATCCCAGCCACAAAGCTCCAAGGGATTGTACAATTTGTGCATTAACTGGTACATGTGTAACAGCCACCACGAAATTCTGGAATGAGAATGGATCCCCCTTCAATAGCTCAGCACTACTAGCTTCCGTGCGTTTCAAGAACCCTGTCAAAGCTCGACTCTTCATCACTGAGAACTGGTTGAGGTAGAAGTTCAAAATTCTTCTTCTATAAATGGCAGTCAATTCTTTAATCCTAGGGGTACTCAACATTCTCTTGAATTCTTGTCTTAAATCGACATCCTGTCTTGGTTTTTCCTGAACCCACAATGCCATCTTCTCCTCATTAGTCTCCATAGATTTGATGGCCAAATGCCATTCAATCTGATTCTTCATGAAGGACACAAACTCTCTCAACTGAAGATCTCCCATATAGGAGAATATTGTCACAACCATATGCATACTCACATGTTCACAAATAATATTGTGTAATAATAACTCACACAGCAAGCTTTGCTCATCAAAATCGGAGGCATGGAAAACATCTAGAAATGTACGAGTGGAAGAACATAAATAAGGTCTATCCTCCATAACGACTTTCATAAAGTCTTTTCTCCTTAACGAATTTCATCTGGAATAAGAAGTAACGTTCCCGCAGAAAAATAGGATAGGATGGAGAAGGCTACCTACAACCCAACAAATTGAGGGCGAGGTCATGAATTTTTTTCTTGTCTATGGTGAGGTCCCGAACCTGCTGTTGTAACAACAACATCTGTTCCTCCTGTTTCTTTAGGGCTTCCTTCTTCTTATAATTCTTTCTTCCTTTATTCAACTCTTCTTTCATCCATCTTTCATGTAAAGTGTCTATTTCTCTTTGATGTTCCTTTAGCGAAATCATCCCCTCCCGAAGGGATATTTCTTCCTGTTTCCACTTTTGTAATTCAGAAATTAACAAGATTTTATTAGAACTCCATCCCGAGATGGGACATGGCGTTCTTCTGAATTCAATATCCACATCAATAATGGGTGTAGCAGCCTCTGCTACATGGGGTAGTTCTGCCTCTGCTGCTGGTTATTATGTGACAACAGATTCCTTGGTGGGTTCTTGTGTGTCAGCCCCTTTTCTTCCACCTAAAGTAGCCTCTGTGTCCATTGATGTTTCTTCTAAAATAGGAGTGGCCTCCACAGGTTCTTGTTGGTTTAATTCTAGGTCAATTATTACAGGAGGCTCTGATTTAACTGTTGGTTCTTGTGTAACAGCCTCTTGCTGTTCAGTTTTTGTTTCCATTGGGATGATATTTTCTCTACTGACCTTACATCTTGCTGTTGTTAAGTCTTGAAAACATGTCATGCATACAGACACTGGGATTTCCTTCCCCTCAGATAATTTTTTCTTTAATTCTTCATTTTCCTTTCTTAGATTTTCGAGTTCTAAAAACAGGGCATTGGTTTCGTCCTTACCTGATGAGAAGGGTTACCTTTCTTCTTCTAAAACTTTTGCTTCTGTCTGATTTCCAGCCGTAGAAAAAGGTTATGCAGGTATGCTGACTTTCACTCTTTGTTTTTGCCTTATATCCCAAACTGGTTCATCAATAGGCTCTTTCCCAATCCTAACTCCAGCAGGTCGAGTATGGGTTTCCACTTCTGCCTTACTTCCTCCTGAAGTCGTGGTATGTTTCCATAGGCTTGTCCTCAGCCTCTTTCGCTTGAATTATTCCCAAATTTTTCCTTGCTGGCCTAGGGCATCCAACACGATTATCTTGATGAGTCTGCGATTAGTCACACATGCCTCTAGGTGTGCTGCTATTTTTATTGTTGCTGACATATGCTTGATGTTCCCTAAAAAATAGAATGGAAGATCAATCCTTTGCTGGTGCTGAAGGTGATTAAGCAGAGGAAAGTGATAATTGAACACTATCGTGGATCTTCCCTCACAAGTGATATATTTAATTAAACCCTAGGAAACATCTTCCCAAGGATGAGGAATTGACAGGTCCCAAGGATGAGGAAGTGACAACCTGTCAATTCCTCTCCCTTTATTCTCCAGTTTTTCTTCCCCTTCTAGGAAGTCTTCTTTCAAAGAGGGGTCATTGATTTTTCTGTTAAAACACCTCTGCCCCTCTACTGGTAATGAAGTTACTCGAGTAATTACCTCTTCAGTCACCTCCACTTGCATGCCCTTTACTCGGGTTTGATTATTGTTCAAGTTCTGAGCAAATTCAATTGCCACTACCTCGTCTGAGCCTTCAAGCTTCTGGAAATACTCAATCCATCCGGCATCTCTGAATATATGGTAGGCTTTTGCATAATTCTACAAGCCGTCCATAGAATTTTTCTCGTTCCTGACCGCTGCTCCACCCATCTCTGCTATTTGTTTCTAAATTTTCTTCTTGCTGTTCAGCCCCACTGTAATATCACTGCATTTCTGAATTCGCTGCTTCTCGACGTCTCGGCTTATCCCAATTGACGAGTTTACAATGAGGATGCAAGGTTTCAGTCGAGGAGGTTGATGGGAGGTGATGAATTTTATGGATTTAATGAATCATACCTCACACTAATATTCATAAATGGCTCGTTATGGAAAGTAAAGGGATTTAGTACACACGCTCTTTTCCAACCAAATTCGATCATCATTAGCAATTCTATTATTAATTAGGTGCATGTGGATTTGATAGATGTTTATGATTATGACTTTTACAATGTGTTACCTAGGTAATTTGTCACCGTCCTTACCATTTCCCATCCCGCACAATGGAGGACCCATTCTGTGACCTGTGGACATTGTCATGCCTTGAAATCATCATCAATGCATCCCTCTGAACATGAGCTTCATTTGCCCTTGAGACATCTCCTTGCAAAAGTCATGAAAAACATCCCTTTTGGCATTGGCGCGGGCAGTCAGTTCATCACTCGCGCCAATGGAGAAATTACTGCAAAGGGGTCGCGCCACTTGGCGCTCTGTCATAGAGCCGTAGTCGCGCCACCCAATTTGGGAGTTGTTTTTTAAATAAGGATGGCGGAAGTTGAGTTCTAACAAATTCATAAACCATCACCTATCTTGAGTTGGGAGGTTGGATGCGGGAGTTCTATGGAGGGAAGTGGTTTTGCCACCTCCCATGGAACCTTCCTTGTTGATAGGGCCATTCCCATAATAACAGGGATCCCAACTCCTCCTTCCCCATCTATAAAAGCTTGCTCAAATCAATGGCAAGCTAGTCTTGAAGTGCCTAAGCTCTGAATCTCCATATTCCCAAGAGCCTTTGTGTTGTAGAGCACCCTCTCTTTCCCTTAAGGCTGACTCAAGTAAGGAGACCATTGTCACGAGACTCCGGAGAGGTTTTCCCTTTCCTTGGCGAGCTTTGCGAGACGTGGACTACTGGAGACTCGTCCGAAGGAGACCGCGACGTCAGAACTTGGTTGTAATCTTTCTTCGCTGGTTATTTAATAGATGATTATGATTATGGTTCCACTCCGTTTTCCATCATGTTAATGCGAGTAATGTCCTTTCTGACTGATGTTTAGTTACGTATGCTGGTTTCTATGCTTGTATCTGTTCGTTTCTTCCATGTGCAAGTGTTCATCCGCGGAGATCGTGGAGGGATTGTGATCTGCCAAGGCTGAGGAACGGGGACGCTTCTTCTTCAGATCCTAGCGTTGGAATCCAGGTAGGCTTCTATCTCCAGCCTTTTCATTCGTAATTAGGAACTTGCGTCATAACATTGTTTGCTTGTTGCTAGACCCCTGCTGGGCTAGTAGGGATCGCCTCTGTCCGCAGAGGGGATTTACCTCCTCAACAAATTGGCGACTCCACTGGGGATCCAGCTTGTTGTTTGATTTGTAAACTTTAGACGGAGCCTGAAGTACAGCCAGATAGCCTTCGAAACGCTTCTGCCTTGCATTAGCGGAGTAGATCAACGCTACTTCAGTCAATCTCCGGTTTGGTTTACGGACTGAACGACTTGGAGTCTTTGTCTTGCCTTGCCGTTTGTATCTTGTTTTTCCTTGCTTGATGAACCTTCTGGGTTGGATTTTTTGTGTGTTTTTGCTTCTTGGATTGCTTAGCTTGCATTGGTCTGTTTCTGGAGTAGCTTATTTTTAATTTTTTGCTGAGAAACTCGACTGGCGCGGTTTTTAACCCGACAGTCGTGCCACTTGGCGCATGTTGCCTTTGTACAACCCGCGCCAATAGCCTTCTGGCGCCAGTTTCACGCTTACAGTCGCGCCACCCCTGTAAGTTTTTTTGAGATTTCTCATTTTTGAGCTCTCTGAAGTTGACCAGTGTTTTTCTTCTTGATTTTCCGACTGCCTGAGTGTGTTGGAGTCTTGTTTGGCTGGGAATTCACCTCTGTCCTTTGGTTGTTCGCTTCTATCTACCGATTTCACGTTTCAAGCCCTAGGTCATCTAGTGGTTTGGTGTATCGAGCCCTCCTTGGGAGTTTTGGTGTTTGGATTGTCCCGTCAACTATCTGATTGATTCTCCACGTTCTCCGAGTAGTTGTTCATTGTTTCATCGCGATTTTTGGGTGATTGTTCATTGCTTCATTCGAAACTCGTTTGGTCTTGCTTTGGACTTGGATCACACGGTCCGTTGGAAGCCTTTGAGTCTTTCCTTTGCTTTGAGAGACTTCAGTCGATTTGGGAATCTGATTGCTTGTGTTGGTGAGTGAAGTATGTTTGTTTCGCTCTCTTGGATATCATTTCTCAAGTTGCCCCATTCATTTTCAAGTTTGATCAGTGCATATTAGCCATTAAACATTGAAAATCAAAAAAAAAATCTCTTGCTTTTGTTAATTAGTGCAAATTGTAATCTTTTCCATATCGCTAGTGATTAGTGTTTTGAATGAAAAGTTGTCAATTGCATTAGTTGCATTATAGAGCTCATTGTTTGGTTTCCGTTCATTTCGTTTGTATAAAAGCTCTCAACTCTCCTCTAATTAGTTTTCATCGAACGAAATGTTGCATTGTGGCATATAGCTTTGCATTTAGGAGACACTACATACGATAGGGCCTGGAAATTGAAACTTAATTGAAGATCAATTGTAAAATTTATTCAATTAACCTAAGGCAGCATTGGAACTTAACGAAACATATTTAGAAGGTCTAGGCTAGAGACGTGTTCCGGCGTCGTTAAACCTAGCAGCTGTCGTTCACCTGTTGGCTTTAGACAGCGCTAGTACGGACTTGCGCTCCCCGTACCGTCGCGCATATAAAGGGAGACCCCTCTAGGTTTTAAATCCTTTATCCACAGGAAGCCGAGTCTGTCGCCCTATACCCGTGATACACCGAACACAGCATTCGGGGAGACTACCTGCACGTACGGAAAGTCCTTGGTCGATTTATGTTTCATTATTGAAACCAAGGTGTATATTGCAGTTCACGGATATTTGGTACACCCTTTGTGCCTAGTTTTTTCCTGAGCAGTCATTTGGTCTTTTCTGACTCCCTAAACTTGAAAAGACCGTCAAGCGCTTGTCCTTTCACGCTTGTGTCAACTCCGAAAGAGATAGAGTCATCTTTTTATCGTTTCTCGACTCTTGAAACATGAAACGGTAGAATTTCTTACTTTCCAATGTGGTAAAATTAATCGCCCACGATTTCACACCTATTTAGACATTGCTTGTTGACCGTTTGATCGTGTGTCTTAACTCATTTTCAGCCCGTGTGTGTGTGTGCCCTTTTCTTTTAGTCTTTTGCCACGGTGGCGGAACCATCGGTTTCGTCTACTAGTAGTCCTTACATGGACGATTCTTCAGAAGCTTCTGAGCCTTCTGTTGAACCACAGCAGCCTGTTGTTTCTGAGTTTCCTGACGGGGGACCGATTCTCGCCGAGCAACCCTTTGGAGGACCAGTTGAGTTCAACTGGCCCTTTTCGGACCCTGTGTCTGAATTGAGATTAGGAGCTGATTTCCTTTCTCTTACATCGGGTCACCGTTTGTTGCTGCTGTCTTTCCTCCTAGTCCTCGCCGTCTTCTGCGTGATTTAACGGCAAGATCAACCATGAGTGATTCTGGTGAGGAAATTCCGGGATCTGATGACTATCAGCGCATCCCTCGTAGATTGTTTGAGGGAGACGGTTCCGAGCTGGCTACCACATCGTCAGCCAGTCCATCTTTACCACAGGGATACAGATCTCTGGGTCAGATCATTTCAGCTGCTGCCTCTATGGGGATATCATCTCCCGCGTCGAGACCAGCTGCCACTACACCCGGGGTGTCCCCTTCGACGCCCGTCACTTCTGTTCCCGTTCGGCCCACTGTTTGTGTGGCTGCCTCTTCTGCTGTTGTCTCAGCATCTGCTACTAGGGCTGGGCCAACTCCCGAAGACATTTACCTAGCTACTGCTATACCGGAGAATATCTCTCCGGAGGAGTATCGGTTGTTTTTACAGCAACCGAACGCCGGAGCTGGACAAGTTCCCCAAGATCCTTATCGATCCTTCTTTTCGCACTATGCACAGGATGGCACTCCCGTGTATATGTTCCCAGGTCATTTTTACGAGCATGGGGAGGTTTTGCGCCTTCCTGCTCCTAAGGCTTATCTATATGCTCAAGGTTTACCATACAACCAGGCTTACAACCCACAGGGACAACCCTTTCAGGGCCAACCTGCGGGCCAACCTGGCTATTTGTATGACCCACAGGGACAGCCCATCCAAGGCTACCCTGCGGGCCAGCAAGGGCCATTATACAATCCGCAAGGACCATATTATAGCCCTGCTGGTCAACCTGCTCAACCTCAGCTAGGGTATCAACCGGGACAGGCCTATGGTCCTGGGGGGAAAATTCAGCCGTCTTTACCAATGCAACCGCAGTATCCTGTTGTTTCTAACGTTGCATATCAGCCAGGACCACCCTATGGTTCTGCTTCAGGTCAAACTGGTTTCCAGCAAGCACCTGGTCCTGTTCCTCCACCAGGGCAACCGGCTCATCCGGTACAGCCCGGTGTCCCGCCTCCAGGCCAACCGACCGATTCGGCACAACCTGGGGCTCACTTACAACCAGGTCAGCCTGCGCAACCAACACCGCCTGGTCACCCGGGCCAGCCTGGCCATTCAGGCCAGCCCCTTCACTCGGGTCAACCTGTTCATTCAGGGCAGCCCTCTCATTCCGTTCACTCTGCTCAGCAGCCTGTTCATTCAATGCCGCAGCCAAATCAACAGCTGCGCCCTACGTACCAGGCTCCGCAGGGTTCCACTTATCAGCAGCCTACTCATCCTCAGAGTGGTTATTATTCTCATGGTCAGTCTCAACCGAACTATAATCACTCTGGAGGCTCTCAGTATCATCCTCCTCCACCCGGTTCTACCTACGCTCAGCAGCCAAATCCAAACGCTGCTTATACAGGGCAGACACCTAATCAGGGCCCGAACCCTGGTTATCAAGCCCCACACAATGGTTACCAGCAACCAAATCAGTCTGGTTATACGAACCATGCCCCCTATGGTCAAAATCCTCAGGGACAGAACCCATGGGGGCAGGGATATTCACAACCATCGTGGAACGCAGGTACCGGACCTTATCCTGGGATTGGCATGGTAGTTAACCCCCCATTGCCGTTCCTGGCTACCTTGGACCTACCGGACGTTTCGAAGTTGACCAATGATCCGATTTCTCATAATCCATATTGGCCCCCGGTTCCCACCAAGATACCAGGTGACTGTCCCAAGTTTGAGGGCAAAGTTGGAGAAGACCCCCAGGCGCATGTGATGACGTATCACCTCTGGTGTTCGTCTAACTCTTGGACCGACGATTCGATTCGTCTACGTCTTTTCCAGCGTACTTTAACAGGAGCTGCTGCTAAGTGGTACATAGAGTTGTCCCGTGGTATTTTTCAGGATTTCAACTCGTTAGCTATGGCTTTCCTCATGCATTTCCAGTTACCGGTCCGGTATGAGGCCGGGACGCACCTCCTGTCTTCCCTGAAGCAGGACTCGGCCACTCACATCTCAGATCACATCCATGAGTGGCGGCGCCGTCGTCGACTGATCAAGTTTCACATACCTGATCAGATTTTGACCCACTGGTTCACCACCTCCTTTGTCAATAAAATCGCTCAGGATGTCGCGATGGGAGCGTGTGTGACGGAGGAACAAGCTATCGCGCGTGCCCAGTACCTGGATCTTGTTTATTCGCAATCTGGCACGCTTTATGACATCCTGCCTGATGCTCCACGGCCCGGAGCCACAAAGGCCCCGCCTACCCCTACGGTGGATGGTGTCATTGGTTTCGTTTCTCAAAATTCGAAGAAGTCTTCGAATGGGAAGCAGAAGGCGAATTCTTCCAACCATACCTCTGCTAATCCCGCCTCATCCGATTTTGGTAAAACCTCGGAGGTGAACGCCGTTCGGGCCAATCCTGCGGAAAAATCCTCCAAGGGAAAGAAGAAGGGCAAAGGCAAATCAAAATCTGATGCCCCAAAACCGGAATCTAAATCTCGAACTGAGGATGGCTCCCAACGTAAGCCGAAATTCCCTTGCCTCATCTGTGAAGGTGACCATTACACTAAGGATTGTCCACGACGGTCCGAAATTAGTCAACTTCTTAAAGGCTCAAAAGGGACTCCGGTTGTTTTAAAAGAGCCATTTCCATCTCAGCAGACCCAGATGGTCGAACAGGGGTCACCATCTGCACCGTTTGGGTCTCAAGTTTTCATGATGAAGACTAATGCACCTATCACTATCGCTACAAGATCGAAGGATTACAACAGTCAGCAGCAGGCACCTGGGAAGGCAGTTGCGGAAGGGCCGCCTCCCCCACCTGTTTCTGGTCCGTTGGAAATCGAGAAGCCGACTCTCGAACCCGTTGTGAAGCCACCTCCCAAGGGTGTTCTTCGGAGATCCTCTTACAATCCAAATGCTCGTGCCGCTCAACATTACAGTATCGTTGAGGATCTGGCACAGGCGCCATGTGCCATGTCTGCACTTGAGGTTCTTCAAAGTTTTCCTTCACAACGGAAGGCTTTACTATCTGCCATCGGTGGTATCGATCCCGCCGACTCGAGCCTTCTCACCTTTGATCTGGAAAATTTTACTCCCCGGCTTCCACATCAAATCACTTTGGTCATTCAAGTCGGGATTAACGGTCTCAACATTCATAGGGCCGTCGTAGATGAGGGTGCATCTACTTGTGTTATGTCCTCCGCCTGCTGGAAGGCCATTGGCTCTCCAGCCTTGTCGTCATCTCCCAATGCCCTCGAGGCATTTGATGGTCGGGAGTCTAAACCCCTGGGAGTTCTTGAGAGTCTTGCGATCACATTACAGGGAAAAAATGTCAACGTGGAAGTGGAAGTGGTTGACGCTAAACTCAACTACAATATACTTCTTGGCCGCAGCTGGACCCATGCCATGCTCTGCGTGTCGTCTACTGTCTTTCGATTCATTAAGTTCCCTCACGAGGGCAAGATTGTCACGGTAGATCAGTTGTCATTTTTCACCTCTAGCTCTGAGAACAACGTGCCATACGTGGATCAAATTCCGAATCCCCCAGACATCATAGGACCTGGTCTTTTCAAAGACCCAGTCCTCATGGGTATATTCCCCGCACCGCCACCGAATACCGCTCAAGTCAACATGTTGTCCAGGACTGATGACCCCTGGCTTATTCCTACACCTGAGCAGGTATATGAGTTTGGAGAATCCATGCCTTTAACGCCGGTAGAGATCAGCTACTGTGAGATTGTTGCCGCATCGGACCCTCCACCTCCTCAGCATGCTCCGATGAGCATGGCTCTTGACGTCTACTCACAATCCCCCTGGCTTGGTCAGGCTGATTCGCCTGATCCTCTTAGAGAGACTTTTCCTTCAGATGAGGCTATCATTGAGACTATGTCTCTGGAGGAGCTACCTTGGGGCGATGGACATCATCGCTCCTCGTTTATGCCCAGCTTGGGGGCAATGACTGATTGTCTGGAGCGTTATGCTACTCAGGTTCCTTCCCCTCCTCTTCAAACACCGATCTTAATGCACGAGGTCTTTTCGGAGGGTAATCTGAGTAACATTACTCAAACTGTTCCAATCAAAATCTCCGTTAAGCCGGGGATTGTTGAGAACATTCACGTGGGTGTGACTTGTTCTCCCGAGGAGATTCAAGTCTATACTGAGATTTTCAAAGAATTCAGAGATGTTTTTGCATGGTCTTACGAGGAAATGCCGGGAATTGATCCGAGTATTGTCGTGCACGAGATTCCAACCTACCCAGGTGCGAAACCCGTGCGCCAACGCTTACGTCCCATGCATCCTCGGAAAGCCGCCGCCATCAAGGCAGAAGTTGAAAAACTTCTGAACGCGGGTTTTATTTATCCTATCCCCCTTACAGAATGGGTGTCCAATATCGTCCCTGTTGATAAAAAACAGGGTGCCATTCGAGTCTGTGTCGATTATCGCGATATCAATCGCGCCTGTCCTAAGGATAATTATCCCACTCCGTTCATCGATCAGATCATCGACGAATGTGCTGGGAGTGAGATCTACTCCTTAATGGACGGTTTCTCAGGCTATAACCAAATCAATATTGCGCCTGAGGATCAACATAAGACCACATTCATCTGTCCGTGGGGCACTTTCGCGTACAAAAAACTCCCGTTTGGCTTAAAAAACGCTGGTGCCACGTTTCAGCGTGCGATGTCCTACGCTTTTCACGATATTCGCCATATTGTCCAGCCTTATCTGGACGACTTGCCAGCCCATTCGGGTAAGCGAGAGGACCATCCTGAGCATCTCCGCCAGATATTCCTTCGTTGCAGACGCTACAATATCAGGCTCAACCCTCATAAGTGCGTCTTCTGCGTTGATTATGGCCGTCTTTTAGGCTTTATAGTCTCGAAAGATGGAATTCGCCTTGACCCTCTAAAGGTTGAGGCCATTGTAAATCTCCCGTCACCCTCCTCCCTGTATCAGTTACAGAGTCTACAAGGGAAAGCGAATTTTCTTAGGCGCTTTATCCCGAATTATGCCGAGGTGGCCAAAGGATTCACTCGTTTGTTAAAGCAGAATGTTCCCTTTCACTGGGACGAAATTGCTCAGGAATCCTTTGAGAAGCTGAAGACATTTCTAGTCAATGCTCCGTTGCTTCGTCCTCCGAACTACCACCGCGACTTTACTTTGTATCTAGCCGCCGCATTAAGCACCATCGCCATGGTCTTGGTGCAGGATGACGAGAACGGTGACGAACATGTCGTTTATTACCTATCTCGGAACCTTCTCGACCCGGAAATGCGTTATGCACATGTCGAGAAGTTGGCTTTAGCAGCAGTACATGACGTACAACGCTTTCGCCATTACATCCTTTTGCGCATGATAACAGTGGTTTCAGACTGCAACCCTATGACGTATATTCTTTCTAGACAATTACTAGGGGGCAAGTACTCCAAATGGATCGTGATCCTGCAGGAGTTTGACTTGGAGTTCACTACTGCCAAGTCAACTAAATCACTGGTCTTCGCGGATTTGATATGCTCTCTCCCTACAGACTCTGTTCCTTCACACTCAGAAGATCATATACCGGACGAAACGCTGTTTCTTATTGATACTCGCGATCCTTGGTATGGTGACATCATAGTGTATCTTCAGACCGCGACATTTCGGTCTGAGTTGGATAAAACTGCCCGCCGTCGGATTCGGCACCAGTCCCAACCCTACCGTATCGTGGGAGATACCTTATATCGTATTGGAGTAGATTCGGTGCTCCGACGATGCCTTACCTTGGAAGAGGCTGAGAAAGTCTTGAATGACTGCCACAGTGGCGCCTGTGGCGGACACATGTCCGGGTATGCTACTGCCCAGAAGATTCTGCGGGCAGGTTATTTCTGGCCTTCCATATTCAAGGATTGTATCACTGCAGTCCGTAAATGTCATCCATGCCAGATTTTTCAGCGCAAGATGCGCGCGCCGCCATTGCCTTTGCATCCCTTTATTACCGTCGACCCTTTTGCGAAATGGGGCGTGGATTTTATGACGTGTAACCCTCACTCGGCCGGGGGGCATGCGTATATCATTGTCGCCGTCGACTACTTCACTAAGTGGGCCGAGGCGATGCCTACACTAGCTGCTGACGGAAGAACGGCTGCTTCATTTATATTCAACCACGTTATTGCACGATTCGAGGTTCCTCAAGCCATCGTCACTGATCATGGTACTCATTTCCGTGATTACATGATGACGGAGCTGACTTCAGCGTTGGGCTTGCGTCACGACGGCTCAACACCATACTACCCTCAAGCGAATGGTCAGGTTGAAGCGGTGAACAAGGTCTTGGTCACCATGCTTCAGCGACCGGTTGGGATTCATAAATCCAGTTGGCATCTCCAACTGTTCTCAGCTCTCTGGGCATACCGAACATCTGCTAAGAGTGCAACCGGGTTCACACCTTTCCAATTGGTGTACGGTCTGGAAGCTACTCTGCCGGTTGAATGTGAAATTCCTTCGCTTAAATTAGCTGTGGAGCTCTTACCGGATACTTCTCTTGAGGAAGAACGTCTTCTGTATCTCGAACGGTTGGATGAAACCCGTCGTCTAGCTGCTTTGATCATCGAAGCACAAAAGAAGAGGGTCAAATCTCATTTTGATCAATCTGTTTCTCCCCGTTCTTTCATCGAAGGAGACCTCGTTCTCTTGTACGATCAGGCACATGATAAGCTTGGAGCCGGTAAACTCCAGCCTATGTGGCACGGTCCCTATATAGTAAAACGTGTTTTGAAAAATGGGGCCTACGAGCTTATAGATTACGAAGGAGTTCCACTGGCGCAGCCCAGGAATGGGCTGTACCTTAAAAAGTACTACGCCTAAAGTGATTTCTTGGTGTGGTGTGTGTACATAGGTGTGTGATTGTCATTTGTGTGCATAGTGTGGTGTGCTTGGTAAACATCTTTCTGCTGATTGGGTCTTCCTGATTGTGCAGATGTCTATTCATCCATTTGTTGGTTTCGCGGATGGTGCCTCCCGCAGTACCAGGAATCTGTCTTCCGCAGCCTGGGTAATCTACGATCCTGCTGGTGAGTTGATTAACCTGCAAGGTGTGTGTTTAGGATGTACCACGAACAATATCGCGGAATATAGTGCCGTGTTGGAATTGTTAACCGAGGCGGTAAACCTTGGTATCCGTGAATTGCTCGTATATCTAGATTCACAACTTGTAGTGTTACAGCTGAACGGACACTATTCGGTAAGGAACCCGTCCATCTTACGTCTGTATTTGCGTATTCGATTACTGGAAAGGAATTTTGACTACATTACATATCATCATATACCCAGGCATTTGAATACACTAACAGATGCAGTAGCAAATTTGGTATTAGACAGACATTTGCGCAATTTATAATCATCATCACATGTAAAGAAAGACTCATCCAGAAATAGATATGTATATATATAGATATCGGAATGTTTACATAGAGTGTGTCACATAAAACTCAAAAAATATACATAATCGTCTTAGTACGTCCTGAGACACTGTGTCTCTCAAAAAATAGGTGTGGCATAAACCCTAAGGACTAATCCGCATGGTGCTCATGATAGCACGTCACTGCACGCACTAGGCGCCTCAGGATTCGGTGGATCCGGTTCGGAACTCCCACCGTGTGGCGCTGGTATGCCATCGGTACGTCTGATAGTCGGGCATAGTCTGGGATCCCATGGGAAATCCCCTCGAGGTTCTGGATCAGTTCCTCTCCTCCGGTACCTTCCCCCTGGATCTCAGGGGCGAGTTGTGTCCTCCGGGAGATAGGAGACATCCCGGCTGGTCTCTCAGGTCCTACATCTGCATGCATATATAATTGTGTTAAGAAAAATGTGTATTAACAAAAAAACATATAAACATAAAATCAAAAATATGAGGTCTTACCCAGCTCCTCGTCCCAGTCATCTCCTTCTGGTAGTGGGAGATCTGGGTCCCCGGTAAAGTCAGTTCCCGAATAAGGCCAATCTTCCACGACGATCAGTTGGCGCCGTAGCCACCTAAAGAACTCTGGCCTCCAGGACATCTGTTGGCCACCTCCAGATCTGGGCATCAGTGCTGCCCAGCGAGCCATTCGTGGCTCTCGTGGTATCGGACTCGCCACCGGCGTCCTTGGCCTCGGAAGATTGTATGCGTCTGCACGTGAACGGCTACGAAGACGGGAACCATACTCCGAACTCGTTTCGCTCGTTTCGTACCCTAGAGTCGCTCTTTTCATGTTGATTTTCGTCATCGTCTTCGCCTACCATCGTAGGGGACCCATGCATTCTGAGGCTAACAGGAGTTGAGTCTTCGTGGCCTCGTGCGGAGCCTGCGACCCAGCAGCCCGCGTAATGGTGTGGAGAACTACTCTCAGTGCTAGATCGGGGATGGTGGAGATGTATACCTTCTTGCTTCCTGATCCTGTTTGTGCCCCTCGGCACACCCGCGCCATTACCTGTTCCATCTTTTCCCCGGATGGTCTGCTCCCAGTCAGTACAGGGATTGGACCTCTGCGGGACAATCCAGTAATGAAATAAATGTCAGTAACCTCCAGTTCTAACACCTGGTCTCGTAGCCTGAACACTTGTTCATTTTCATCCCAAATGCTGATTAGATATTGGAGGAGCTCGGGCTGAGCTCGTAAACATGGCGTGAGGAAGAACTTTTTCAATCCACAGTCTCTAAGAGCGTTCATGCAAGCCTGGCTTTGCATGGCCTGTTCATCCTCATCTCCGTGCTCTCGTTCCTTCCATTCGATTACCATTGTGAGTGGTTATCTGCATTCATGTGGTCAAAAACCCCTGATTAGATCTTTGGTGAGCTTCAAAATTCAAGAAATTTAGTTTAAATACCGGAATTTTAGGCGTGAAATTAGGTTCGGCCACTGGCGCGGCTATTTTGCTAACAGTCACGCCATGTGGCGCGAGCCCTTTATTAAAATGAGCTCATTGGCGCGGGTCTGTGCCCGATACCCGCGCCAATGGGCCCGGCCCTAAAATTTTAAAAGTGGCCACACAAAGTTGATTTCTAAGGGAAAATCATTAAAAAATGTATGGAAATGAAGAGCAAAGGAGCGCCTCTTACCTGTGACAGACGAGAAGCTGAATGGTTTCCTGGATTGGTCGCAATCGTCGACGAAAGTTTCTGCTCCAAATGGACCACTGTTGTTTTCTACCAAGGTAAATAGTAAAAGTAATTTTATTTTTACCAATTAGACATATTTATAACTTTTTCGACATTAAATGAGTTTTAAAAGTTATTTTTATCAAATATTTGCATATGTTATGTCGAAAATGGATTTTACGCTTGCTTGGTATGTGCAGCAGCAGGTTTTTGCGACTTAAAAAGATGGACACGAGTTGTATTTTATACTTTTTCGGACTCGGTAAATACACGAAAAGTCACTCTGGAGTCATCTTTCAGCTCTTTTCTGACTCTCTAAATATGAAAAGATCGCCGAGGCCCTTGTCGTTTCGATCTCGTTAAAATGGACACGAATCGACATTCACCCGGTATAAGTTTAACCCTTTTTCGGGCCGGGATGGATTGATTACGAAAAAGGAATACCCTAGCCTATCGCGACTAGGAGGTTTTCCCGGATATTGTTTTCTACCTTTTCGGATCTGGGGAACTGTTTACGAAAAGGGACTTGTGGAGTTTTCTTTTCAGCTGTCTTTTCAAACTCTCTAAACATGAAAAGACGCCGAGTTCTTCCTTTGTCAGACTCGTTAAACCCTGATGACATCGGATATAGTCGAAATGACGTTCTCCGAGTTTCTCCTTCCCGGGACTCGTTAAATGCACTAGGATGGATTCGCCCGAAGGGCGGACTTATATCGCAAGCATATGCTATCCCCTTCAAGCTTGTTATTAAAAATAATTGGGGTACTCGCCAGAAATGGTGGGGAAAAATGGAACCATCGTCGTTGTCGTCGGCAGTATGTCGCTCTTGAACATGGCACTTGTCTGCATCCGTGTCGGGTTGGGGACATCTCATCTCGTTGCTTCACTTTGCCTCCATGGGTTTGGGTAATCCCTTTTGACCTCTCATCTGTTCACTGCCTCGTCACCATGACCTCTGATCCGTTGATGTCAAATACTGCCAAGTCCACTGTCGTGCCGTTCATGTGTTCAAGAGAATTTGGCCTCTGCAAATATCAACCTTCCTCTGTTTCTCATACGATCCTGATTCACAACAAAACATCATGTTCCTCTGTCTCGTGTCGATGATGTGGGAATCATTATGGCCCACCGTCGATCAAGGTCACTTCCTGTCGACATCGACTCATTATCCAGGAAGTTGGTCTAGAGACTCCTGATGGTACCTTGGAGCCTGCATGCCTCAATGGCAGGTTCATCGCATTCGACGAGAGGTTTACATCATTGGCCTCCGATCGAGTGATTCTGCGGGTGTTCGACGTCAGCTCATTTATTCGCACGCCGCAGATTGTACCTGTAGTACCTTGAGGACCATTGTCATTATTGGTGGTTTCTCTCGCGTCGGTTAACAACTTTCATTATTGGCTGGTAATCCGACGATGTTCTTGCATGTTCGACTTCAGCTCACACATTCACATGCTTGAACCTGTACTCTGTTGGGTCGAGATGGAGCGCAAGACCCTGGATTGTGTCTGTTGTAATCCAGGCTGCGATTGTGGATTATTATCGTTATGTACATGACTCATTGATTGGATGGCTGCGACCATACCTGAGTCTATTTATTTGATCTTAGTTGGATGGCTGCGCCCATACCCTGGATCCGGATTATAGCATACTCTGTTTCGGATGGCTGCGTCCATACCACTTATACATCATGTACTTGGGATATCAGTTGTATCTTTCTGCGCAGGTTTTCCGACGGCGGGCTTTCAGTTGGACATGTTCTCGTAAAGCATTTCACCCCTCTCCCTCTCGGGCCTCATACTTTAGGGGGCATCTGTTACACAGTAATTTGTCACCGTCCTTACCATTCCCCATCCCACACAATGGAGGACCCATTCTGTGACCTGTGGACATTGTCATGCCTTGAAATCATCATCAATGCATCCCTCTGAACATGAGCTTCATTTTCCCTTGAGACATCTCCTTGCAAAAGTCATGAAAAACAGCCCTTTTGGCATTGGCGCGGGCAAGCAGTTCAGTCCTCGCGCCAATGGAGAAATTACTGCAAAGGGGTCGCGCCACTTGGCGCTCTGTCATAGAGCCGTAGTCGTGCCACCCAATTTGGGAGTTGTTTTTTAAATATGGATGGCGGGAGTTGAGTTCTAACAAATTCACAAACCATCACCTAGCTTGAGTTGGGAGGTTGGCTGCGGGAGTTCTATGGAGGGAAGTGGTTTTGCCACCTCCCATGGAACCTTCCTTGTTGATAGGGCCAATCCCATAATAATAGGGATCCCAACTCCTCCTTCCCCATCTATAAAAGCTTGCTCAAATCAATGGCAAGCTAGTCTTGAAGTGCCTAAGCTCTGAATCTCCATATTCCTAAGAGCCTTTGTGTTGTAAAGCACCCTCTCTTTCCCTTAAGGCTGACTCAAGTAAGGAGACCATTGTCACGAGACTCTGGAGAGGTTTTCCCTTTCCTTGGCAAGCTTTGCGAGACGTGGACGACTGGAAACCCGTCCGAAGGAGACCGCGACGTCGTAATCCTGGTTGTAATCTTTTCTTCTTCGTTGCTATTTAATAGATGATTATGATTATGGTTCCACCGTTTTCCATCATGTTAATGCGAGTAATGTCCTTTCGACCGACGTTTAGTTACGTATGGCCGGTTTCTATGCTTGTATCTCTGCTCGTTTCTTCCATGCGTATTCATCCGCGGAGATCGTGGGAGGGATTGTGATTCCATGGTTTCCATGCCAAGCTTGAGAACGGGACGCTTTCTTCGCATCCTAGCGTTGGAACTGTGGCTTCATTCTGTACTTTTCATTCGTAATTAGAACCCTGCCGCCATGACATTGTTTGTTTGTTGCTAGACCCCCCTCACTGGCTAGACTGTCCGCAGGGGATTTACCTCCTCAACACAATGATTTCAAGACATATCCCCTCCCCCACCTTAATGGTTACGACCTCGAACAGATGTCACAGGAATATCATTACTTCGCCAATTAATCACCGAATCATCAATGACAATGTTTACCTTTTTAATGACATACCTGAGGTGACGTGGAGGAAGAATTTGAATTCGCGGCGTCCTGCTTGCAGTGATCGTGTTGTTGCATTTGGATGGCATGGTTATTGATGTTTATGAAATAAAGCATAAAAATAGTATTCGTGGCTATCGACTGTTACATGTGTAAAAACCAAGACAACCCTTATATTATTCTAAAAAAAAACATAATAATCAGGAGAAATTGGTACAGAAAAGGAAATTACATGAATACCATCATCCTATAAAATAGATCAGAAAGGGGAGATGATGTTTCAGGTAGAAAAACATGGATGTAACAACCGCCACAAGAGTGGTTTTCCGCCCCGGAAAGGGGTTTTCACAATTATATTTATTATTTTTGTTTTACTTATTATTATTATTGTTATTATATATATATATATAATTTTTAAAATAGTGTGTAACAACACACAAAGGTATTTTCAACCTATAAAGACTATACTTATTTCAATTTTAAGGCTGCACAGGAGAATGTTCCCTTGCTGTTGTAACATGAAGATTAGAGTCCGCGACAATATTGAAAAATGATTCCTTCGAAGCGGGTTCATGATATAACCTTAGATGGTGCCCATTAACGAGTAACAGTGTCTTAGCACTGTCAATGGTGACCAATTGTATAGTCCCATTGTCAAAAACCGTATCCACTTCGTAAGGACCTAGCCATCTGGTGCAGAGCTCGCCTTTGAAATCTTTGAACCTTGAATCATACAAAATAGCCCAATCTCCTTTCTAGAATTTTTTCTTCTTAATAAACCCATCATGCCATCTAGCTCTTTGATGCTGAATGATCTCTGCCTGTTGAATGGAAGCCAGTCGTTTCTCTTCCAAATCATTGAGTTGGTTTAGTTTGCGAGTCTGTGCTGTACTCAAATCCAGGTTGACCTGCAATGTTGTTCTTAATGTATTTATTTCAAAATCTATGGGGAATAAGGGATTCTTACCATACACCAATTCATATGGTGAGAAGCCTGTAGTATTCCTCCATGTTTTCCTATAAGCCCACAGTACCTTTGGAAGTTTCTCGGCCCAGTTTCTTCGGTGGTTGGCTACTGTCTTTGTTAAGATTCCCTCAATGACTTTATTGGTGCTTTCTACTTGACCATTTTCTTGTGGGTAATATGGTGTAGTGATTCTGTGATGAATTCCATAATTTTAAACCAATTTATTTATCAAATGAGATGTGAACTGAGGCCCCCCATCTGTCACTATCTCTCTGGGTATCCCGAAGCGAACAAAAATATCTTGAAACAGGAAGTCTGAAACAAAATGCTCTGTTTCTCTAGTTAGTGCCTTTTCTTCGACCCATTTTGTGACATAATCGGTGCAGACAAATATGTATGATTTTTGTTGTGATGAAGGATTAATTAGCCCCACAAAGTCTAGGGCCCATTTCTGAAATAGTTCTATCACTATCTAAGGTTGTAACGCCATCTCATCTGATTTCAGAGGCCGGCCCATCCTTTGGCAGCTATCACATCCTTTCACAAACTTCATGGCATCCTAGAATATAGTTGGCCAGTAGTACCCTGTTGAGAGTACTTTATGTCCTGTCCTCTTGTCAGCAAATTTTCCTCCACAAGGTTCCTCATGGCAAGCCTTCAAGATCTCAAATACCTCATCTTCTCTAACGCATCGCCTAATCTGAAAATCTGGCTCGGTGTGATAGAGATTGCCTTCTATCTAGGAGTAGGTAGCACTCTGTTGTATAATCTTCCTTCTTTCCTTGGAAGACAATTTGTGTGGGAATTTTCTTTCAGCAAGGTAATTGGCTATATCTGCATACCATGGTGAGTGAGTAGATATGGAAAAAATATATTCATCTAGAAAAGAATCCTCAGTGGCAGTGCAGCCATCACTTATAGTTAATCTAGAAAGGAAGTCAACAACTACATTATATTTTCCAGGTTTATCTAAAATAGCAATATCAAATTCTTGTAACATCAATAACCATCGGGTAAATATACCATTAGTAACAGGCTTGTTCATTAAAAATCAAATTGCAGCATGGTTAGTGTGTACAAATACTTGGTACCCAGTGATGTAGTGCCATAATTTGTTGATAGCATGCACTACTGCTAGGAATTCCTTCTCAGTAACAGTGTAGTTGAGTTCTGCTCGAGTTAAGTTATTGCTGATGTAATAAATGGCATAAGGTTTCTTCTCCTCCAGCTGCCCCAAAAAAACACCCACAGCCATGTCAGATGCGTCTGTAGAAATATGAAACAAAAATTCCCAGTTTGGTCCTCGTAAAATAGGTGCTGATGTTACATTATTTTTAAACTTTAAAAAGGCTTGCTCACACTTCCTTATCCATACAAATTCCGCATCTTTCATGAGTAATGAAAATAGAGGAGATGCAATCTTTGAAAAGTTCTCTATAAATCTCCTATAGCATTTTGCATGTCCCAAAAAAATACGTACCTCTTTCGGAGTCTTAAGGGTCGAGATTTTCGAGATTACCTCAATTTTTGCAGGATCTACCTTGATTCCATCTGCTGAAATGAAATGTCCCAACACAATTCCCTTGGTCATCATCATGTGGAATTTTTCCATGCTCAGAGAAACATTAGTTTGTTCACAACGTTCCAACACTTTTTCCAAGTTAGCTATTGTTGTCTCAAAGGCATCTCCGTAGGGTGTAAAATCATCCATAAATATTTCAAGATAGTCATTCAAAAGATCAGAAAAAATACCCAATATTTCCCTCTGAAAGGTTGCTGGTGCATTACTGAGGCCAAAAGGGAAGGACCCTATATGCAAAAGTACCCCATGGGCAAGTGAAGGTTATCTTGTCTTGGTCTTCTAGGGATAATCTGTATTTGATTATAGTCACTACACCAATCTAGAAATGAAAAGAATTTTTTTTCAGAAAGAGTGTCCAAGACCTGATCAATGAATGGTAAATGAAAATGGTCCTTTTGAGTGGCCTTGTTAATTTCTCTATAGTCAACATAGAATCTCCATTTGCCATTCTTCTTCGAAACTATGAAAAGTGGAGACACCCACTGACTGTCAGAAATGGGGTAGATGAAATTAGCATTAAGGAGTTTCTGCAATTCTTCTTTCACTATATCCTTAAGTTCGGGGTTCATTCGGCGCTGAGGTTGTCTAATTGGTTTGCAGTCCTCTTTAAGGTAAATGCGGTGAGTGCATAGGCCAGGATGGATTCCTTTCATATCCGTATAGTCCCATGCAAATGCCTTTTTGTATTTCTATAACAGCTGTATTAGCAATCTGTTTTGTTCAGCAGTCAGGTTAGGATTTACGTTTAAACATTTTCCAGGTTTGATTTCAACGGGACTGCTGATAGTATGTGGAGTTGTTTTCAAATGTTCAATAATTGCATCATCTTCCTCATCTTCTTCTCCCAAATCTCTAATGGAGGAAATAGGGAGTGAATTACTAATAAAACCATTAATGATATCGTCCTTTGTTTCATCCTTAATGTATTGTGCTTTTCCAAGTGTGAGAAGAGGTAGGGAAAGATCCGATTCTGTTGCAAATTCGTCCCACTAGGGATTACTCGAATCCATATGAGGTTTTGCTGGGGGATAAAGGTTCACGTTTTGAGTGGCATGTCCATCTAAGATCACCATAGATTCAGACCTACATCCGATATATGTGTCTGTAGTGGCTAGCCACGATCTTCCCAAGATTAAAGGATGAACCCCCATGTTGGATTTGGTTTGTAAAATGAGAAAGTCATCTCGATAGTTCCAGGAAGCCACAATGATAACCACATCTTCAATCATTCCCTCGGGCTTGAAACGGTAAGCACCATGGGTGTATGTCTAAGTCCATGAAGTCATAGAGAGATGAAGATGTCTTTAGTCATGACATTAATAGTTGCCCCTAGATCAATCAAAGTATTGGTGATGGGATGATTGTCAGTATGGACAGTCACTGTAGGGTTCCTTGGCTCATTATATTTAGTCAGCAAAGGCTGATCAATCATAAGATCAGACAATTTACCCATGACATGTAGTAGTAGGGTCTTTAGGTTTCCTTCCAGGTATTCTGACGCATAGATCACTCACTGTTTTAGCATAGATAGGAACTTCTTTAAGAGCTTGTAATAGTGGAATATGCACATACAAATTTTGTAGCTCCTTGAGGAATTCAGATTCAGGTTGTGAGACCAGCCTAGTTTCAGTTAATTGTTGAAGGTATGGGGGGTTATGAATGCTGACAACTGAGTCAACTATCATAGATGTACTAGAATTCCTCGGATTGGTTGTGTAGGAACAACAGATCCTCCCGAGCTGGCTGTTACAGATGTAACAACTGGTGCTGTATTAGCTATTACATGTGTAACAACTGCCTCAGAATCGTCGATATCCTTCTTGGGTGATTCACATTCTTCGGTAATAATGGGAGTATGTTCAGATTTTATTACTTTCCCTGATTGAAGCTGAACCTTGTTAAGTCCAATAGGAGTAATAAGATAAGTCTGGAGGGTAACCAGAGCATCCATGCTTTGGGCCACCTTATTATTTGGATTGGGGTTAGGTTTCATAGGTAATTTGGGTCGGCCAAAAGGTGTGGGATTTTGAATAGAAGGCAGTTGTAACTGCTGTTGTTGCATTGGTATTGGAGGGGGTACTAGACCTTGGCCATTGCCTCTCCAGTTCTGACCCCACTGATTGGGTTGTGATGGAGGATATTGCATTGGTGGAGGAGATGGCCACTGGTTCCATGGTAAAGGAAATTGTGTTGAGGAAGGAGTAGGATACTGCCATGGGTATTACTGACTATTATAAACATTATTCCAAGGATAAAAAGAGGAAAAATATGAAGGCATACCTGCAGGTCGCGACTGCCATGGTCTCTTTGATCCAATGAAATAAGAATATTGAACATCCTCACTTGATTCTTGAAGTACCACCTTCAGTCTGGGCAACTGAAGACACTGATTTGTAGAGTGCACCAACTCACAGATGTTGCATAGGCTGACACTATTCAGTCCAAATTCTCTTTCCAAATGTTTCTTTTTGCATCGGGGACAGAATATTGCTAAGGCTGCTTCAGCTTTTGCTTGTGCTTTCTTGACTTGTACCTATTGAGTCTCAAATCCGTATCTTTTCCATACACTTTTCTATACCTTTTTCACTCACCTGAATCTCCCAAGTTGTCAATATCATTGTATATTAATTGCAAAAGAGCATCTAACATGGTTTTTAATTATATTTTTGTGTCTGTTGTTTGATTTAGATTTTTCTCATCTAGCTGCGGAATCTTGCCACTTTTCGCAGCTGCTGCAACTTTCCGCAGCTATTTTGTGAAACTCTATGCTACAGGTGTCTTCAGGAGAAATGAGCCACATGGGCAAGTCAGAAATGATGTGGACATGGTTCGTGTCCTATTGGCTCGAGCAAATCCGTTTAAAGAGGCCGCGGTCAAAGGTGTCCAAATGGAAGTCAACCGTAGAATCCCACGGTGACAGGGCTCTGTTTCGTGTCACGTGAAGGTTCATATGGCCGATTCTGAATTGCGGAGGATAAATCCTCAACATCCGTATACGGCTCCATAGCCGAATTCAAACATCCACTCCTCATAGATTTACTTTTCAATACGGCCATGATCCTAGATCCGTGGACGTAATGGTCTACGTGTTTTGTATCAGCATAAACTTTAGGAAATCAGTTACATTACCTTCAGTTATAAATAACGCGTTTGCATACGCATAAGAATTAATTTTTATTAGTCTTTGTTGGTTTTATTAGTCTGCTCTGTAATGTAATTACGTTGCACTTGTGCCGTAATATCACCTTGCTGTTATGACTGCATTTTAATATAAGAAGATTGTTTCCAAACGTAATTCGTACTTGAAGATTGTTGCCAAGGCTGGTGTAGAGGGCCCCTGCACTTGCCAAGGTTCTGTGCATTATTGTGTAGTTCTTGTTTTATTTCTTTTAAGCTCATTGTGCCATAATCCATTCACATGTTTATACATTGCATCCTTCATGGTATATATGCTTCATTTCTGTTTATAATCTTTCATGCTTTCTATTTTACTTATGTCTTTCATGTTTTATGTTATTTTTTAACTGATCAGTGTTCTTGTTTCAGGTTATAGATAGGCAGCCCGGGCATTTGCATAACTTTTTGACTAATGACATGGAATTAACATTGTTCTGCTGCTAATTTGATTTTCTTAGTTTCTGTTTAATTTTTGCATCGCTTTGTTTAATCTGGGCTTTTCTCTATTCGTCGCGTAGTTAAATTTATATATATTAAATAGGCTTACAACATCTTCGCCTTTTTCGAAAGCCACAAACACTGGACCGATGGTGAGGGATTGTATTATGAAATGTGTAGTTTGATATTAGTTTCCTTTCTGCAAGTTAGATATATTAAATTGCTCATAACATCTTCAAGCAGCCCGAAAGCCACAATCGGACCGATGGTGAGGGATTGAAGTATGAGTCTGTAGTTTGATATTAGTTTCTTTTTCTGCAAATTAGATATCAGATTGCTCAAGTTGTTTATGGTTACCTCCGAAAGCCATAGCTGGACTAATGGCGAGGGATCAGAATATAAGTTTATGTAATTTGATTTAGATTTACTTTGTTGCAATTCTTGGATTTTTAAGTATGTTTTAGTTTAGACAACAAAAGAAGAATAGTTTGCTTTCATGCCTGGCCAGTTCATCGTTTTGATTTATTAGACTAAAGGAAGACTCTTCATTTCAGAGCACATTTTCATTTCCTTTCAAGTTTTGTCATTGTAAGTTTCAAATTCCTTTTTAAGTTTCAAGTTGGTAAATCATTATAGAGGATATCATTTCCTTGAACAAATATAACCATACTTGTTTTTATTTTATAATTTCCATCTCACCTTAGAAAACCAAAACCGACAAAAAGGTAAGAAAAAGGTTATCTTGCACATATAGTGTGCTGCACTTCATCAGCTTACGAATCCCGGATTGACAAATTAAATGCAGCAATTTAGGACACACTAAATTGACCAAACATTTTGGCGCCGTTGCCGGGGAAGTGTAACTAGGTAGCCAATTTCATAAAAAAAAAAACATAAAATCATAAAAGAAGGGAAAACTTGATAACTTCTTGAAGTATGCTCTCCTCTTGCACCTAGTGTGATCTGGAGGATCAGAAAAGAGAGTTATTGGTTTAGTAATTTCTTAAGTATGCTCTCTTCTTGCACCTAGTGTGACCTGGAAGATTAGAAAGATAATTATTAGCCCAACTTTTAAAAAAATATAAAAAAATATAAAAAATGACATGCATAGAGCAAGAGATTCTAGGGGAAGGTTTATAGCTAAAGCCAAGAGTTCGATTTTCACAACTCCATCTTCTTCAAGGCATAGACCAGATTCACCACCATCTACCCCTAGCCTTAAGATTTTTGGAAGTAAAGGAATAGCTGAATTAGAGGATTCTCCTATACCACCTACTAAAACCCATTTAGAAAACAAAGAGATTCTCTCTCATCCTCCCTTGGTAGAAGAACTAGAAGACTTTAAGGACTCTAAAGAAACTATCATGGCAGAGGAAGTAATAGATGGAGGTAGAGGTAGAGGTAGAAGAGGAGGAAACAATGGAGACAACAATGGTGAAGGAAATAATGGGAAGGAGACAACTTGTTTGGATTCCCTATAGTTGATGAGGAAACTCATACAACGATGAAAAATATATCACCATCTGTCCTCCCTAACTTTTATGGATTGCGAAGTGAGGATCCTGAAACATTTCTGTTTGAGTTTGAAGTTGTGTGCCGAACCTACGACTATATGGAAGACTCTCAAAAACTCAAACTGTTTCCTTCAACTTTGAAGGGATCTGCTTTGAAATGGTTCATGGGATTAGCCACTCAATCTATTAGGAATTGGAATGATATGAAACAAACATTTTTGGATAGATACTTGGACTATTGTATGCCCACCAATCACAAGGATGAGGTATTCAAAATGATGCAAAAAGAAGATGAAAATTTGGAAGACTTACTTGAAAGATTTCAATACAATTTGAAAAGAGCAAAGATGAGCAACTTAAATGATGAAACCTTGAAAGCCCTCATATTAAAAGCCATTAGAGATGAATGGATAGATATTTTAAACATGATGGGGAAAGGAGACATTTCTCAACTCCCACTTCGTGACATAACAGAGCTATGTGTCCATCTCTCAAGAGGAAAAGCTAAAACAGGAAAAGGGCCTAGGGATCCTTCTCTTATTAGGACTAACAAATCTGCAACTGGATCAGTAAGTAGGGCAGAGATTGGTAACATGCTTGATGAATTCAAAACTGATATCTTAGGGAGCCTTAGTGAACAACTAGACACCCTTAAAATCCAAAACAAGCAGAAAGCAAAAACAGATGCTTTAGCCATCTTTTGTCCGAAATGTAGGAAGAAACATGCTTTAAGGGAATGTCCCTTGGATGAAAAAGTTGTAGAAACATGTATGATTTTCTCAGAGAATCATGAGATCAAGGATTGTCCTTCAATTCCTAGACTCAAAGCTATTTTTCAAGAAGACCCAAATTAGGTAGAATCTCTCTGTTTTGTTGCAAGAAGACCTTGGCAGGGACAAAAAACTCAAGGGTTTAACAACCCTATGAATATTCAAACCCCACCAAATTGGAATCCTTGGCAACAACCTTGGCCCCAACATCAAAATCCATATCAGCCATGGGTACAAGGGATGCAAAATCCTTATGGAAGATTTGCTCAATTTTATCAATATCCTCCATCTTTTCAAAATCAACAAGCTCCACAACTTCCAAACCCAAATCCACAACTTTCATTGCCATTTCCACAACAACAACCTTCTCGACAAAATCCAAATCCTCAACTCATGCTCCCATACCAACAAAAGACAAATCAACTTCCAGCTCAGCCATTGCCAAATCCTAACAATAAAAATCCTCAGAATACTTACATGGTAGAAGGACAACAATTTCCTACCTATATGATTTTTCCTCTCAATGATGTACAACTCAGATCTGGTAGAGTTTTAGAAAAACCTTCTATAGATATTCAAGAGCAAGATACCTCTGAGGAGGATTCTCTTCAAGTCAATAAGGGTTTTGAGGAAGCATCTCTTCAAAATTCAAGCATTCAAAAAGAAAAAGAAAAGTTAACCCCCACAACTCCTATAGTTGAGCAACCTGCATCTTTATCTACACCTCCTTTTCCTGAAAGACTACAAATTGACAAAGGGGTGGAAAAACAAATCTTGTTGCCTAACTATGACTTTCTAGATGAATTGAAGAATGTTTGTATCAAGATTCCCTTGTTACAAGCCATTCGAGAGATTCCTATTCTAGAAAAAACAATAAAGGAGTTGAGTTTCAAAAGACCAGGAAGGAAACTAAAAGACACAAGAAGAATCCACCTGGTAGGAAAGATTGCATATATTATGATGGGAAAAATTACCATGCAGAAGTATGTAGATCCAGGAAGTCCAATTGTCAAGACACATATAAATGGGATAGAAATTCCAAACACATTGATTGACTTAGGGGCCGCTATCAACATTATGAGTAGACAGACTATGGACCAACTAAAACTTCCTAACCTTCTTTTTACACCTACTTTACTGCAACTTGCAGATCGATCAATTATTAAACCATATGGTGTATTAGAAGATATTTCAGTCTCCTTAGATTCTTGGGAATATCCAGTATATTTTATGATTTTGACTCCCAAGAGTAATCTAGGAGGGCACCCACTTATCTTAGGAAGACCTTGGCTAGCCACAGCTGATGCTTTTATTAGTTGTAGATATGGGGACATGTACATTTCTAATGGTAATTCGACAAAGAAATTCAATTTGTATCCTCCAGCAAAAGCAATCACAGAAGTAGGAGACAATGAATGGGTCGATGATGAGGACATTATACAACTTGTCTTTACCATTTCTGAAATCAGTGAGGATAGTCAAATTCTGAACACATTAGAAAATTTTGAGACATCTTCAAAATATGACCCCACACAATTTCAGTTGGAATCTGACATAGAATATTTATCATCAAGACAAATGTCTCTTTACTCTATGGAAGAGCTTGGTAGTTCTACTATTGAGATTTTTCCAGGAAAAACATTGAATATCAACAAACATTTGGAAAAGTCACAACAAGAAGAACTAACCAAAATCTTGCAAAAACATTCTACCGCATTTGCATGGGAGTATACTGACATGAAAGGTATTGATCCTAAGACTTGCATCCATCATATCTATATTGAGGAAAACAGTAGACCAATCAGACAACCTCAAAGAAGGATGAATCCAAATCTTAGGGAGATAGTGAAAGGAGAGCTCCAAAAACTTCTCAATGTAAACTTCATTTATCCAATTTTAGATAGCCGATGGGTTTCTCCTTTGGTTATAGTACCTAAAAAGAATGGTAAATGGAGGGTATGCATTGATTACAGGGAATTGAACAAAGCAACTTTGAAGGATCACTTTCCTTTGCCTTTTATCGATAAGGTATTAGATACATTAGCAGGTAAAAAGTACTTTTCATTTTTGGATGGTTTTAGTGGCTATAATCAAATTCAGGTAGCACTTGAAGATCAAGATAAGACCACATTTACTTGTCCATGGGGAACTTTTGCCTACCGAGTGCTTCCTTTTGGGTTATGTAATGCACCTGCAACATTCCAAAGAGCAGTACTAGGAATTTTTTCTGATCTAATCCATGATTGTGTAGAGGTTTATATGGATGATTTTACAGTTTATGGTAATTCATTTGAAGAGGCATTAGAAAATTTGAAAAAGTTCTTATAAGATGTAAAGAAACAAACCTTTCATTAAGCCATGAAAAATGCTTTATGATGTTTACTGAAGGGATTGTTTTAGGACATCATATTTCAGGAGATGGGATTAAGGTTGATAGATCAAAAGTTGAAGTCATCTCCAAGTTGCCCATTCCAATTTGTCAAAGAGATGTGAGAAGTTTTCTAGGATTTACCGGTTACTATAGAAGATTTATAGAAAATTTCACTAAAATTGCATCTCCACTCTTCAAATTGCTTACAAAAGACTGTGAATTTAAATGGGATCCTGATTGTCAATCAGCTTTTGAAACTTTGAAAACAAGAATATCTAAAGCACCTATCTTAAGAGGACCAAATTGGAAACTCCCTTTCCATATTTCTACGGATGCTTCAGATACAGCTCTAGGAGCTGTGTTGGGTCAAAAAGATTTAGTTCCTTATGCCATTTATTATACCAATAAAAATTTGACTCCCACAGAGTTGAACTATACTGTGACTGAAAAAGAGTTTTTAGCTGTTGTTCATGCAATTAATAAGTTTAGACATTACATAACAGGCTATGAAACTTTTATTTATACTGACCATTCTGCAATTAGATATTTAATGAACAAACCTGTTACTAATGGCAGAGTGACAAGATGGCTTTTACTTTTGCAAGAATTCAATATTACTGTGTTGGATAGACCAGGAAAACAGAATACAATAACTGATTTCTTGTCTAGGATTCAGAATACTAAGGAAGATTCTCCTGTAGAAGATAAATTTCCTGATGAATACTTGTTTGCAGTAACTATTAAGACCCCTTGGTATGCAGATATTGCTAACTATTTGGTTACAGGGAAACTACCTTCACATTTATTTCCAAGTGAAAAACGAAAAATTATTCAAGAGAGTTCAAAATATTCATGGATTTCTAACGAATTGTTTAAAACAGGGCCAGATCTTGTGATCAGAAGATGTGTCAGGGAAGATGAAATGCCCGATATTCTTAAGGCATGTCATGATGAACCATGCAGCGGACACTTTACAGACAAAAGGACGGCCTATAAAATCCTCTCTTTAGGATATTATTGGCCTTCCCTCTTCAAAGATGCAAAACAATATGTCAAAAGGTGTGACAGCTGCCAAAGAGTAGGAAAACCTACCCTTTCAAATGAAATGCCATTGCAAACACAGGTACTCATTGAACCCTTTGAAAAATGGGCTTTAGATTTCATTGGACCTATTAATCCACCATCTAAGCAAAAGAAGTATATATTGGTTTGTACTGATTATGTTACTAAATGGGTAGAATCCAAAGCATTAGTATCTGCTACTGAAAATTCAGTTGTTCATTTTCTTTATGAGGATATTTTTACTCGCTTTGGTGTTCCAAGAGAAATTGTGATAGATCAGGGGAGCCAATTCACATCCAATTTGGTGGAGAAGTTGATGGAAGAATACAAAATCAAGCACAAAAGATCTACTCCTTACCATCCGCAAGCAAATGGTCAAGTGGAGTCCACAAATAAAGTTCTTGAAAGTATCATCACCAAAACTGTTCATCTACATAGAAGAGATTTGGCAGAAAGGCTTCCTGAAGCCTTGTGGGCCTACAGAACTACATGGAGAAATACAACAGGACATTCTCCCTATGAACTTGTTTATGGGAAAGAAGTCCTGCTCCCCATTGAGTTCCAAATCAAGACCTTCAAGATAGCAGTTCAGTTGGGGATGGACTTATCAGAAGCCCAAAAGCATAGAATGGAGCAGTTGAACGAGCTAGATGAGATCAGACAAGAGGCAATTCTAAGAATTGATCTAGTTCAATATCAAAGAGCTAAATGGCATGACAAGTACATCAAAGAAAAGAAGTTTCAAGAAGGAGATTGGGCATTGTTATTTGATTCCAAGTTTAAAGATTTTCAAGGAAAATTTCAGACTCATTGGCTTGGGCCATATGAGATTGACAAGATCTTTAGCAATGGAGCGGTAAGAATCAAGACCATCGATGAGTTTCAAACTCCTCTTATTGTGAATGGCCATAGATTGAAAGTTTATCATAAGCCACTCTCAAAAGAGGATTTTGTCAAAATGTTTCAAGAAAGTTCTGCAATCAGGCTGGTACAGAAGAATTCTTCTTCTCCACCAGCCTAGCTTTTGTTCTATTCAATTTAAAAAATAAAAAATAAATAAAAAATAAAAAAATAAAAAAATGTATAAGCCTGAAAACCAATCACCGATTGGCAGTCTTATACAGAAAATATAGGGTGAAAATCAGGAACACCTGACACTCTATATTTTCCAAAAAAAAAATTTCTCTTTCATTTCACAAGCTTTGTGACCACCCACTCCATTCCATTCCACTTCATTCCATTTCATTTCACTTCATTTCACTCCATTCCACTTCATTTTATCTATTTCATTCCATTTCATCAATAAAATTCTTTTTCATGACCGTTTCCATCTAGTCATTTGTCATATGTTCATCTCCATTCATCCAAATAATAGTTGTGTCAGTTTCCGCAGCTGACATCTGTTTCCGCAGCTGACTCCAGTTTCCGCAGCCAGAAGCAGATTCCGCAGCTACTACTCTGTTTTCAAAAGAATGTACAGCCAGATGTTATTTCCATAATCATGAAATAAAATGCAGGTGAGAGGATCAAAAATGAAGACATGGAGCATTCAAGACACCAATAAAGAGCAACTAGTTGAAGACCAAGGGAAAAGGAAAAAGATTCCAAGGTATGAGTAAAATTCATTTCAAATAGCATTGAAAAACACATTTTTATATAGTTCTAAACCATAAGCTCCATCCATTATGTGCAATGATTATATTGACAACTTCCGTAACCCTTTCACGATCTCCATATGATCCTCCCACATTCATTCTCAAACGGTTCCATAATTAAACCCCCGATCTTCACTCATATTCCAATATTCCACCGGTGACAATGAGACGTAATTGATTTGACCACGGACTCTTACAGCCGCATAAATCCATAGCCGTTGTTTAAACGTGCTCACATTTATTTCGCAGCCACCAAATTTCAAAACACTGCCGGATGTGTTATACTCTGTTAATCTCACAGCCGTATCTCTGTCGTGCTCACGAAAACTCCTCTCTGTTCTATCTCACTCCATTTCGTTCTCTATTACACTATAGTCTGTATACCCACTCTCTGATATCTACCCACAGTCATTGTGCTCATCTCCGTGCATTTAGCCGTTCTATTTCCATTGAACCCTCACGTAGGCAAATTTGTGAAGAGCAGAAAGAAGAATGGGTAAATTGCTAAGAGCAGAACCGGAAGGACCTAAGTTCATGGAGGGATATCCGCAAGTAAGGGATATATTGAAGAAAGAAAAGTGGCTGTGGTTTATCCAAAAGTTCAGAGGTTATCATAAAGAAGTGACAAAAGCATTTGCAAGGTCGTTCAATGGCCTGGAAGTAGAGATTGGAGACCTTAAGTTTGTGGTGAATGAGGCATCTATAACATCTGCCACAGAACTTCTTTAAGAGGGTGAGCGTTGGTTTAAGAATAAAAGCATCAGTGATGAAGCCTGGAGAACAATCTTACGAAACCAAGGTATGGACATAACTATTTTTAAAAGAGGAATTCATGTTCATGCATTGAAAGAGGAATGGGCTACTTTGCTGCTAGTTGTTCAAAAATTCATTACCTGTGAAGGCCGTTTTGGGTCCATGTATATGTACCATACCAGATTGTTGATGAATTTTCTAGATAATCAAACTCTCAATCTCCCATATTTTCTGTTAAATAGTTTGAAGAAAATGTCTGTGACTGTTCAGAAGCATTTAGGAGATGTAGAACCACATCTATATCACCACGGTCTTGTAAAAATTTTGATTGAAAAAGAGTTAAAAGAGAAGAAAGACACATGGGAACAATTTTTGATTAGAAATTTCTTTGAGGAACCTCAGGAAATTCCTGAAGGTAGTACAACAAGAAGGAGTAGAAGAAAAAGAATAAATGATGAAACTCAAATTACTCCTACTCAAGAAATTCCTGAAGGTGGCACAGCAAGAAGAAGTAGGAGAAAAAGAACAATTGATGAAATTCAAAATACTCCTACTACTACAATTGAAAGAACTGATAGGGAAGAGAGACTGTCAAAGAGGAAGAAGAAATAAATCAAGGGTAAGAAGCCAATAACACCAAAAGAGAGAAAAACTGTTGAGGCTATACATCAAACTCCTTCTTCTGAAGAAGAAGATCATCAAGTGTTATCTGAAAAATTAGTTTATCTTCAAAAGCAGTCATCTATGGCCAAGAAGACAGAGAAAGGAAAAAAAAAACAAAAAGATAGTGTACCACAGCGTGTGAGAAGAAGCAGCAGACTTAAGGGGAAATTGAGGAAAACACAAATTAAGGGTCCTCATTTCATTGATTTAGGAGAGGAAACATCTGAACAGTCCCCAGCTGACCATAGTCCATCTCAGTCAGTTAGTGAACCTGGTTCATTTCATTCTCAGTCAGACATTGAACATAGTCCATCCCATTCTCAGCAAGATGTTGATGTGAGCCCTTCTCAGCCAGATTTTGAAGATAACTCTCCTTCACGGCATTTTAGGGACAACCCAATAAAAATGACGCCTGATATAGACCCCAAGAAACAAGAAGTATATGATTATATAGAATCTTTAGAAAAAGTAGCTACAGGTCCCAGTACTTCGTCCATTCAGCCTCACAAAGTACAAGATGATTTAGTCCAATCACTAAAACAGGAAGTCTTTGAGCTAGAGCTTTTAAATAGACACATCAAAAATGAAAATGAGACATTGAAGGAACAAGGCAAACTGGAAAAAATCATTCATGATAATACCATGCTACATCTGGGAATATGGCAGAAGAAGAACAAGAAATTGAAAAGGAAATGCCAGAAGTTAAGCAGAGCACTGGTTAATATCAAATTTAGGTGCTTAATGAAGAAGCCTGGGATGATGGCAGCACCAAGGAAAAAGAGGAGAGGGCTGGATGTACTGGCTGAAGTGTCAAGGCATATGAACTGAGGAAGGATTATCAAAATTTTGGTTGCATGAGGAAATGCAACACCTTCACAGTGGGGGTATGTTGAGTCTCAAATCTGCATCTTTTCCATACACTTTTCTATACCTTTTTCATCCACCTGAACCTCCCAAGTTGTCAATATCATTGTATATTAATTGCAAAAGAGCATCTAACATGGTTTTTAACTATATTTTGTATGCATTTGTTTGGTTAGATTTTATCATCTAGGTAACGAATCTTGCCACTTTCATGAAATTCTTGCAACACCATGACCATTTAATTTTGTATGACTCTATCATTACGAGGTGTCTACGGGGAAAAAACTTGAGCCATGGGCTAGTCGGGAAATGATGTGGACATGGATCGTATCTGAAATCGAAAACAAGACAAATCCATCTAGTTTTGCGGTCGGGAGTGTCAAATGGAAGTCAATGGAATAGAGACCCACGGTGACAAGACTCTTGTTTCCGTATCATGAAGGTTATGACGTTTCACAAGTTGCGGAGCACAAATCCAACATGCGTACAAGGCTCCTGCTTAGAGATTCGTCTTTCTCCTTAGTTACTCTTGATACGTATGATCCTAGATCTGTGGACGTAATGGTCTACGTGTTCTCCATCAGCATAAACTTTAGGAGTCAGTTATATTTCTTTTGTTATAAATAACGCGTTTGCATACACATATTAGATTAGTCTCTGTCAGTTTTTATTAGTCTGCTCTGTAATGTAATTACGTTGCACTTGTGCCGTAATATCACCTTTCTGTTATGACTGCATTTTAATATAAGAAGACTCTGTTTCCAAACGTAATTCATACTTGGTGTTGCCAGGGGCGGGTATGAGGCCTGCGCACCAGTGCATGCATTATTGTATAGTTCTTGTTTTATTTCTTTAAAGCTCATTGTGCCATAATCCATTCACATGTTTATACATTGCATCATACATGGTATATCAGCTTCATTTAACATTTTTATAATATTTTATGCTTTCCATTTTACTTATAATATGTTTATATTATTGAAATGCTTGATCAGTGTTCTTGTTTCAGGTTATAGATAGGCCGCCCGGGCATTTTCATAGCTTTTTGACTAATGACATGGAATTAACATTGTTCTGCTGCTAATTTGTTTTTCTTTAGTTTCTGTTTAATTTCAGTACTGCTTTGTTTAATTCAGTTTTGCTCATTTGCTTCAGTAGTTAAATTTAGATATATTAAACTGCTCATCACATCTTCAGTTACCTCCGAAAGCCACAGCTGGACTGATGGTGAGGGATTGTATTATGAAATGTGTAGTTTGATATTAGTTTCCTTTCTTCAAGTTAGAAATATTAAATTGTGCATGACATCTTCAGTTACCTCCGAAAGCCACAGCTGGACTGATGGTGAGGGATTGAATTATGAATGTGTGGTTTGATATTAGTTTACTTTCTGCAAGTTAGATATCAGTTACTCAAGTTGTTTATGGTTACTTCCGAAAATCATAGCTGGACTAATGATGAGGGATCAAAAGACAAGTTGATGTAAATTGATTTAGATTTACTTTATTGCAACTTTTGGATTTCTTTCAGCATAATTTATTTTATGTTTAGACAGCAGCAAGAATAGTTTGGTTTCATGCTCACTAGCTCACTGTTTTGATTCATTAGACTAGCAGCACCTTTTCATTTCAGCAGCATATTTCCATTTCCTTTCAAGTTTTATCATTGTAAGTTTCAAATTCCTTTTTAAGTTTCAAGTTGGTAAATCATTATAGAGGATATCATTTCCTTGAACAAACATAACCATACTTGTTTTTATTTTAGAATTTCCATCTCACCTTAGAAAACCAAAAACGAAAAAAAGTTAAGAAATAGGTTATCTTGCACATATATTGCACCGCACTTCATCAGCTTACGAATCCCGGATTGATAAATTAATGTAGCAATTTAGGACACACTAAATTGACCAAACAATACCGTAGTGATCCGGGAAAAGAGAGTGCTAAGGAGGTCGGTTTTAAAATCCTCAAATAATTTCCCGATATCTGCTCTGGTTACTCCTCCACTTGTGGACTTCTGTATCCAGAGTGAAGGGTCCTGAATTGAAACTCTCCCCTTGACCGATCCTCTTGAGCTATGCATGTAAAGCTTCATTATCTCATCAAGCGTTTCTTGCGATATGTCTCCTTTTCCCAATAGGTTTAGATGCTCCAGACAATCATCTATTATAACTCTTAAAAATATTGGCTTTAGAATTTCTGGATCTAAGTTATTGAACTTAGACCTCTGTAAATTGTAGTGAAATCGCTCCAAATAGTCTTACAGGATTTCCTCCTCCTTCTATGCAATTCTGAAAATTTCGTCCTTCAAGTCTCTAGTTCGACATTAATCTTGATACTTAAAGAGGAAGGCCTCTCTCATGTCATTCTAGGTTCAAATCATGCGAGCACCCAGTCTAATGAACCATCTTAATGATGCTCACTTCAGAGTAGCAGGGAATAATTTCATTTTCTAGGCATTTGAAGTGTAGTCATAACCTCTACACAACACATCAAATTTGAACAAAATGGTATTAGGGTCTTCAACAACCATCCCTTGAAAGGATGGTAGGGATGATAAATGAATATTCTTCATAGGAGCCTCATCATGTGTTACTACTATTGGGAATTCAAAAGTAACAGAACTAACTGTCTTGACATTCTCGTCCCCCGTGGCTGATTATTCCTGATGGGATGAACTGACCTCGGAGTGTACTCGAGATTGAAAAATAAAAGGATTAGGCTGCTCCAGGACCAACTGTTTAACAACACTACCAACATCCAATTGATGATCAACATAAATTTTTTTCCTCAGGTCCCTGATGCTCCCCATTGGTCTCTCTGTGTCCTTCAATTCTCAGATCCTAATCAATAATTTTCCACCGCTGTTTTGAATCTGGAATTTTGATATCGTGAGTGGTTATGTTGTTCAAAGGATGGTGAGGTCTAGACACGGAAGACACCGATGGTCCAGGTCTTGATATGGTAGCCACTTTTTGTGGTCCTGTCTTCCTATTATCTCTGTATGACATGGATTGTTCCTTTTCTGCCCTTGAAATCAGATCTCTAAAGAATGTCTTTCTTCCCAAATCTGCACTCCTATTTTCCTTCTTACGACCTATCTTTCCTGTAGTCAATAGAGTGGGGGGTGTTTGTAGATGTTGATGTTTTCCTACCAGCACACATGGGCCCTATGTGTATCAATTCATCCTATAAGTGCTTCAGTTTCTACATCGGTGAGCTCGCCCAAGTCTGTTAGAGAGATGCACAGGTTCTTACCTCTCGTCTTACCGCCCAACGACTATATAGCTGAAGGAAACCTAAAAAAAAATGCCCAAAATTAAAATCCTAAGTGTACCAGCAAGACATTGGTGAGCTCGCTCAAGTTCATTAGAGCGATGCGCAGGTTCTTACCTCTCGTCTTACAACCCAGAAATTGTGTCACTAGAGACACTCTAAGAAAAAAAAACAAAATTGTCAGAAATTCAATCTCCTAAGTGTCCCAGCAAGACATAGGTAAGCCCGCTCAAGTTTGTTAGAGCGTTGTGCAGGTTATTACCTCTCGTCTTACCGCCCAAAAATTGTGTCGTTGGAGACACTCTATAAAAGCACACGAAAATTGCACTTCTAAGAAACAAATTTGATTTATTGGATTGTCAGTGCCATCCCCGAAAACGATGCTAAAATGTTTGGCTATATAAATCACTATTAAATGAATAAACAACACACATTAATTATCAATCCAGGGACGTCTGTTTATTCCAATGACAGTTGCATTGTCTGTGTCGATACACCAACCAAAAGCAATTCCAAAGAAAATAAATATTTTCTGAAGTAAATGCTGGAAGTAAATCACTCATGCAGAAATAAAAGGATCTACAATACTGGAATCACACTTCAATTAATCTGTTCTAGTGCAGCACACAACAAGTATCCAACTGGTTTCTCTAATATCATATGTGTAACAACATACAAAGTGTTGAAATTGAAGTGGATATATTCACAGCTGAACAATAGCAACAACACTCTATTGCTACATAAACTGAAATACAAATACATACACACAACTACTTTAATCACTGCAATCCCTGCTAAGAAGGAGGGCCCTTCCTCCCTAGCAGGGCACAGGTAGAGAAAGAACTTAACGGAAACTAAATTGAATAATGCATGTAACAACAATAACAAGATAATCTGTATTAATCTGAACACAATTACAGAGCCAAAATAATGTTGTTCTCCACTAACCTTTCGACCTCTAGGACCGAGAACTATATAGTGGTTACATTAGAAAATAAAGGGATAGATCAGTCATGAGAATCTTATGATTTTCATGCTGATTGAAATGGAACACATATAGTTATAACCACTTCCTAATAAAGTTCTGACTAGAAAATTATAGATTACAATCAAAACTACCCTTAGGTTGTTATCCCAAAAATATAATGCTAAACAACTTCTACAACTATCGTAATAGAATCACAGCTATAGTGTAAAAACTAAAGGACAGATAAAAAACAAGTGTTGACGACATCCAGTCAACTGTACAATTGTATCAGCAGTTCGCCAGCGGGTTTGTAACAGCAGAGTGTAACAACAGTTTTCCGGCGGGTTTGTAACAACAAGGTGCAACAACATCGCTTCGCTGTAACAACACCATATTAACTACTCCTATGGATCTCGTGCTCAAGATATTTGGTGCTATAAATGACATCTGGAAAGACAACACAAATACCATCGATCTTCTCCAAACATTCACCATCAATTAGTCATTAAAAAGGCACGATATATCATAGTAATTGGTGAATTGGCAGAGTAATAAAAACAAGGTGAAACAACACAAGTTAGGGTAGAAAGGTAATAAAAAGAGGCAAAGATACTCCCATTGGTTATAGTTATGAGGCAAAATAGGGAAAACAAATGTATGAAATGTGTACAAAAGTGGCACCCAACAATGAGGTATGATGATACAATATTGGTTTTGGTCATCTTGGTTTGCCTTAGTTTTTCCCACAACACCATATTTCCGTTCTCATTAGTGCTTTGGAAAAGTTTAATTAAGGCCATGGAAATCTCAAAGGCATAATTATTCCCTAGAACGTGGGATATAAGGTGGTATTTAATAAAATATATAAGGAGCCTCTTGGCCTTAACATTCATCTTGATAAAATATTGGATCCGAGAGGGAGGAACTATTGCATTATCAATAATTTCCCATAGTTGAAACTCCTGAAGAAACAATACAAACCTCTCCTTCTGTGGGATAAAGTTTTCAACCCCACTCAGCCTATCCTGCACCCTCAACCTTGTTGCCATTGACTTGGTTAACAACACAAGGTTTCAAATCTGTCCATGGGTAAACACCTTCTCTTTGTCAACCACAAAACCATTTTTAGTTTATTGTTTGGTCAATTTTCTCAACTGTTGGCTCTGATAGCATGTTGAAATTTCATTGACAATCTAATTTTCTCTTATAGGAATTTCACAAAACACTTAGCTAATACTTCAAAATTTTTCTCTAATAAAACTTTACAGATCATGCATTTTAAATGAAGCAAATTGAATCTAATTTTATTGAGCATAAATACACATGATTAAATTTGATCTCTAAGACCTGAAAATGAATAGTAGAAGGGGGGGCTTCTCTCTAAATTTGAGTTTTGAAGTTTTGAGTTTTCTGTTTTCTTGTTTTCTTGAAAAAAAAAAAAATGTGAACCTTTGACAAAAACTCTTTTTCGGTCACAGTATAGTTCAACTCTGTGGGAGTCAAATTTTTACTGGTATAATAAATGGCATAAGGAACTAAATCTTTTTGACCCAACACAGCTCCCAGAGCTGTATCTGAAGCATCCGTAGAAATATGGAAAGGGAGTTTCCAATTTGGTCCTCTCAAAATAGGTGCTTTAGATATTCTTGTTTTCAAAGTTTCAAAGGCTGATTGACAATTAGGATCCCATTTAAATTCACAGTCTTTTGTAAGCAATTTGAAGAGTGGAGATGCTATTTTAGTGAAGTTTTCTATAAATCTTCTATAGTAACCAGTAAATCCTAGAAAACTTCTAACATCTAAACACCACACATTTGGCACATCGTATTTTGGGAAAAGCCCCTAGAAAAACCCCGAAGGGAAAACCCGTAGAGAAGAGGAATTTTATTAAAAATCTCACAAAAAAAGGATGTGGGACAACCTACAAAACTTCTAACCTTCCTCCTGGAAACTTTTCAATCCCCACAGAGCTTGTGCATGCATTGTCTCAGTTCAAGTTTAATGGCAAGGGTGGTATTTTTTTATCCATACGCATAAATTATTTTCTTATGTTTTGTAACATTGTCCAAATCGATGATGAAGATGTTATGTGTCTTCTATTCATCCTCCCTCTCGGAGGTCGTGTTGAGCATTGGTGTCATACCTTACCATTTTCTTCCATTCATTCTCTTCTTCATTTTACTAAGCAGCTTCATCAATATTTTGATTGGTATGACAACTAAGATGTTCAAAAAATAATAAATCAACTCAGAATGGAACTCGATGAATCAGTTGAGGATTTTGCAGATATGTTCATTCATTAATGTTATGAGTTTCCTGATGAAGATATGGATCACAATTTCTATGAGAAAAAGTTTCAAGATCTGGTCTAGATTTCTTTGAATTAGTTTGAATCTAAACCACCTCATGTCTCTTCATCCCTAACTCTTATAAACTAGGAGACACCCCTAATTTCAGAGGAGGAACCTATTATTTCTTTTGTTCCTTATCCTCCTCCTTTTCCAGTCCCGATGCGGGTTCCTCCTTGCGGTGATTGTAAATTTTGGAAATCTACAAATCAAATTCCTAATACATCTTCTCATTCTTATTCCGTTTTTCACGATTCAGATTCAATGGAGGAAATTCCATATTGTCCCATGAATCCCATGGTGAATACTAACTCCTCCATTCCACAAGATGATGTTGTTATTCGTAACTCTAGAATCGAATCTGATTCAAAGTTATTTTATCCTCTACCATCTACATGCCATGACTCTTTGTACCATTATCCACTTGAGCAATCTATTCCACCAACTTGTTTTTCACACTCCCTTGATTTTTTCTTTGCTGGTTTAAAGTGCGATCAAATACAAGGAAATCACATTACACAGGTAGAAGTGAAGGAAGGCGAAGATGCTTTCAATATTTCTTCTATTTTCCAAAATCATCCATGTGAAGATGATGCATTCCCATTCCTTTATTATTTTCAATCTACTAATCTCGGTAGTGAATCAAATTCAATTAACTCTTTCAATCAATACACAACCTTGGGAAGCATCCATTCTGATGAAGATGATTTTGTTGATGAATGTGATGACGAATGCCCAAGTGAATCAGTTGATCTTTCAGTTTCTCATGCAAATTTTATAGCTTTAGATATGGAATCTGTTTCGGTCAAAGAAAATGGTCTTGTTGAAACTTGTTCTTCATCCCACTATCCCTTGTGATTTATTGCTTTCGATGCATCTGCATGCGGTGAAGATATTCCATGCTCTCCAACTTCTTCATCACATGAGTTCACTTCTCAATTGACATAAGGTAGTGAGGTTGTCCATGATGAAAGAGAAAATAATTAGATCTTTGAGTGTCCTTTCCATCCTACATCATTTCTTGTTTTGCATGAAGACAAATCTTCAAATTGGCTTGATCACTAAATTTCCTTGATTATTTTGTCTTTGAATTTGCAATCAAAAGAATCTTTTGATGTGAGAAATCTAGTTGTTGAAGTTGAAAAATTTGGTAAAATCAGTGACAACGATAGAGCAGTGGCCTTATTGAAGTCAATGGTAGCATCCATCATCAAACCATGCATGGTATGGTAAAATCTTCAATATGAGATTTTATAATCTTGTAAAGTTTTTGGACCTTCTAGGAAGTTGAGGCACTTCAATTTCTGTTGACGGTTATGTCAAGATATCGCGACTCTGTTAAGCGCCCTAAACTAAACCAGATATGGTTCCTCTCTCACAATCCTTCTCTTTGCATGGTTTCACTTGATGCAAATCTATTTCTCAAAGATGTTTGGTATTTTAAATGTAATCTTTCAAACTTTCGAGATTTTACTTTTGACTAGATTCAAAAATATTTTCCAGTTTATTCATCTTCATGCAAATATCTCACAACAAACTCAAGATTGGAATGCCCATCTCCCATGGAGTCATGGAATTGCAAATTTGATAATTAAAAGGACTATCTTTGGCTGAAGCAATCATGATTATCAAATTCACTTCTTAATAGTAAGCTCCTTATTCTTCTTGTGAATGTTATATTGCAAATTTGTCCTTTCATCACACGGGAAATCCTCTTTAGCGATAATGAATGCACAAATTATCTCAAAAAACAAGTTCCTCTCCATTCACCATATCTTGACTGGTCTTCTGTATTCGTTATGCTGGCATCCATTTTAAATTCTTTCGACAATTACAATGCTTGAAAAAATTTTCACCAGTTATAGGAAAATGGTTTTTCACATTTGGCTTGCGAGGAAGTTGGTTCGGTTGTTCAGAGAATTTTTATAACTATTCAAAATTATTTATCTTTGTTTATTACAAATTTGGAATCTGATGCCTTAATGTTGAGGAGGTAAATCCCCTCTGCGGACAGAGGCGATCCCTACTAGCCCAGCAGGGGTCTAGCAACAAACAAACAATGCTATGACGCAAGCTCCTAGTTACGAATGAAAGACTTGGGATAAGAGCCTACCTGGATTCCAATGCTAGATCTGAAGAAGAAGATGTCCTCGTCCTTCAGCCCTGGCAGATCACAATCCTTCCACGATCTCCGTGGATGAACACCTGCACACAGAAGAAACGAACAGATACATGCATAGGAACCGGCATACGTAACTAAACATCGGTCAGAAAAGATATTACTCGCATTAACATGATAGAAAAAGGAGTGGAACCATAATCATAGTCATCTATTAAAGTGATAAACGAATAGAAGTTACAACCAAGTTCTGACGTCGCAGCTTCCTTCGAACGGGTCTCCGGTCGTCCACGTCTCGCAAAGCTCGCCAAGGGAAAGGGAAACCTCTCCCGAGTCTCGTAACAATGGTCTCCTCGCTTAAATGGGCCTTAAGGGAAAGAAGGGATTCTTTACAACACAAAGGCACTTGGGAATAGGGAGATGCAAAGCTTCAGCACTTCAAGACTAGCTTGCCATGGATCTGAGCAAGCTTTTATAGATGGGGAAGGAGGGAGTTGGGATCCCTATTATTATGGGATTGGCCCTATCAACAAGGAAGGTTCTATAGGAGGTGGCAATACTACTTCCCTTCCATAGAACTCCCGCAGCCAAACCTCCCAACTCAAGATAGGCAATGGTTGTGAGTTTGTTTGAACTCAACTTCCGCCATCCATATTTAAAAAACAGTCCCTAAAATGGGTGGCGCGATTGCTGCTCTATGACAGAGCGCCAAGTGGCGCGACCTCTTTACGGGATTTCCCTGATTGGCGCGAGCACTGAACTGTCTACCCGCGCCAATGCAAAAAGAGCTGTTTTTCATGGATTTTGCAAGGAGATGTCTCAAGGGGAAATGAAGCTCATACTCAGAGGGATGCATTGATGATGTTTTCAAGGCATGACGGTGTTCACAGGTCACATAATGGGTCCTCCATTGTGCGGGATGGGGAATGGTAGGGACGGTGACAAATTACTGTGTAACAGATGCCCCCTAAAGCATGAGGCCCGAGAGAGAGAGGGGTGAAATGCTTTACGAGAACATGTCCAACTGAAGGCCCGCCGTCGGAAAAACTGCACAGAAAGATACAACTGATATCTCAAGTACATGATGTATATAGATGGTATGGACGCAGCCATCCGAACAGAGTATGCTATAATCCGGATCTAGGGTATGGGCGCAGCCATCCAACTAAGATCAAACAAATAGACTCGGGTATGGTCGCATCCATCCAATCATTGAGTCATGTACATAATGACAATAATCCACAATCGCAGCCTGGATTACAACAGACACAATCCAGGGTCTTGCGCTCCATCTCGACCCAAACAAGTACAAGTTCTAGCATGCGAATGTGTGAGCTGACGTCGAACATGCAGGAACATCGTCTGATTACCAGCCAATGATGAAAGTTGTTAACAGACGCGAGAGAAACCACCAATAATGACGATGGTCCTCAAGGTACTACAGGTACAATCTACGGCGTGTGAATAAATGAGCTGACGTCGAACACCCGCAGAATCATTCGATCGGAAGTCAATGATGTAAACTTCACGTCGAATGCGACGAACCTGCCATTGAGGCATGCAGGCTCCAAGGTACCATCAGGAGTCTCTAGACCAACTTCCTGGATAATGAGTTGAAGTCGACGGGAAGTGACCTTGATCGAAGGTGGGCCATAATGATTCCCACATCATCGACACGAGACAGAGGAACATAATGTTTTGTTGTGAATCAGGATCATACGAGAAACAGAGGAAGGTTGATATTTGCAGAGGTCAACTTCTCTTGAACATGTAAATGGCACGACAATGGACTTGGCAGTATTTGACATCAACAGATCAAAGGTCATGGCGACGAGGCAGTGAACAGATGAGAGGTCAAAAGAGATTACCCAAACCCATGGAAGCAAAGTGAAACAACGAGATGAGATGTCCCCAACCCGACACGAATGCGGACAAGTGCCATGTTCAAGAGCGACATACTGCCGACGACAACGACGATGGTTCCATTTTTCCCCCACCATTTCTGGCGAGTACCCCAATTATTTTTGATAACAAGCTTGAAGGGGATAGCATATGCTTGTGATATAAGTCCACCCTTTGGGCGAATCCATCCTAGTGCATTTAACGAGTCCTAGGAAGGAGAAACTCGGAGAACGTCATTTCGACGAAATCCAATGTCATCAGGGTTTAACGAGTCTGACAAAGGAAGAAATCGGCGTCTTTTCATGTTTAGAGAGTTTGAAAAGACAGCGGAAAAGAAAACTCCACAGGTCCCTTTTCGTAAATAGTTCCCCAGATCCGAAAAGGTAGAAAACAACATCCGGGAAAACCTCCTAGTCGCGATAGGCTAGGGTATTCCTTTTTCGTAATCGATCCAGCCCAGCCCGAAAAAGGGTTAAACTTATACTGGGTGAATGTCGATTCGTGTCCATTTTAACGAGATCGAAACGACAAGGGCCTCGGCGATCTTTTCATATTTAAAGAGTCAGAAAAGAGCTGAAAGATGACTCCAGAGTGACTTTTTCGTGTATTTACCGAGTCCGAAAAAGTATAAAATACAACTCGTTTCCACCTTCTAAGTCGCAAAAACCTGTCACTGCACATACCCAACAAGCGTAAAATCCATTTCCGACATAATACATGCAAATATTTGACAAGAAATAACTTTTAAAACTCATTTTAACGTCGAAAAGTTATAAATATGTCCAATGGTAAAAAATGAAATTACTTTTTACTATTTACCTTGTGGAGAGCAACAGTGGTCCATTTGCAGCAGAATCTTCTGACGGCGATTGCGACCAATCCAGGCAACCATTCAGCGTCTCGTCTGTGACAGGTAAGAGGCGCTCCTTTTCTCTTTCTTTCCATGCATTTTTTAATGAATTCCCCTTAGAAATCAGCTCTGTAAGGGCACTCTTGAATTTTAGGGCTGGGCCAAGTGGCGCGGGTATCGGGCACGGACCCGCGCCACTGAGCTCTTTTTATCAAAGGGCCCGCGCCACATGGCGCGACTGTCAGCAAAACAGTCGCGCCAGCGGCGCAACCCAAATTTCCGCCTAAAAAACCTCTATTTATGTCAAATTTCTTGAATTTTTAAGCTCACAGAAGATCTAATTAGGGGCTTTGAACCATGTGAATGCAGATAAACAGTCAAAATGGTGATTGAATGGAAGGAACGGGAACACGGAGATGAGGACGAAGAGGCCATGCAAAACCAGAATTGCATGAATGCTCTAAGGGATTGTGGCTTAAAGAAATTCTTCCTCACGCCATGCTTACGAGCTCAGCCTGAGCTCCTCCAATATTTGATCAACCTCTGGGATGAAAATGACCAAGTATTCAGAATACGAGACCAGGTGTTGGAATTGGAGGTCGCTGACATTTATTTCGTTACTGGATTATCCCGCAGGGGTCCAATCCCTGTACTGACTGGGAGTAGACCATCAGGGGAGAAGATGGAAGAAGTAATGGCGCGGGTGTGCCGTGGGGCACAAACAGGAACAGGGAGTAAGAAGGTATACATCTCCAACCATCCCTGACCTAGCACTGAGAGTTGTACTCCACACCATTACGCGGGCTGCTGGATCGCAGGCACCGCACGAGGCTGCAAAGACTCAACTCTTACTGGCCTCAGAATGCATGGGTCCCCGACTGTATGACTGGGCAACAGCTGTCACCATCAACATGAAAAGGCAGCTCACAAAGTGCAAACAGAACAAACTGAAGCAGTTTGGGTATGGTTCCATCTTGGTATCGTTCATTCTGGAACACATACCAACCTTCCAGGGCCAAGAGGCCCCTGTGGCGAGTCCAGTACCACGAGAGCCGAGAATGGCTCGCTGGGCAGCACTGATGCCCAGATCTGGAGGCGGGCAACAGATGTCCTGGAAGCCCGAGTTCTTCAGATGGATACGGCGCCAACTGATCGTTGTAGAAGATTGGCCCTATGCGGGAACTGACTTTACAGGGGACCCGGATCTCCCGCTACCAGAAGGAGACCACTGGGACGAAGAGCTGGGTAAGACCTCATATTTTTGATTTTATGTTTATATGATTTTTTGTTAATACATAGTTGTCTTAACACAAATATACATGCATGCAGATGTAGGACCTGAGAGACCAGCCGGGATGTCTCCTATCTTCCGGAGGACACAGCTCGCCCCTGAGATCCAGGGGGAAGGTGCCGGAGGAGAGGCACTGGTTCAGAACCTTGAGGGGATCGTCCATGGGATCCCAGACTATGCCCGACTGTCAGATGTACCGATGGAGTACCAGCGCCATACGGTGGGAGTCCCAAACCGGCTCCACCGAATCCTGAGGTGGCTAGTGCGTGCAGTAACGTGCTATCATGAGCACCATGCTGATTAGTCTCTAGGATTTAGCCACACCTATTTTTTGAGAGACACAGTGTCTCCGGATGTATTAAGACCCTTATGTATATTTTTTGAGTTTTATGTGACACACTTCTATGTAAACATTCCGATATCTATATATATGCATATCTATTTCTGGATGAGTCTTCTTTACATGTGATGATGATTTATAAATTGCGCAAATGTCTATCTAACACCAAATTTGCTACTGCATCTGTTAATGTATTCAAATGCCTGGGTATATGATGATATGTAATATATTCAAAATTCCTTTCGAGTAATCGAATACGCAAATACAATCGTAAAATGGACGGGTTTCTTACCGAATAGTGCCCGTTCAGCTGCAACACTACAAGCTGTGAATCTAGGTACACGAGCAATTCACGGATACCAAGGTTTACTGCCTCGGTTAATAATTCCAACACGGAGCTATATTCCGCGATATTGTTCATGGTACGTCCTAAACAAACACCTTGCAGGTCGATCAACTCACCAACAGGATCGTAGATTACCCAGGCTGCAGAAGACAGATTCCTGGTACTGCGGGAGGCACCGTCCGCGAAACCAACAAATGGATGAATAGACATCTGCACAACCAGGAAGACCCGATCAGCAGAAAGATGTTTACAAAGCACACCACACCATGCACACAAATGACAATCTCACACCTATGTACACACACCACACCAAGAAATCATTTCAGGCGTAGTACTTCTTAAGGTACAGCCCATTTCTGGGCTGCGCCAATGGAACTCCTTCGTAGTCTATAAGTTCGTAGGCCCCATTTTTCAAAACACGTTTTACTATATAGGGATCGTGCCACATGGGCTGGAGTTTACCGGCACCAAGCTTATCATGTGCCTGATCGTACAAGAGGACTAGGTCTCCTTCAATGAAAGAACGGGGAGAAACAGATTGATCAAAATGAGATTTGACCCTCTTCTTTTGTGCTTCGATGATCAAAGCGGCTAGACGACGGGTTTCATCCAACCGTTCGAGATACAGAAGACGCTCTTCCTCAGGAGAAGTACCCGGTAAGAGCTCCACAGCTAACTTAAGCGAAGGAATTTCGCATTCAACCGGCAAAGTGGCTACCAGACCGTACACCAGTTGGAATGGTGTGAATCTGGTTGCACTTTTAGCAGATGTTCGGTACGCCCAGAGAGCTGAGAACAGTTGGAGATGCCAACTGGATTTATGAATCCCAACTGTTCGTTGAAGCATAGTGACCAAAACCTTGTTCACCGCTTCAACTTGACCGTTAGCTTGAGGGTAGTATGGCGTTGAGCTGTCGTGACGCAGGCCCAACGCAGCTGTCAGCTCCGCCATCATGTAATCACGGAAATGAGTACCGTGATCAGTGGCGATAGCTTGAGGAACCCCGAATCGTGCAATAACATGGTTGAATAAAAATGAAGCAGCCGTTCTTCCGTCAGCAGCAAGTGTAGGCATCGCCTCGGCCCACTTAGTGAAGTAGTCGACGGCGGCAATGATATACGCATGCCCCCCCGGCCGAGTGAGGGTTACACGTCATAAAATCTACGCCCCATTTCGCGAAAGGGCCGACGGTAATAACGGGATGCAAAGGCAACGACGGCGCGCGCATCTTGCGCTGAAAAATCTGGCACGGATGGCATTTTCGGACTGCAGTGATGCAATCCTTGAATATAGACGGCCAGAAGTAACCTGCCCTCAGAATCTTTTGGGCAGTGGCATATCCGGACATGTGTCCACCACAGGCGCCACTGTGGCAGTCATTCAAGACTTTCTCAGCCTCGTCCAAGGTAAGGCATCGTCGGAGCACCGAATCTACTCCAATACGATATAGGGTATCTCCCACTATGCGGTAGGGTTGGGACTGGTGCCGAATCCGACGGCGTGCAGCTTTATCCAACTCAGATCGGAATGTCGCGGTCTGAAGATACACTATGATGTCCCCGTACCAAGGATCACGAGTATCGATAAGAAACAATGTTTCGTCCGGAATATGATCTTCAGAGTGTTCAGGAAGAGAGTCTGTAGGGAGAGAAAAAATCAAATCCGCGAAGACCAGTGATTTAGTTGACTTGGCAGTGGTGAACTCCAAATCAAACTCCTGCAGGATGACGATCCATTTGGAGTACTTGCCCCCCAGCAATTGTCTAGAAAGAATATATGTCATGGGGTTGCAGTCTGAAACCACTGTTATCGTGCACAAAAGGATGTAATGGCGAAAGCGCTGTACAGCGTGTACGGCTGCTAAGGCCAACTTCTCAACATGTGCGTAACGCGTTTTCGGGTCGAGAAGGTTCCGAGAGAGGTAATAAACAACATGTTCATCACCGTTCTCGTCATCCTGCGCCAAGACCATGGCGATGGTGCTTAATGCGGCGGCTAGATACAAAGTAAAGTCGCGGTGGTAGTCCGGAGGACGAAGCAACGGAGCATTGACTAGCAATGTCTTCAGCTTCTCAAAGGATTCTTGAGCGATTTCGTCCCAATGAAAGGGAACATCCTGCTTCAACAAGCGAGTGAATCCTTTGGCCACCTCGGCGTAATTCGGGATGAAGCGCCTAAGAAAATTCGCTTTCCCTTGCAAACTCTGCAACTGATAAAGGGAGGAGGGTGACGGGAGATTTATAATGGCCTCAACCTTCAGAGGGTCGAGGCGAATTCCGTCTTTCGAGACTATAAAGCCCAAAAGACGGCCAGAGTCGACGCAGAAGACGCATTTATGAGGATTCAGCCTAATATTGTAGCGTCTGCAACGAAGAAATATCTGGCGAAGATGTTCCGGATGATCCTCTCGCTTACCCGAATGGGCAGGCAAGTCGTCCAGGTAAGGCTGGACAATATGGCGAATATCATGAAAAGCATATGACATGGCACGTTGAAACGTGGCGCCGGCGTTCTTTAAGCCGAACGGGAGTTTTTTATATGCAAAAGTGCCCCACGGACAGATGAATGTGGTCTTATGTTGATCCTCAGGTGCAATGTTAATCTGGTTGTAACCTGAGAAGCCGTCCATTAAGGAGTAGATCTCACTCCCAGCGCAATCGTCGATAATCTGATCGATAAACGGAGTGGGATAATTGTCCTTCGGACAGGCGCGATTGATATCGCGATAATCCACACAGACTCGAATGGTACCCTGCTTTTTATCGACAGGGACGATATTGGACACCCATTCTGTAAGGGGGATAGGATAAATAAACCCTGCGTTCAGAAGTTTTTCAACCTCTGCCTTGATAGCGGCGGCTTTCCGAGGATGCATGGGACGCAAGTGTTGGCGCACGGGTTTCGCACCTGGGTAGGTTGGAATCTCGTGCACGACAATACTAGGATCAATTCCCGGCATTTCCTCGTAGGACCATGCAAAAACATCTCTGAACTCTTTGAAAAGTTCCGTATAGACCTGGATCTCTTCGGGAGAACAGGTCACACCCACATGAATGTTCTCAACAATCCCTGGTTTGAAAGAGATGTTGATAGGAACCGTTTGAGTAATGTTACTCAGATTGCCTTCCAAAAAGACCTCATGCGTCAAGATCGGTGTTTGAAGAGGAGGGGAAGGAACCTGAGTAGCATAGCGCTCTAGACAGTCAGTCATTTCCCCCAGGCTAGGCATAAACGAGGAACGATGATGCCCATCGCCCCAGGGTAGCTCCTCCAGAGACATAGTTTCAATGATAGCCTCATCTGAGGGAAAAATCTCTCTAAGAGGATCGGGCGAATCAGCCTGACCAAGCCAGGGGGATTGTGAGTAGACGTCAAGAGCCATGCTCATCGGAGCATGCTGAGGAGGTGGAGGGTCCGATGCAGCAACAATCTCACAGTAGCTGATCTCTACTGGCGTTAAAGGCATGGACTCTCCAAACTCATATACCTGCTCAGGTGTAGGAATCAGCCGGGGGTCATCAGTCCTGGACAACATGTTGACTTGAGCGGTATTCGGTGGCGGCGCAGGGAAAATACCCATGAGGACTGGGTCTTTGAAAAGACCAGGTCCTATGCTGTCTGGGGGATTCGGACTTTGATCCACATACGGCACGTTGTTCTCGGAGCTAGAGGTAAAAAATGACAACTGGTCTACCGTGACAATCTTGCCCTCGTGAGGGAACTTGATGAATCGAAAGACAGTAGACGGCACACAGAGCATGGCATGGGTCCATCTGCGGCCAAGAAGTATATTGTAGTTGAGTTTAGTGTCAACCACTTCTACTTCCACGTTAACAGTTTTTCCCTGTAATGTAATCGCCAGACTCTCGAGAACTCCCAGGGGTTTAGATTCCCGGCCATCAAATGCCTCAAGGGCATTGGGAGATGACGATAAGGTTGGAGAGCCGATGGCTTTCCAACAGGCGGAGGACATAACACAAGTAGATGCACCCTCATCTACGACGGCTCTGTGAACGTTCAGACCGTTAATCCCGACTTGAATAACCAAAGCGATTTGATGCGGAAGCCGGGGAGTAAAATTCTCCAGATCAAAGGTGAGAAGGCTCGAATCGGCGGGGTCAATACCACCGATGGCAGACAGCAAAGCCTTCCGTTGTGAAGGACAACTTTGAAGAACCTCAAGTGCGGACATGGCACATGGCGCCTGGGCCAGATCCTCAACGATGCTATAATGTTGAGCGGCGCGGGCGTTTGGATTATAAGAGGATATCCGAAGAACACCCTTGGGAGGTGGCTTCACAACGGGTTCGAGAGTCGGCTTCTCAATTTCCAATGAACCAGAAGCAGATGCGGGAGGCGGTCCATCCGCCACTGCCTTCCCGGGTGCCTGCTGCTGATTATTGTAATCCTTGGACCTCGTAGTGATAGTGATAGGTGCATTAGTCTTCATCATGAAAACTTGAGACCCAAACGGTACAGATGATGAACCTTGTTCGACCATCTGGGTCTGCTGAGATGGAAATGGCTCATTTAAAACAGCCGGAGTTCCCTTTGAGCCTTTAAGAAGTTGACTGACTTCGGATCGTCTTGGACAATCTTTAGTGTAATGGTCACCTTCACATATGAGGCAAGGAAATTTCGGCTTACGTTGTGAGCCATCCTACGGCTCCTTTAAAACAGCCGGAGTTCCCTTTGAGCCTTTAAGAAGTTGACTGACTTCGGATCGCCTTGGACAATCTTTAGTGTAATGGTCACCTTCACAGATGAGGCAAGGAAATTTCGGCTTACGTTGTGAGCCATCCTCAGATCGAGATTTAGATTCCGGTTTTGGGGCATCAGATTTTGATTTGCCTTTGCCCTTCTTCTTCCCCTTGGAGGACTTGTCCGCAGGATTGGCCTGAACGGAATTTACCTCCGCGGTTTTACCAGAATCGGATGAGGCGGGATTAGCAGAGGTATTGTTGGAAGAATTAGCCTTCTGCTTCCCATTCGAAGACTTCTTCGAATTTTGAGAAACGAAACCAATGACACCATCCACCGAAGGGGTGGGCGGGGCCTTTTTGGCTCCGGGCCGTGGTGCATCAGGCAGGATGTCATAAAGCGTGCCAGATTGTGAATAAACAAGATCCAAGTACTGGGCACGCGCGATAGCTTGTTCCTCCGTTACACACGCTCCCATTGCGATATCCTGAGCGATTTTGTTCACAAAGGAGGTGGTGAACCAGTGAGTCAAAATCTGATCAGGTATGTGAAACTTGATCAGTCGATGACGGCGCCGCCACTCATGGATGTGATCCGAGATGTGAGTGGCTGAGTCCTGCTTCAGGGAAGACAGGAGGTGCGTCCCAGTCTCATACCGGACTGGTAACTGGAAATGCGTGAGGAAAGCCATAGCTAACGAGTTGAAATCCTGAAAAATACCACGAGATAGCTCTATGTACCACTTAGCAGCAGCTCCTGTTAAAGTACGCTGGAAAAGACGCAGACGAACCGAATCGTCAGTCCAAGAGTTAGACGAACACCAGAGGTGATACGTCATCACATGCGCCTAGGGGTCTTCGCCAGATTTGCCCTCAAACTTGGGACAGTCACCTGGTATCTTGGTCGGAACCGGGGGCCAATATGGATTATGAGCAATCGGATCATTGGTCAACTTCGAAACGTCCGGTAGATCCAAGGTAGCCAGGAACGACAATGGAGGGTTAATTCCCATGCCAGTCCCAGAATAAGGTCCGGTACCCATGCTCCACGATGGTTGTGAATATCCCTGCCCCCATGGGTTCTGTCCCGTAGGATTCTGACCGTGAGGGGCATAATTCGTATAGCCAGACTGATTTGGTTACTGGTAACCATTGTGTGGGGCCTGATAACCAGGGTTCGGGCCCTGATTAGGCGTCTGCCCCGTATAAGCAGCGTTTGGATTTGGCTGCTGAGCATAGTTAGAACCGGGTGGAGGAGGATGATACTGAGAGCCTCCAGAGTGGTTATAGTTCGGTTGAGATTGACCATGAGGATAATAACCACTCCGAGGATGAGTAGACTGCTGATAAGTGGAACACCGCTGAAACAGACGTGTGGCTACTCGTTTATCTTACTGCTGTGATTGAGAACCAGCCGGGGTGGGAGCGAGTGAATGGAATGAGAGGGCTGCCCCGAATGAACAATTGACCTCGAGGAGGGGCTACCGGAAAACAAAGTTGGCCCGGACTGAGGGGGCGGCCTCGAATGAGCAGTTGGCCTCGGGATAAACAAAGGCTACTGTCAAGGCAGCCGACCTGCTGCAAGTGAGCCCCAAAGTTGCATCGACAAGCGGCTGCCTCGGGAGGCTGACTGTGTTGTACCGATGACCCGTTGGCCTGGTGGCGGAACAGACTGTGTGCTTCGGATTCTCAAGGCTTGACTCCTTGTGCAACCATAAAGTGGTCCTGGCTGATATGCAACGTTAGAGACAACAGGATATTGCGGTTGCATCGGTAAAGAAGGCTGGATTTGCCCCCCAGGTCCATAGGCCGGTCCCTGTTGATACCCCGGCTGAGGCTGAGCAGGTTGACCAGCAGGGTTATAATATGGTCCTTACGGATTATAGAATGGCCCTTGCTGGCCCGCAGAGTAGCCTTGAATGGGCTGTCCCTGTGGGTCGTACTGATAGCCAGGTTGTCCTGCAGGTTGACCTTGGAAAGGTTGTGCCTGCAAGTTCTGAGCCTGGTTGTACGGTAAACCTTGAACATAAAGATAGGCCTCAAGAGCAGGGAGACGCAAAATGTCCCCATGCTCGTCAAGCTGACCCGGAAAACCATACACGGGAGTGCCGTCTTGTGCATAGTGCGAAAAGAAAGATCGGTAAGGATCTTGGGGGAGCTGTCCAGCTCCGGCGTTCGGCTGCTGTAAAAACAACCGATACTCCTCCGGAAGGATCTTGGGGGTACATCGACTCCGACGTTAAATCTTGTAAAACTCATGAGCTACTCCTCGGAGAGATATTCTCCCGACCTCTGTCTTAGATCATCCTCTGAGTTGGCCCCGAATCTAGTAACGAATCTTGAGAACAGCAATGAAACAATCCACATAAACTGATGGAGTCGCACGAGCAAGTGACGGGCGTCGAAGAAGACACACCAGGTGTAGTAGACGGGCAGCCTCGACGAGAGATGATATTCCCCATAGAAGCGTAGTGAAATAATCGACCCGAATATGTACTTCAGTCAGGCAAAGAAGGACCAGTGACGATGGTAGCCCGGCTCGGGCCTCGTCTCCTCGAGCTTGATCCTCTGAGATCCGGCGATAGTCATCAGACCCGGGAATTTCCTCACCAGAATCACTCATGGTTGATCATGCCGTTAAATCACGCAGAAGACGGCGAGGACTAGGAGGAAAAACAGCAGCAACAAACGGTGAACCCGATGTAAGAGAAAGGAAATCAGCTCCTAATCTCAATTCGGACACAGGGTTGCTCGAGGCCAGGTCCCCGATCGAGATGTTTACCAACGAACAGCTGTGGTCCAATGAAGGCTCAGAAGCCTACGGACAATCGTCAGTGTAAAGACCATAAATAAACCAGCAGGGTTCCGCCACAGTGACACAAGACTAGAAGAAGAGAGCACACACACACACGGGATGAAAACGAATTAAGACACACGATCAAACAGTCACAAGCAATATCTAAACGGGTGTGTTATCGTGGGAGATTGATTTTACCACATTGGAAAATAAACAAATTCTACCGTTTCATGTTTTAAGAGTCGAGAAACGATAAAAAGATGACTCTATCTCTTTCCGAGTTGATACAAGCGTGAAAGGACAAGCGCTTGACGGTCTTTTCAAGTTTAGGGAGTCAGAAAAGACCAAATGACTGCTCAGGAAAAACTAGGCACAAGGGTGTACCAAATATCCGTGAACTGCAATATACACCTTGGTTTCAAAAATGAGGAAGAAGGAAAGTCTTCTAGGGAGAATTGTGGGATCTGAGTATGGATAAATTGTCTCTCCCTCCAATTCCTTCTATGTAAGATTCTCTCTGGGTCAGACACAGAGGGTGTCTTTGGCTGAGATGTATCTGACCTAAGGTGTGGCTTCCGAGGAGCCATGACTACAAGTAGATTTATCTGAAAAAAAAATGTGGAGTCGCCAAGGTGAGGAATATACAACTCTCAACTCTCCATGCTCACCTAATTGGATAGTGAGTAGGGTTTTGTCGAGGCCCAGGGATTTCAATTTGTTCTCAACTTCTTCCCCAGCAACGATGCCAAAAAGATGTTGTCGATCCTAGAGACAACCTTGAGTTGTGAAAGACCAGTGCCTAGGACATCTTATATAGCAAGGAGAAAAATGATATGGATGGGGAAATTAGTAAGGCAAAGCTCTCATGCTGTTTCCTGTAACAGGAAGATTAACTTGAATGGGACCAAAACTTTCAGAAGCTTGATACAGAGGAAGCAATACTGCAGAGGCAATATGCGAAACTCTAACACAAATGTATCAGACAATTTAAAGACAAATTTACTTCAAAGAGGGCTGGATTCTAAATACTTCACAGAGATTGATAATCATATAGTATCTACTGCACACGTAGAATAAAGAGAATACTGACTGTTGTTCAGACAACATCCAGAAATATATACCAGCACATAGTGGGCTTATGAAATTAAGAATCCAAACATGAAGACAACATTTGTAAATAACATCTCATAACAGCCAGTATAGTAGAAATATGGATGAATTGAAAATGAGACAGCATATCACACCTGAGCCGTATTTAAAGTGCTGAAAAGCTTATGACATAAGTATCAACAAGGATAATTTTATATCAGAAACAGTAGGCTTCTTGCATTCCAGAATGTGATACAAGATAAATGGATATAAATGAAATGAACGGCTAAGCTACAACACATAGGAGAGAATTACACACTATAAAGCACCAAGACCAGAATCCTCATTAAAGATAAAATTCTTTCTCATTGAGACCTGTTGTGGATGATTTTGTCACCCCCCTAGAGACAGTCTAGAGTTGCCATAGACCAGTGCCTATGACATCTTAATATAGCAAGGAGCTCTTCATATAGCTTGGGTTGTCAATCCAAAAGCTCTCTTACTATCTCTTGTAAAACAAGGAAATAAGTTTTGAATGGGACCAAACTCTCTCAGAAGCTGACACAAAGATAAGAATAATGTAGGAACATCATGTAAAACTCCAATACAAAGGCATCAGACAGTTAAGAGACAACTTACTGTAAAGAGGGCCAGTTCAAATAATATATCACAGAAATTAAATATCAAGAGGTGAGTGCAGTGAGGAGACATAAAGAAGATATTAGCTAACATGAGACTGATACCCATATACACAACAGAACCACATAAGGGCATACCAATCTATGAATCCTTATATGAAAATGGTGTTTTAAAAGCACCCTCCTCATGCAACTAATATAGCAGAAAATATGGAAGAGATGATCATGGAACAGTATATCATGACTAGGCCTATTTAAAGCGCTTGACTAAATCTAGAAAGGGCACCAACCAGGATGAATCCTTACTGCAAACTAGTGAGCCACTCGCATTCTAGAACATGATACGAGAAGATAAATAGCATGAAAGGAGATATTGTATTAACACATAAGAGAAATTACATACTGTGAGATACCAAAGACCAGAATCCTCAATACAGTTATAACTCCTCCTCACTGAGACCCTACGGGCTCTGAACCTTCATACAGAAATATTACAAAATGTATACAAAAGCCTTTTCACTGCACAGTTTGCTGATTGAAATCTGGAACCCTTACAATGTCTTCTTTTCGGGCCTTTATAGAGGAGATGGAGAATTCTAGAGGAGGAGGTAGATAGAAAACATTTAATGACTTATTTTGAATCAAATGGCGGAAAGAATTCGCGCCCACACTATGAATGACTAACTATAAATAAATGTACTTTACAATCTGTCTATAGAAATAACTGCTGGGAGATGAAAATCTCCTTTTATACAAGACACAAATAATAAAAGATATACAATGCTCTGCCTTTTGCTGAGGAAATATCTGCTGCCGTAAGAGCCCTGAGATAGTCTGCAATTCTGTACTGTACTCTCGGCCCTTAGCTTGGGATTTGAATCCTGGATCTTTAATGTAGGGCGAATTTCTCTGGAGGGTTCTGTGAATCCATATCTTTGTCTTTTTTAATGGTGATCATTTCTCCCACCTACCCTCGGCTTCCTCTTTAAATTTTGCCAGCAATATATTACCCTTGAAATGCTCTTAACCTCTGCTACGGAAACCATAGAGAAATACGTGATTGACCGGGAGAAATACACAGGGTGGTGGAAGAGAAGCAATGGAGACATAGATTTAACAGGCGAAGCGCGGCTTTTTACGTAAAACAGTTTGGACGTGAGGGGTGAATGAAAACGAAAGGTATGAATGATAACATATGCACACACATATATATATATATATATATGACAGGGAAAACTATTTTAGACGTGCGGGAGTAAGACACGCAGACATACGGGGGACAGGTGGATGGGTGATGTGGCGGTAGAGTCAATGGACGGGGAGACTGGGATCTGGATCGTTGGATGGCAATCACAGATCAACAGTTGGGAAGCAACGAGTGCGGCACGATGGTGGGCCACAGAACATGTCAGACACATGTTAACGAGCAAGCAGTTCTGGTGCATATCCGCCGTCGGATGGAGATCGGCAGATCCTACGGAGCGGATGGGTTCCGCTACCCAACCTTTGTACAGTCATTAACGCGCGGGGAGAGTGGTTTTGGAACCCATACCAAAGACGCATGGCAAATTTCTAATGGGATCACTGGCCTTGGGCCCAAAACAGCCGACCCGGTGGGACTGGTGCGGGACTATACCGCCGGTTTCTTGTGCGTGGGGCCCTTCACCTGTAATGATCACCGCTTCATTGATTTGATTTAGATCAGACGATTGCTATCGCCCCCGAAAACTTTATGGCTGAGCTCCTTTCCCTATAGCATGTGGTTTTTCAGGCTCAGGTCACGTGACGATGACAGAAAGGGGGCTAGGACCTTGAGGTTTCGGCTCGATATAATTTAAATGACGGGTTTTCAACCTTTGTAGAGCGGGTCTTCGAGCGGAAACGGTAAATATCAGATAGGAGCATAAGGTTTTAGGCCACGGTGGAGCTTTGTATCAGATTTGAGCGGGGCAATAGGCCAAAATTTAAATGGAGGAGGGAATATGTACAACATCGACTCCATCTGGGGACGGCATGGTCATCCTCGGGCATGTCGAGAACACGCAGACCACTGAATATTTCACTCCGTTCTTCAATTCCCACACTTCTTCTTCGGGTAATTTCCGGCATTCCTTTCTGCTCTCAAAAATAAGAAATCAAAACAACTTATATACAATATATACGATCGGGCATTCGGCTGAGTCGGGAGTGGAGATATGGCTTAGAAATTGGCCATTCACGGGGCATCGACCAAATCGCCTGTAGGTTTTTCTAAAGGAAAAGTCTTTATTTCTTCCTGGCTTCATGTTGAGGAGGTAAATCCCCTCTGCGGACAGAGGCGATCCCTACTAGCCCAGCAGGGGTCTAGCAACAAACAAGCAATGCTATGACGCAAGCTCCTAGTTACGAATGAAAGACTTGGGATAAGAGCCTACCTGGATTCCAACGCTAGATCTGAAGAAGAAGATGTCCCCGTCCTTCAGCCTTGGCAGATCACAATCCTTCCACGATCTCCATGGATGAACACCTGCACACAGAAGAAACAAACAGATACATGCATAGGAACCGGCATACGTAACTAAACATCGGTCAGAAAAGATATTACTCGCATTAACATGATAGAAAAAGGAGTGGAACCATAATCATAGTCATCTATTAAAGTGATAAACGAATAGAAGTTACAACCAAGTTCTGACGTCGCAGCTTCCTTCGAACAGGTCTCCGGTTGTCCACGTCTCGCAAAGCTCGCCAAGGAAAGGGAAACCTCTCCCGAGTCTCGTAACAATGGTCTCCTCGCTTGAATGGGCCTTAAGGGAAAGAAGGGATTCTTTACAGCACAAAGGCGCTTGGGAATAGGGAGATGCAAAGCTTCAGCACTTCAAGACTAGCTTGCCATGGATCAGAGCAAGCTTTTATAGATGGGGAAGGAGGGAGTTGGGATCCCTATTATTATGGGATTGGCCCTATCAACAAGGAAGGTTCCATAGAAGGTGGCAAAACTACTTCCCTTCCATAGAACTCCCGCAACCAAACCTCCCAACTCAAGATAGGCAATGGTTGTGAGTTTGTTTGAACTCAACTTCCGCCATCCATATTTAAAAAACAGTCCCTAAAATGGGTGGCGCGATTGCTGCTCTATGACAGAGCGCCAAGTGGCGCGACCTCTTTACAGGATTTCCCTGATTGGCGCGAGCACTGAACTGTCTACCCGTGCCAATGCAAAAAGAGTTGTTTTTCATGGATTTTGCAAGGAGATGTCTCAAGGGGAAATGAAGTTCATACTCAGAGGGATGCATTGATGATGTTTTCAAGGCATGACAGTGTTCACAGGTCACATAATGGGTCCTCCATTGTGCGGGATGGGGAATGGTAGGGACGGTGACAAATTACTGTGTAACCTTACTATCTTGAATGGCGAGGGCTCTGTGGATCAACACATGCCTTGCTTCTCACTCTTTCTGCGAACATCCCATCTAAGAACTTGTCAACTTGGTCTCCAACTTGAAAATTTTTATCCATGCATGCGATCAAATACGTTCTTCATCTTCTCTGATATTCTATCAATCTCGATTCACACAGTTGATGTTTCCTCCAATTCCCACAGTGTCATCTGCAGTCTATCATCTGGTTCTTCTGGCTTTCTGCATAAAAGCGTGCTACTAGCAAAACCAATTACAAGGGGAAAACAACGCTCGACCATATACAGCTCATAGGGAATTTCCCTCTCTCACTGATTTATTCATTACGCCCATAGAGAACTTTAATTGAAGTCCCAATTGCCGATTTTCAACGATTGTTTTCAGCCGGGGCTCTTACCGAGGAGTTTTATTAAGAACGGTCGCCTAAACCATTTCCCTACAGATAGTATGCTGTGGAATGAGTCAGGATGATGTTATACCTTTGGCAGAAATTCACAAATCTGGCAGATTTGAAAGCTTGTGCATTATCAGTTACAATTCTTGCGGGACAACCAAACCTAGATATGATATTTTCCTCCATAAACTTCATTATTACGGCATCTGTAGCATTTTTTGTAGGTATGGCTTCCACCCATTTCGTGAAGTAATCTGTGGCTGTTAGTATCCATTTATATTGGCCACTTGATGGGGGATGTATTTCTCCTATAAAATCTAATCCCCATTTCTGAAATGGTTCATTTACATGAATAGGAATCAAGGGCATAGCTGCTAATTTCTGTCTTTCTGCAAATCTTTGGCACTTGTCGCATGCTCTGACCCAAGCAAAAGTATCTGTATACAATTTTGGCCAGTAAAAACCAGCCTTCAGGACTTTGTGAGCTGTAGCCCTCCAGCTGTAATGTCCTCCACATATTCCCTCATGGAATTATGTCAATATGTTCTCTATTTCATTTTCTGTGAGGCATAACAGTAATATACCTGAAGGGTCTCTCCAATATAGTTGTCCATTAGCGATCATGTATTTCTGAGATTTCATCCTTACAGCTCTGTACTTTATCTTATCACAATTCGGAGGACAGCTAAGTGTTAAAAGATATTCAACAATTTCTTTGTACCAAGGACTAGTTAGATATTTCACATGTACCTTTTGAGTGGCCATCTCCAGTCCTTGCTGCTCCTCTTCTTTTTCAGATTCTCCATTTGCTATCATGGATAAATTAATGCCCAAAGCTTGATGATTTGATTTAGATAACATCTTGGCAAGTCCCTGTCCTTTAATCAGCTTAGTAGGTTTTATGTCCAAATCATACTCCTGAATCTTTGCAATCCATCTTCCTCTTCTACCTTCGCTGTCCCCTTGAACAAGAATGTCTTTGACAGCTGCCGTGGGAACATATGCAGTAATATGAGATTGCAAAATATAAACTCTAAAAGATTTAAGGGACTTTACCAGGGCATATGCCTGCTTCTCCAATATATTGTATTTCAATTCTGCATCATAAAGTACTTGACTGAAGAAAGCTATAGGCTGTTCATATCCCTCTTCATTTTTCTGCAATAACACTCCAGCAATTGTGTGAGGGGAAGCAAATGAGAAAATCATAAATGGCTTTTTGTAATCTGGCCCTGCTAGCACAGGAGCTTCAGCAAATTCCTGTTTTATCCTTGTGAATGCATCTCTAGACTCCTGGGACCATTTTACTTCATTCTCCTTTTTCAACATATCAGTTATGTGCCTAACTATCTCAGCATAGTTAGGAATAAATCTTCTCAAAAAATTTATTCGGCCTAGAAACACCTGGACTTCTTTCTTATTTCTTGGTAATGGAATGCTGTTTATTACTTCAACTCTCTTAGGGTCTACTCTCACAACATCTTTAGTTACAATGTGCCCTAAGAGTTTTCCCTCATTTAATGCAAACAAAGATTTCTGAGGATTGAGGGAAAGGCCGTGCCTTCTGCATTTTTCAAAAGTCCTTCTTAGATGTTCAATATGCTCATCATCATTCTTTGAAAATACTGTGATATCATCAAGGTATACCACCAGAAACTTGTCCTGTTCTCCAACAAAGGCTATGTCCATTGCCCTCTGAAAAGTAGCTCCTGCATTAATTAATCCAAATGGCATCCTAGCATACATGAAGGTTCCCCAAGGCGTGGTGAATGCAGTTTTCTTCTGGTCTTCTGGAAATACAGCTACCTGATTATAACCAGAAAATCCATCCATCATTGACATTCTGGATGCTCCCACCACTTTCTGCAGGATGTGGTCCATCTTAGGCAGTGGATAATTATCTTTGAGAGATGCTCTATTCAAATTCCTGAAATCTACACATAGCCTTATTTCTCCATTTTTCTTCCGAACAGGAACAAGGTTCGCTATCCATTCTGAGTATCTTAATGGCACAATTATCTTGGCCTTCAATAGCTTCTTGACTTCTTTTTCAATGGAGGGAAGCAGCAGAGGATTGATCTGTCTGAGCTTCTGCTTATAAGGCTTTGCATCTTCCCTCAGTGGAATCTTATGTTGCATTATATTTACATCAAAAGTTTTTAGGTCCTGATAGGACCAAGCAAAAACATCTTTATAAGATTGAAATAACTTCAAATATTTTCCTTTATAATCTTCTGGGACTCTTTTAGATAATTTGACAATTTTGGGATCAGTAGAAGTACCCAGATTCAAATCTCCCACTTGATCTTCTTCTGTTACTTTTCTAGGCTGCAATGGAATATCATCTTTGTTAAATAGTCTTTCTAAAGGCACCAGCCCTCTAGGTATAACATTTCCTTTCAGCTACAGCACTCTGTTACCTACTATTCTTTCTTCCCATCTGTTTTCTGCAATATTTTCAACTTCTTCCTCCTCATTATCATCAATTTCCATATTTGTGAATTCTCCCACTGTCTCCATGAATCTCTTCATTTGTTCATCATCTTCAAATACCTGCCAGTGCTTTATATTATCTGGAATGGAAGGTCTGTAACGTACCTCCACTTCATATCTTAAAAGTGGATTTTGAGGAGGACGAAATGTACTGGCAGCCACAGCAAGAGAGTCTGCTATTCTGTTTTTCTCCCTGGGCATGAACTGTATGTTAAATGCTGAGAAGAAATTTTCTATCATGTCCCATACTTCGTTTCTATATGCTCTGAGCCGAGGATGCTTAGTTTGACATTGATTTTTGATCTGTCTTACCACCAGCTCAGAGTCTCCCAAGACTTTTAAACATTGGATGCCCATGTTTTTGGCTGTTTGCAGTCCCAATAATAGTGCCTCATATTCAGCTACATTTTTGGTAGCCTCATATTCTAGTTTGAAGGACAGTGGCACCCATCTTCCTGTAGGAGAAATCAACAATACACCAGCCCCATTACCTTCTCTTGAGTTTGCTCCATCAAAATGCAAAGTCCAAATTTCTAATTCCTGATCTCCTTTAGGCTGGTCAGCTTGAATTTGACCGCAAAGGGGCTCATGAGCATAATTTTGATTTTCTTCTAACATCAAACATGAGAAGTCTCCCTCTTTGTTATAAACTAGAGAGTTCTCTGAGCAGTCAGCCTTAGTTACCATTTTAACAAATCTAGTCTCCCTGTATAACCTCCTTTCTTGACCTCCGAAGACTGGGACAGTAGCATATGTTAAATCCAATTTAATTGATCCCCCAATATTTGTACCCCAGGACCTTGACAGCAGCATGCCAAAGCGGGCTGGGATATCAGCGACCACAATGTCCATGACCACACTTTTTGCTGGAATTTGGGCCAAATTGACCACTAAATCTTTTATCATTCCCAAGCATTTAACTCTTTTAGAATCAAACGAATATAGGTCTTTGTATGGTCTTGTAATTTGCAGTCCTAATTGCTCCATGATAGACAAAGGCATAAGATTGTGGGAAGCCCCAGAATCTAACATACAATTATGTAATAGTAGGTCATGAATAACTAGGGACACATAAAAGGGAGGAGTAGAAGGGTCTATCTCATCGACATGTGGGCCAAAGAATACCATGGGTCTTTCTTCCTGAAGATTTAAACTATCAGGTGCAATTGGTATTTCAGGAGGAAGCAATTGAGGAGGAAGCATAAGGGAAGTAACGGGAGCGATATACGAAATTTCATTTTAATAACTCGGTGGAGGCCCGGGGAATCTTAATCTTCTCCAGCTCTTTTTTCAAATTGAAAGCAGATGGGGGCTTTTCTATCACAACTTCTTTTGACTCCTTATTTTTCACTGAAGACTTGACTTCTTTTGACACTGGCTCAGCATTAGGAGGACTGACTATTTTTGAAGAAGAAGGAATTTGATCATTTGACTACGGGGGAATATTTAGAGGATTCTTACCTTTTTCGATGTTTCTCTTTGCTGCTGACTCCTTCTGAGCAGATGCTTCTTTCTGAGGTGGCTCCTCTTCTTGCTCTTGAGTTCTGGTCCTCTTTCTTGAAGATCTGAGATCATATTTAACATTGAATTGTCCTTGCATGAAATCAGAAAATTGCTTACAATAATGATCAATCTCTGCTTCTTCGTCTTCGTCTTGCAATGGGCATTCCATATCATCATTATTTGAAAAAGCCAGATTTGAATCTTCTAATCCATAAGCTGCATCTCCAGTGGAGTCATCTGCTGGTCCTTCCAGGTACAAGGGATGAGGTACCTGGTCTTGTTGCTCCTTCGTTTCTCTTGGCAATATCTGCAATGGTGGCCTTCTATACTGAGGATTATATCCTCTGTTTGGAGCATTATAATAGTTCTTGGGAGCTGCATTCTTAGCTTCCAGTTCAAGCTTGACCATCTTCTTTATCATTTTTCTTATTTTGTCCATTTTATCTAAATATTTTTCCTGATTAGAGGTGGAGACCTCTTCTTTGCCTCTCCTTTTAGTATCCTTTTCAATTTTTCCTTTTAACTTCCCAGTGGAGGAAAAGTTTGCTTCCAATTCCAGAGCATCTGACTGTGCATCATCCAAAGTGGCAGGTTTTCTTTCTCTCAAGGAGAAGCCAAAATCAAACTCAAAGGCTGCTATGAAAATTATCTTGGCAGCAGCTTCATGGGGCTTCATCTCAGGAGGCAAGCTCAGATACAATTTATTGAATCTTTTAATAAAATCTGAAACCCCTTCATTCTGTTTCTTCTTCATCGTATTAAACTCAGTAAGGCACTGACCATGATCTTTCTTCTCTCCCCACTTCCTATGAAAAGTATTCTCCATGATATCCCAGGTGGTTATTGAACGATTTCCCAATGTTTTGAACCATTTCCTGGCTTCACCTTCCAAATATTGCACAAATAATCTCAAGACCACATCCAGATGTTCAACATTTAAGTTTTCTGCAAAAGAGAAAAAAGTCTCGAGATGTTTCTGAGCATCAACTTCATTTTCGCCATTAAATCTTGGTAGAATCTTCAGGTAATCCTGTGGCATATCATTTAACACTTGGGGCAAAGCCAAGGGAGCATATTTGTTCAATAGAAAAGCAGGAACGTTAGCCATTGGGGGAGGTGGGGGTTGCACAACAGTCTGAGATACAAATGAAGGGAGAGGAGTAGGAGGAAGTGGAGTATGAATAACGATGGGAATATATTGCACAGAAGCTTGAGGTGTGGATGGAAATAACTCACGGTTAAAAACAACTACTTCTGTGACTTCTTTAATTTCTTCAGCCTCGAAAGCAGGATGAGATTCTTCTTCAATCCAGGCACTTCCTCTACGTGGAGTTTCTGAGTAAAACTCGGGATTTTCTGTTCTAACTTCTTGAGAAGAAGAGGGCGGATAATCTTCGACGGAATATTCAGGGTTTTCAGCGCGAGCTGACTTCCTCTCCTTCCAAACTCTTTTATGAATGATCTTTTCTGGGTCAGACACGTATGGTGTTTTCTGCTGAGATGTATCTGACCTTAAATATGGCCTACGAGGAGCCAGGACTTCCAATAAAATTTATCAAATAAGGACCAGTGGAGTCGCCAAGGTGAGAAATCTGCAACTCTTCACCTCTCTGTGCTCACCTGATTAGAGAGTGAATATGAGATGTCGGACCCAGGGAAACAGATATTCTTGAATTCGTTCCCCGGCAACGGCGCCAGAAAGATGTTGTGGATGATTTTGTCACCCCCCTAGAGACAGCCTAGAGTTGCCATAGACCAGTGCCTAGGACATCTTAATATAGCAAGGAGCTCATTATATAGCTTGGGTTGTCAGTCCAAAAGCTCTCTTACTATCTCTTGTAAAACAAGGAAATAAGTTTTGAATGGGACCAATCTCTCTCAGAAGCTGATACAAAGATAAGAACAGTGCAGGGACATCATGTAACACTCCAATACAAAGGTATCAGACAGTTAAGAGACAACTTACTGTAAAGAGGGCCAGTTCAAATAATATATCACAGAAATCAAATATCAGGAGGTGAGTGCAGTGAGGAGACATAAAGAAGATATTAGCTAACATGAGACTGATACCCAGATACACAACAGAACCACATAAGGGCATACCAATCTATGAATCCTTATATGACAATGGCGTTTTAAAAGCACCCTCCTCATGCAACTAATATAGCAGAAGATATGGAAGAGGCGAACATGGAACAGTATATCATGACTAGGCCTATTTAAAGCGCTTGACTAATTCCAGAAAGGGCACCAACAAGGATGAATCCTTACTGCAAACTAGTGAGCCACTCACATTCTAGAACATGATACAAGAAGATAAATAGCATGAAATGAGATATTGTATTAACACATAAGAGAAATTACATACTGTGAGATACCAAAGACCAGAATCCTCAATACAGTTATAACTCCTCCTCACTGAGACCCTACGGGCTCTGAACCTTCATACAGAAATATCACAAAATGTATACAAAAGCCCTGTCGCTACACAGTTTGCTGATAGAAATCTGGAACCCTTACAATGTCTTCTTTTCGGGCCTTTATAGAGGAGATGGAGAATTCTAGAGGAGGAGGTAGATAGAAAACATTTAATGACTTATTTTGAATCAAATGGTGGAAAGAATTCGCGCCCACACTATGAATGACTAACTATAAATAAATGTACTTTACAATCTGTCTATAGAAATAACTGCTGGGAGATGAAAATCTCCTTTTATACAAGACACAAATAATAAAATATATACAATGCTCTGCCTTTTGCTGAGGAAAAATCTGCTGCCGTAAGAGCCCTGAGATAGTCTGCAATTCTGTATTGTACTCTCGGACCTTAGCTTGGGATTCAAATCCTGGATCTTTAATGTAGGGAAAATTTCTCTGGAGGGTTCTGTGAATCCATATCTTTGTCTTTTTTAATGGTGATCATTTCTCCCACCTACCCTCGGCTTCCTCTTTAAATTTTTCCAGCAATATATTACCCTTGAAATGCTCTTAACCTCTGCTACGGAAACCATGAATTAAAACGCCCTTTCTATTACCTTGAAACCTGCAAAACCCACAAAATATTAGAGAAAAATGACACAGATGGAGGCGGGGACAATGGATACGTGATCGACCGGGAGAAATACACAGGGTGGTGGAAGAGAAGCAATGGAGACATAGATTTAATAGGCGAAGCACGACCTTTTACGTAAAACAGTTTGGACGTGAGGGGTGAATGAAAACAAAAGGTATGAATGAAAACATATGCACACACATATATATATATATATGACGGGGAAAACTATTTTAGACGTGCGGGAGTAAGACACGTGGACGTACGGGGGACAGGTGGATGGGTGATGTGGCGGTAGAGTCAATGGACGGGGAGACTGGGATCTGGATCGTTGGATGGCAGTCACAGATCAACGGTTGGGAAGCGACGAGAGCGGCACGATGGTGGGCCACGGAACATGGCAGACACATGTTAACGAGCAAGCAGTTCTGGTACATATCCGCCGTCGGATGGAGATCGGCAGATCCTACGGAGCGGATGGGTTCCGCTACCCAACCTTTGTACAGTCATTAACGCGCGGGGAGAGCGGTTTTGGAACTCGTACCAAAGACGCGTGGCAAATTTCTAATGGAATCGCTGGCCTTGGGCCCAAAACAGCCAGCCCGGTGGGAGTAGTGCGGGACTATACCACCGATTTCTTGCGCGCGGGGCCCTCCACCTGTAATGATCACCGCTCCGTTGATTTGATTTAGATCGGACGGTTGCTATCTCCCCCGAAAACTTTATGGCTGAGCTCCTTTCCCTATAGCCTGTGGTTTTCGGGCTCAGGTCATGTGATGACGACAGAAAGGGGGCTAAGGCCTTGAGGCTTCGGCTCGATATAATTTAAATGACGGGTTTTCAACCTTTGTAGAGCGGGTCTTCGAGCGGAAACGGTAAATATCAGATAGGAGCATAAGGTTTTAGGCCACGGTGGAGCTTTGTATCAGATTTGAGCGGGGCAATAGGCCAAAATTTGAAATGCAGGGGTAAGTGTCTATGAGGCCAACGAGCTCTTCACATTTATTATTAAAGCTTTTACCGTCGCCTAGAAATTCTTTTACAGGCAATTTTTCAAAAAAATTGGAACTTGTGTTACTCTTCTGATGTTGCTTATATAGACCTATACTCATAGGATGATTTTGTCACCCCTAGAGACAGTCTAGAGTTGCTATAGACCAGTGCCTAGGACATCTTAATATAGCAAGGAGCTCTTCATATAGCTTGGGTTGTCAATCCAAAAGCTCACTTACTATCTCTTGTAAAACAAGGAAATAAGTTTTGAATGGGACCAAACTCTCTCAAAAGCTGACACAAAGATAAGAATAGTGTAGGGACATCATGTAAAACTCCAATACAAAGGCATCAGACAGTTAAGAGACAACTTACTGTAAAGAGGGCCAGTTCAAATAATATATCACAGAAATCAAATATCAGGAGGTGAGTGCAGTGAGGAGACATAAAGAAGATATTAGCTAACATGAGACTGATACCTAGATACACAACAGAACCACATAAGGGCATACCAATCTATGAATCCTTATATGACAATGGCGTTTTAAAAGCACCCTCCTCATGCAACTAATATAGCAGAAAATATGGAAGAGATGATCATGGAACAGTATATCATGACTAGGCCTATTTAAAGCGCTTGACTAATTCTAGAAAGGGCACCAACAAGGATGAATCCTTACTGCAAACTAGTGAGCCACTCGCATTCTAGAACATGATACGAGAAGATAAATAGCATGAAATGAGATATTGTATTAACACATAAGAGAAATTACATACTGTGAGATACCAAAGACCAGAATCCTCAATACAGTTATAACTCCTCCTCACTGAGACCCTACGGGCTCTGAACCTTCATACAGAAATATTACAAAATGTATACCAAAGCCTTTTCGCTGCACAGTTTGCTGATAGAAATCTGGAACCCCTTCAATGTCTTCTTTTCGGGCCTTTATAGAGGAGATGGAGAATTCTAGAGTAGGAGGTAGATAGAAAACATTTAATGACTTATTTTGAATCAAATGGCGGAAAGCATTCGCGCCCACACTATGAATGACTAACTATAAATAAATGTACTTTACAAATCATCTCCTGAAATAAATGCTGAGGAGAAAAATCTCCTTATAAACATGACACAAATAATAAAATATACATTGGTCCGCCTCTTACTGAAAGAGGGAAAATCTGCTGCCGTAAAACCCCGAGATAGTCTGCAATTCTGTACTGTACTCTTGGCCTTTAGCTTTGGATTTGAATCCTGAATCTTTAATGCGGGGTGAATTTCTCTGGAGGGTTCTGTAGGTATCTATCTTTGTCTTATTTAATGGCGATCATTTCTCACACCTACCATCGGCTTCCTCTATTAAATTTTGTCAGCAATATGTCATCCTTTAAAATGCTCTTAACCTCTGCTATGGAAACCATGAATTAAAATGCCCTTTCTATTGCTTTGAAACCTGCAAAACCCGCAAAATATTAGAGAAAACTGACACAGATGGAGGCGGGGGCGATGGATACATGGTCGACTGGGAGAAATACATAGGGTGGTGGAAGAGAAGCAATGGAGACATAGATTTAACAAGCGAAACGCGACTTCTTTACGTGAAACAGTTTAGACGTGAGGGGCGAATGAAAACGAAAGGTATGAATTAAAACATATGCACGCACATATATATATACGACGGGGGGGGAACTTATTTCGGACATGCGGGAGTAAGACACGTGGACGTACGGGGGACGGGTGGATGGGCGATGTGGCGGTAGAGTCAATGGACGGGGAGGCTGGGATCTAGATCGTTGGATGGCGATCACAGATCGACGGTGGGGAAGCGACGAGAGCAGCATGATGGTGGGCCACAGAACATGGCGGATGCACGTTAACGGGCAAGCAGTACTGGTACATATCCGCTGTCAGATTGACATCGCCAGATCCAACGGCGCGGGGGAGTTCTGCTGCCCATCCTTTGTACAGTCATTAACGCGCGGGGAGAGCGGTTTTGGGAACCCGTACCAAATATGCGTGGCACATTTCTAATGGAATCGCTGGCCTTGGGCCCAAAACAGCCGGTCTGGTGGAAGCGGTGCGGGACTATACCGCCGCCATACGGCCCTCCAATCTCGTAATGATCACCGCACCTTTCGATTTGATTTAAATCGTATTCTGCTATCGCCCGAAACTTTTTAGGCCGAGCTCCTTTCCCTATAGCCTCGGTGGTTTTCGGCTCAGTCATGTGACGACGACGTAAAGAGGGCTAAGACCTTGGGGCTTCGAAGCTTGATATAATTTCAAATGACGTTTTCAACCTTTGTAGAGTGGGTCTTTGAGAGGAAACGGTAAATATCATATAGAGCATAAGGTTTTAGGCCATGGTGGGAGCTTTTAGAATAGATTTGAGCTTACAAGAGGCCAAAATTTGAAATGGAGTTTCACTTTGTACAACACGACTTCTTTACCTTGGACGACATGTTCGGGGTTCGGGCATGTCGAGAACACGCACATTGAATATTTCATTCCTCGTCTTCAATTCCCCGTGATTCTTCGTGTAATTTCCAAAGATTCCTTTCTTTATAAAAATAAAAACCAAAACAACTTATATACAATATATACAATCAGGCATTCCCAGCCTAGGTCAGAATTGGAAGTATGGCTTAAGAAATTGGCCATTCACAGGGGCATCCAGCAAATCGCCCTGCAGGTTTTCTAAAGAAAAAGTGTTGTTTCTTCCTAGCTTCATGTTGAGGAGGTAAAATCCTCTCATGGA